>MU825403.1:2154959-2527704 GCA_029204205.1 Desmophyllum pertusum
GAGTGGCTTTTCACTGAAGAGTGCAGATTCAGTCATACCTATGTTCCACACTCTCTGCTCTAGTATCAAAGGAAAACAAACCAGGCAGAGTCCGGTCGAGTGGTGTATTACACAACATTGAAGATATGGTGGAAGAGGAAATTCGTACAGCATCCAATTTAATATTACGCTCACGCTTGCAACCTCTGTGAACTGCATCAGAGCCACAAGATCAGCTCCATTTATGTTGACACGCTGAAGTCAATTTGCAGTCATTTTGAAATTTATTTCAAGTCAAAAGACAGAAAATATCAACTTGTCGATAATCTAACAGCAATGATTTCCGAGTGTTCCTTTGCACAGCCGCAGAGCGGAAAAAAATAGAGATTCCAACTCGTTTACTGATGTCATGTATACTTACCAACAAGGCAGTCCTACAGTACTACGTACAGTCGATCACATCCGTTTCTTGAACTATACCCTGCGAGCAGTCGATCCTCCTTTTCTCTTTATTTTTCGTTGCAGCGCAAAGAGACTGTGCATAAATCCTGTATCCAGAATTCGGAGCTTGTCAAACCAGTTTTTCTTGTTAAAAACCTTCTTCATAAGGATTTATTTTTATCAATGAACGTGTTAAGATAATCATGGTGGTTTGTACATATACACAAAGTGTATAGACTTTCAACATTAATATTATCCCAGAAACGAAACTTGATCCAGTGGAGTGATTGTAAGCAGATATTGTATCTTCATAAGTTGTAGGTTTTCTTCCCCGTGGGATAAAACTAGATTCGGTCTTTATCATCGCGGCTTTATGTAATTTTATATATAAAGGTTATGGGTTTCGCAGGAAGTACGTTTTCTTAGGTGGGAGCTACACCGCAAACCAGCCTAAATATACTAGTCAAGACTATAGTACTCTTACAGCGGACAGAACAATAGTTTTTTCTCTTGGCACCCCAAAGGATCGTGCTTATGCAAGCCTAGAAGTCTACTTTCGTTTAGGGAGGTATATAGTATCTGTTCAATAAAATGGCGGAAAGGTTATTTTAAATGGTGAACCAAATTTCATATGTTGCCTCGGTGATGGCAGTAAGTACCTCCAATGGAGCCATGAGGGAAGGGACGTGATAACGCCCTTCAAGTAAGGCGTTTTTTAGACACATTTTGAGACTAACTGAATTCTGAATGTTGTTTACTCGCACAAAGTGATTTTGAAAGAAGCTAATGATTTTGTGGCCATGTAAACAAACACGACACAAAAACGGTTATTTGCGCTCTTATTTGCCCACAAAATCAACTATACAATCAAAATAAGGGATTGAGACAAGCCCACGTCATTAATAAGTTATATACGAGTCTTGAACGAGTTTGATGCTTAATGAAATAGATTATGACACCGCCAGTTTTAGTTTCATAGATTACGACACCAGTTTAGTTTATACACAGTTGTTGAACCGGAAACAAATTATGTTCCCGCTACACAAAATCTGAGTCGGATGATCAAAACTGGTCCAGGCGGTTGTTAAAACAACATGGCGGACAGTGGGATCCATGAGTAAGAGATAACAGTCGGTTGCGCCTGATTCAATGGACGTGCATCGATGGGATATAAAATTCCCCTCAAATGATGCTGGTAACTCTAATGGATTCTCTTCCTTGACTGATCTAGTTGAATCTCCAAGAGTGACTATAAACCAAAATTATCAGTGTTTTTGGCGACTGAAGTTGGGTTTCGCTAACGTGTACGATGAAAACTATGGGCCCATATCCGCCCTGAGGTCAAGGCAGATGTTTTACCGCCTCGTCAACAAACGAAAAGAGTAGAGAGCGAGTCCAAATATTTTTACATATTCTTAGGAGCAGGAAGGATGGAGGCTTTCTGACTTCATATGCAGTTTTAACTTGTGAGGTACGAAGCCATCTTTGGATATCTTGCTACATGAAAGTTGATGAAATCTTACATGGTGATTTAATGTCCAAAAAGTGTGCAAAGTGTTGACAGCCCTTGTTGTCTTTTACTTGATAATAAATGATATCCAATGCAATTCATCCGCTTTTAAAGATTTAGGGCCCTTCTTGTTTAACTAATAACATTTGAATTTCAAAAAATTAAACTGAATATATTATAAACATGGGCGGAATGCGTTCCAACTCTAACCAATTTTTCACGGATCTCGCAACCGGGCCCGAGGCCAACCAGGGGTGTGAAATACGTTTTCATGCCCAAATTTTCTTAAAGAAGACAACATTCTTTCATCCAATTCAATTGCAATATTTGTTATCTTACTTATCATAAGAATTAGTGGCAGGGATGTGTTTCGATGCGAATTCTATTTCTTGAGCCAAAACGAATTTGTGGTTCTTAAAACAGAGACAGGCCTCTTAGAGAGGCTCTAGTTCCGCTAAGATCGGCTCCGGTCAACTTCCCGGGTCGGAAAAAATTTAGCTCCCTTATATTTTGTGTGACGAAAAGGACTGGTTAGTGTAAATGTTAAAACGCGGGGTATTTTGTTAAATTTCTTGCTTTTATTTTTCGCTACACGCAGAAATGGCCTTCGGCCGTCCCGAGGTGGGATTTTCAGGTCACTACCTCAGAAGTCGAAATTTTGCGTTTTTTTCTGAGCCCGCGCTGCTTTCACACAGGTAAGTATAGTTAAATATCAACCATACACCACAGTATGTAGGTACATTTGACGTGCTTTTGCAACACTTTTTCGTAACGATTGGAATAAAAATTAGGATAAACCAGGCAAAATCCACGACACCCTACCGCGGTTCGCTGGTGCAAAAGGAACCGAAATTTAACTAAAGCAAGAGTCGAAATCTCAAAAGTGGCACCTAAACTAGGGCTAAAATGCCCTTTAAAAGCAAAGATTGTAACCTTATTTTCTCACAGATTCTGAAGTTACCCTGCGGGTATCGTCCCTGTGGTTGGAACGCGAGCGAACGTTTTTTAGAGCTTAATGTACAACAATGTTTTAGCAACCAAAGTACAAAGGTCCATCGGCTAGGATGGGATGTTGCCCAACGCAAATAATCGAATAGAAAGAATGGTATTTTAGCAGTCGCACAAGTACCTTAATATTCCGAATACGCTGCATTGTATTTATCTTAAGTGGCCGGCTTTACACATGGATTTTTATCCAATCTAAAGGTTGAAACAAGTGCTAAATAAATGCCTGATTCCTTTCTTTGTCGATTACCAGTTTTCAAATTAAATTTCGGCATACGGCGACCTACACTGTAATCGATGTTCAGGCCGGACAAACTTCACGAGTAATAAGAATAAAATACCATTATTGCTGAGTAATAAAGATAGAAGTACATAATATAGCACTTTATTAATAAGTTCCACTGGTAAGAATATCCTGTCTCGCTTTGCAATCGGACTTTTGGTCCAGTCAAGACAAGCTTAGCTTCAAGTTAATTTAGCAGGTGCCTGAATGTTAAAATTCCAACGTCAAACTAGTTGGTACTTACCATCTATCCGGATTGCTACGATGATCCTTCCACTATAGTTTGGTAGATCGGGGTCTTTTACGTATTTAACAAGTTGCCATTTTCACAATCAAATTGGCTTCTCTGCCTCTCAGTCCGCCAAAACGGTGTAGGCGAAATAATATGCTAATTAGCAACTTTCTTATGAGAGATCAATATTACAGATGTCACGCAAAGTCGATGGAAACTGCCGACTCAACCTCGATTCCAGGCTCTCTACTCCTTTTCCTCCCTTGTCGTTGAGTACAGAGACCCTGGTTGCGGCTGTCACGTGACGCACCCAGATTCTGGGTGGTAAAAAATATATTCGGAGGGAGGGGTGGTAGAGTGTTAGAGTTGTTGCTGTGACAAATCTACCATGAGAGGGTGAGAGCGTTGACTCTGAGTCGCAACTCGCAGACGCAGCAGGTCTTCAAACAACTCGCAAGAAAAGAAAGCACCAAAAAAGTTTGTACATATGCTTACATGTGGTTAGTCAAGCTTCTACAGGCTTTGCCAGGCCGAAGATCACTGCGATAAATCTTTTCTCGGAAACTGCTTGCGTAATTCTCAGAACTGCACAACTACGACTACGACGATCGATCGGACGTTTTACAACGGAATTTTGTCCACGGAAGAAAGCCGATCATTTCAAGAATTAAGTTTACGTGTAAGCTTGGTATGTGAACAGCTTTAAGGTAACGAGTTTAAGTGATCGTTAAATTGTATTCACTGCAAAAACTGCCGATGGAAAAAAATTCTTCGTACAGTCCGTTTGACATAAGCTTAATTTTTCGTGCCGTACAAGTTTGTTGATTTTCAAGGAACCGCTTCGAGCGGTTGTTGTTGTAGATTTTTTGACACAAGAAACTATATTATGGTCAAACTAACACAGAATCAGTTAGAGAAAATAGTAAGCTACTCTTTTATCCTAAAATTTGGACTATTTCGCTCCAAATGAATTTGTAAATGAATGCCGTTGTGTTTTAATTTAGTGAGTTCGCAGGGTCAGCTGTGAACGAGCTCGCCAAGCTTATTGTTGTTTTCAAAGTTGGTTTGAGACCAAGGTGTCTGGTTTACAACCTCGTTTAGCTTTACGATCATGAACCTGTCTACTTAGTGTAAAAGTGAATCTGAAGTCGATGGTTCATCGTTATATTAAATGAGCCGGTAGCTTATAAATTTTGTGTTCGCAAGGCGAATTTTCCATTCTCGTAATTTTCGCCGCCGCTGCTTTTGTGGCTCGAAAATATCCGTCACGTATACATTTTCATGTCATGAAGTTGTAAGAATAAAAACAAACGTTCCATACAAATAGCCTGTTTCACTTTTAACATAATCTTGCCGTATAAAATGCTGTTCCATTTTTGAACCAAACTCGATTTGCCCCTTCGATCCCTTGGTTAGTAATTATTGTTTCACCTTGACAAAACGGCCTCAAAGACCCACCCTCCCTGCGGTATTGTTGTAACGCGCGTGGTCACGTGACCAGCCGCAACCAGGGTCTCTGTACTCAACGACAAGGGAGGAAAAGGAGAGAGAGCCTGGAATTCGAGGTTGCTGCCGACTTTGGTGGCGCGCGATGGTAAAATATTCTCGGTTTTCACTGTCACGCCATTAATAAAAAAAATCGTAACCGTTCAATGAATGACGTCAAGGAATTGACATGTCATAGATAATGAATTAATAAGGAATCAGTCCAAGTCTCAGGTCTGTGCGGTATTCCGTACTCGATGAGCTCAGTATGGAAACGCCATGTTTGGAAACGCACTTTTGCCAGAAAGGAGGTTTGTTTTCTCTTGTGAACTTTCGAATATTTAGATAAATATTTTTCCTTAAACATAAATTGTTTAGAATGCTGAAAATTAACCTCGAAAAGTCATGTTTTAGATACGGAACAGCTCTGTCACGGCCGTCCTGCTGATGTAACGTACGATGAAAACTCGGAAATTTAAACCGTTCTTATTTTCAAAAGGAAGCATGAGATCGAGCTAAGTAAATTGTGAAAAGATATATATTTAGGTAATCTTTTCCTTGAATGAAGGTAAAAATTCTGTAGGCCTCGCGTTTTGAATTTTAGAATTTGATGACGTCACGTGAAAACCAAGAATTGGAGTGTCCAACCATAGGAAATCTATCCCCGGGGTACTCCCATATAAAAGTTACAGTGATGATCGTCGCACCGCTTAGGGAGTTATCCTGGTACCTTTTAGAGTATTATAATTCGGGAAAAAAAATAGGAAAGGAACTGGTTTTGTCCCAAGAATTGGTACCTCTTAGGGGTGCAAATGAATTGGAGCCACACCCACAAAACGAGCTTTTGATATCTTTACGTCTCCAACTTCCAACCGTTTCCGTTTCTCGATATCAAGCTGGGGATAAACAACAACAGGTTACAGATGGGGACTGACACGCGTAACTATTTTCCACCACACATCACTCCATAGATCACTGTAAAACTGGCAATTCCCTACAGCCAGTTCCAGCCGAATCTGTTTCCGACGACGACGATTTCACGGCCAGAGCCTATCGTGGGACCCCACCTCAACCGTTCCACGCGACGAGGCACTAACACCACCACCACGTCTGAGCGGTGCCACAGATAATAGAGTCCCGCTAGGACTGACGTACCATCCCTTCAACACTGGCACAAGGCGTATCATGCTCGACAACTTTAACATCTTGTCCTCCGAGAGGAGGCCGTGACACGCAGGATTTTCCTCAGTTCTCTCTTGTGTCATATCGTCGAGACAGAAACCTCAGGGATGTTCTCTTGCACTATGCAGACATCGCACACACTGATACCGGATCGTTTACCTGCCGTCGTCCTCGCTGCCTCCGTGTAAGAACATCACATCTACAAGGCCCAAGAACGCATATACCATCCGTGACCGCTTTACCAGTCAGTCTGTGAATGTGGTGTACTGCATCACGTGCCACTGCTGTACCTGTTCCTACATCGGCGAGACTGGGAGGCGACTACGAGAACGCTTCAGTGAGCACCTGCGTAGTATTCGCAACCAGTCTCCTGGCTTTCCCGTAGCTGAGCATTTCAACTCAGCTTCCCACTCACTGGATGGCATCATGGTCTGTGGTCTCAACCAGTGCACCGGCAGTAACACCCGCCGCAAGCAGCAGGAAATGACGCTGATATTTGAGCTTGGTACCCTCAGGCCAAGCGAACTGAACATTAGTTTCAGTTTTCGTTGACTCTCTGTGTTTCCTATGCGCGCCATTCCATATGCACGCGCTTACAAGGGAGTTTTTTTTTTTACTGTGTTTCTTGCGCGCGCATTCTACGAAGACACCACCAAGAAACCGCCGTTTTTTCCTTTTTAACATCTATTTCGTTGGACACCCCATTCCCCCACAAAAAGGGGGGTAAAACGTACACTAACGCTTATCCGTTAAACGAGTAGGAACAGACGGACATTCAACGACTTATTTAAGGTGATTCTTTAGTATTGCACGGCGCATCCTTAATGCGCATAATGTCGCGCGTAATTTATAGCGCGCGCATAAAAAATGGCGGCTTTTTCTTTGTGGCTATGCTCGCCAGGGAGGTAAAAATCGTTTTCTCGTAAACGAGCTCGATGACCAATATTTTTTATTGCATAATTTTGATGTTCAAATTATCCTTTTTAAGTGAAACAAAATAAAAAATAAACATTTTCGGAAGGAAA
Organism: Desmophyllum pertusum; assembly: GCA_029204205.1. Lineage (NCBI taxonomy): Eukaryota > Metazoa > Cnidaria > Anthozoa > Scleractinia > Caryophylliidae > Desmophyllum > Desmophyllum pertusum. The sequence goes on from MU825403.1 coordinate 2,162,102, forward strand.
AAAGATCTCGCTAAAAGCGTGCACAAAACCGTTACTCGTGGGTGCAAGTTATGACCTTGCGTGATATCTGTAATATAATCTCTCATAAGAAAGTTGCTAATTAGCATATTATTCACTATTTCTCTTGCGATCCTTGGCGGATGGGTTTGTCTATAAGAAAGGAAACAGTTTGGATTTATATTAACTGCAATTTTCGTGGCTTTGCCACTCGTATATTTTACCATCGCGCACCACCAAAGTCGGCAGTTCCCATCGACTTTGCGTGACATCTGTAATATGATCTCTCATAAGAAAGTTGCTAATTAGCATATTATTTCGCTACACCGTTCTTGGCGGACTGAGAGGCAGCAGCAACCAATTTGATTTTGAAAATGGCAACTTGTTTGCGTAAAAGACCCCGATCTGCAAACTATAGTGGAAAATCATCATAACAATCCGGTTAGATGGTAAGTACCAGCCGTTGTAGTCTGACGTTGGAATGTTAACATTTCAGGCACCTGCTAAATAACTTGAAGCTACTTGTCTTGACTGGACCAAATATTATAAAAAAGTCCGTTGCAAAGCGAGCAGGATATTCTACCAGTGACGTTTAATAAGTGCTTAGTATGTACTTCTATCTTTATACTCAGAATAATGTATTTTATTACTGTGAAGTTTGTCGGCTGAAATCGATTACATGTAGTCGCGTGCGAAATTTAATTTGAACTGGTAATCGACAAAAGAAGGGAATCAGGCATATATTTAGCACTGTCAACCGTTAGATTGATAAAAATCCAAGGTAAAGGGCACTTAAGATAAATACATGAGGTATTCGGAATATTTAAGGTACTTGTGGACTGCTAAAATACCATTCTTATTCGATTATTTGCGTTTGGGCACCATCCATCCTAGCCGTGACCTTTGTACTTTTGTTGTAAACATTGTTGTACATAAGCTCTAAAAAACGTTCGCTCGCGTCCAACACAGGACGATACCCGCAGGTTTAACTTCAGAATCTGTGAGAATAAGGTTACATCTTTGCTTTAAAGGGCATTTTAGCCCTAGTTTAGGTGCCACTTTTGAGATTTCGACTCTTGCTTTTAGTTAAATTTCGGTTCCTTTTGACCAGCGACGCGGTAGGGTGTCTTTGATTTTGCCTGGTTTATCTAATTTTTATCCAATCGTTACGAAATTGTGTTGCAAAGCACGTCAAATGTACCTACATACTGTGGTATGGTTGATATTTAACTATACTTACCTGTGTTGAAGCAGCGCGGCTCAGAAAAAACGCAAATTTCGACTTCTGGAGTGACCTAAAATCCCACCTCGGACGGCCGAAGACATTTCTGCGTGTAGCGAAAAATAAAAGCAAGAAATTTAACAAAATACCCCGGTTTTAACATTTACCTACCAAGTCCTTTTCGTCCACAAAATATAAGGGCTAACTTTTTTCCGACCCGAAGTTGACCGGACCGCTCTTAGCGGGACTGCCTCTTAAAGCCCTAACCAATTTTGGATATAATCCCAATTTTCTTTTTCAAGAGCCCCTGAATTTCTGAATATAATTTTATCAGTTTGGAAAGACGTTTAACTGATAATTTTAACTGAAACAAAGTAGGACAAGAGGTCCATAACTATGAATACAGACCAAGACTTCCTGTTTATCGAAAGCTTAGCAACAGAATAAACAATTGGAAGGCTATGTTTTGGTGTAGTGTTTCTAGAGTTTCTCTGGAGTTTCCGTTCAGGAAAAAGTATATTTTTCAGCGCAACCTAAAATTGAATTAAAGCTAACCAATATTTTCTCTTTTTTCGAATCTTTATCCTCGATCCTCAAAAAGACGGAAAACGAAATAATTTAGCATGGTGCTTAATAATTGATTTTTGCTTAATAATTGATTGAGTAAAGACTTACCTATAAGCAACACAAGGTTTATGGACTAAAATGTGTATTAAACTGAATGGAAAAGGAGCTTAGTACCGAGAATTAGAAAGCTAGGTGTGATTTTTAATTTATTTTTTATAGTTCGAATTAAAACATAACGTTAAAGCTACAATTTGTTAAAATCTATCGGGATTTCGATCGACATTATATATGCATTTTTTTTCAGAACGTGTACATTGGTCATGGTTTGTAGATTTTTGCTGACTTTTCTACGAAGAGAATTTTACTAATACTGGTTAATGAAGAGAGATTTGGATGTGTTTTCACGGCCAGAAATTAAAAAATAAAATAATTCGGTAGCGGATGTGAATTAATAAGTGTTTTTATAATTTACAACTAATTATAAATAAACTGAATGTGACTTGAGTTAATTGGACAAACCACAAATGACACATTTTTAATAACATTATTTAACATTAATCAACAATCGAAGTGCACAAGTACGTCATTGACATAAACGGTTTTCGGTTTCTGTATTTTAGTTTCAACAACCATCTAGTTTTATATGAATTATAATTTTCAGGTTAAGGCTAAATCTTATTTCCAATTTTTATTTCTATAATGAAATAGTCGCCACAAAAAGCCAAAAACCGGTCACTTTTACAACAATCTCGGCTGGTTCGTGAAATAATCGTGAAAACTGCAAGAATGCGTGACCATACGTGTTCACTGATAAACAAAGTATCGATAATCATGGATTTTGTTCAATTTCAGATGCACCCATGAATTGTTTCTGTTAAAAGTGAGTGAGATTTCATTTAAACAGTTCTTCGTTTTGCCCCAAGAATCCAAACTATTTTATCGCGACGTTCACAACATTTTACTTTTTCGCAGCTACTGAACATTTTGGGGCATTCGTATCTTTTTTAGTCATCGTGACGTCATCAATAGAGATTTTTGCAAAAAAGCTTAGAAAATAGGATAACATTTTTCCAGCAATCATTCAGTAAAACAGTTACAATTTTACTATCGTAAAGCTAGTGCAAACTTCTTGTTTTCTATAATGATGGAAAAAAAACACGGCCTTCTGTTGAGATATTGCGAAATTTGCGTTAAAAATTAACGTAGAATTTCAGACTTGTTTCAGGTTCCGGTTTCTGATGAAGACTTTCTGTCCACTCATATATATATATGTTATTCGCCGGCTGGGAGGTCCGTATAGGGAAAAACTGTGCCCGAGGTCTCGAGTGCGGCCCAAGGTTCTGTATAAATGAAATCTTGAAATCTTGTTTTGCAAAATCTGTTTTTCACGCGCGCACGTATTCCTTAACTTATCGCAAGGTCGCTATATTAAAACTACCGAAGAAATAAAACTTATCCAAATAACAAGAAACTCAGATGATTAATTTTTACACCAAAATATGTAATTACAGAAAGCTACGTAGCTGTGAAGAACAGACGATGGAGACTCAACGGAAATTTTACCACTAAAAGCAGCTGAAATGTGAAGCTATTAATATTATTTAACACAAAAACCATTCAAAGTCGCAGCCGGTGCAAATTTTAGGACAATCTTCAATATTCTTGAAAGCATTTTCGAGCAAAGCTGTTTCCTCAGTTTTCACCAATTTCATTTCTCGTGTTAATCTAATTTTTACCATTCGATGGCAATTTATAATTTTCATTTTATGCGAAACCTTGACAAACTGTAAGTTTGAGAATCAGGCTAAAATAAGCTTGCATGCATTCAGTTTCAAAGTACGGCACAACTGATTTATAAGCTTACGTGCCGAGGATTATTTTGTGGACTACCGGTAATCACTAAGTTCATTCTTGAATGAAACTTAACAGAAGGTATGTTTAGGAAAAAAGAGAAACGAAAAGCAAATGATTAAAACTAAGGAAATGAGTCTAAACACGGAGATTTGTAATTCAAAAATACAGAGCGCGAGCGGTGAAACTGATTTCCAAAAACAACAACAAACTCAAATTCTGTCGGTTAAAATCAAATGAAAACTCGCTTTTTTGAAGAAATGCAAGCTCTTTAATTCCACTGCGTTGTTCTTCATTCACTTGACAACGGTAAGAGAGCAATATAATGTTAGAAACGGCAGTATAAAAAGCTTCTTCGCATCGACCTTCGTCCTTCGCACGTTGCTGAAATTAAATGTTTAGCGCATGCCTACGCTACGATTCCGCGGGTCTCCGACGGCTTCACTGGCAATTTTTCCCGCTTCCAGGACAAATTTTGGCTTGATTAATATGTTTTTGTGGGTCTTACAGTATTAAACGCATTCTGGCAGTTTTACAAAGCTAAGCAAAATTTTCTACCCGAGTAAATTGCGCAGTGGTCGGAGCGGTCCGTACTCCTGGTCCGTACTGCAGGATACGGACCGCTGAATCGCGCGCTCTTAGCCAATGAAATTCAGAATCTGGATACGGACCGCTAAAAAAATAATAATTATAGTTAAGCCGCAGTTAAACTTAAGTGCTTTCAGCTAGTGTTTATTTTTTCCGTTGAGTCAAACTCCTGAGTATCTCGTCCCTTTTAAATTATATTTTGCAAAAAAAAAAAACTTTCATAAAATTCCTGAAAAAGGAAACAAGATAGTTGTTTTTTTTTCTGTATTGAAATACTGATATTTCACATGCAAAAAGAAATTAACGGACATATGTTTAATTAACTAATTATAAAGTAGTGTAATAAATTCGATAATATGTTAAAACATGAAAAATGGACAAAGCCGCAAAAATTTCATGTGAAGAGAAAACTTATTTCATCTCAGTAGTTTATCCATTTCATTCCAGGACAAAACTAAGCTTTCACTTTCCTCGAAAAGAAGAAAAAAATTCAGACTAAACCTGCTAACTGTTTTTATAATTTAGAATTAATTCTAAGCGAACGTACCTTGAGTTAAATGAGCAAAAGCTACAAATAACACATTTTTTAAAATGAAATTTAAAACTTTAATCAACAAACAAAATGCACACGGTCTTACTTGTCAACGAGATGAACTGTTTTCGTTGTTTTGTATAATACATTTATACATTAATTTATTTTTAGTTCAAAACAAAATCTCACTTTTGGCACAAAATGAGGAAATTTCCTTGCGCCGGCAAAACGCTCATATAAACTTTGCACCTCTATTAAACAGTCCAAGGTTGCTGTTGCAAGCTTAAAGGGGCACTGTCACAAGGACGCATGCGCCAGTCTCGCGAGTCGAACATGAAAAGGTTAGGCTAACTTTTTCAAGTTTAAGTTGCCAAATCCAAAATGGCGTCGACTAATGGCGGCGGCGGACACGGTGGAAAGCGTAGTAATTCTGGGCGAAAAAGAATATTCAATACCCCGACAAGAGCCAAGAGAGAGTGGACAAAACCCATAGACGCATTTATCTTGAAGATAACAGTTTCAAAACATGGCTTGAAGCGAAATTCGTTGCAGGTTTAATACGAAGGATACAGTGATACAATACTGTCTTCGCGACACATTTGTTGTTGAGGAGACGAGTGATCGAAACAGATGTGACCTCAGCTGTGACCTCTCACGCGAAAACGTACAACACGGCTTTCCGTTCGAAAGGCTAAAAAGCCGTTCACTACCCGAACGGTTAGCAAGCCGAACGGCTGCTACCGTGACCCGTTCGAAAACAATGTTCGAACTGCTGGCGCTACCCGTTCGAAAAAAATCTTCAGCCGTTCCAACGGCTGCTGCTATCCGTTCAGGAAAAAATCTTCACCCGTTCGAAGCTAAGCCAGGTTATCCGTTGAGAAAAAATATTGAGCCTTTCGAACGGCAACGGTTATCCGTTGAAAACTTATGTACGAATGGATAAATCTAAGCTTGGCTGTCAAAAGTGCGTTGCGTTACGGCCGTTGCAAAAATATTTTGTATGCAAATCATGTTTTTCGGAAATACGTTTGCGAACAGCGCACGCTGTTTACAGTAATATTATGACTTTATCTGTTTTACATAATCGTGATTAGAAACAAAATACATGCAAATATTTTCACTAACCGTCATTATGGAATGGCGTCCAAATAATTTATGGTCGACAGGAAGTGAGGCAGTTTTCGCGCATGCGAATCCGTGACAGTGCCCCTTTAATCTATTCCAAGTCAGGAAAATTTAGGCGGTTAATTATTAACACACCCCGCCCAACTTCCATTTCCACTGTATTGACATTTCCAACAAGTTAAACCAAGAAAAATTCAAAATAAATCTACCTTATTCTCCCTAATTTTCGCGCGTACTTAATTTCGCGAAATCGACAGATCCGTACTTTCGCGAGGCTTTACTTTCGTGATTTCACAGCAAAAAGGGCTCAAGGCTTTACAATTTTACGAAAATATCGGCTTTATTTTCGCGTTTTTTGCCACATCGCAAAAACCGCGGAAAATTAATACTCGCGAAAATAAGTGAGAATAAGGTATATGCGAAATTGGACATACTCCAACAAAATGGAGACTGTTTTTAACTTACCGTATATTGATTCCTCTATTAATTAAAGGGGAAGAAGGGGGCTTATTTTTTTTTAAAGAGACACTGTCCTCATTTTTTAGCATGATTTTGGGAAGCTCAGCTGCAGAAACATATCTCGATCATAGGAAGTTGAACAGTAATGCGGTTTGATTCTGTAGAATAGTATTCGAACAAATGACAGAAATTAACCCATTAGGAAGCGAGGATGACTAACGACAACGAGGATGGAAATGGATTGCAATATGGATTTTCGGTGAAAAATGACAGGCTGTCAGTTTTTCAAGTTCAAAGTTTCAAGTTTGGCTCAGAAATCTTTGAAATTTTGCAAACATTTTGTTGCAGTGTGAAATTTTTTCAAGAAATTGCTTTTTATCATTTATTTTAAGTTTATTAAGTTCTTATTCCATAGATGTAGGGTGTTTTTTTTCCAGCCTGGGATAGAAGCTGTCAAATTTTCATACCAAACTCACAATGTTTTTTCAATGACTTAATTTCAGGGTTTCTTTTGCCAAAGAGTCGAACGAAATGGCCATTGCAAAAGTCTTTTACATGGCAGCTGTGCTTGTCATGTGTAAAATGTCGTGCGAAGCAAATAAATATCCCGGGGAACAGCGCAGGGAATCTTCCGTATCTGGCATGATGCTACAGCGACACGTCTTCAAGCAGATCATTGGAGCCGAAATGGGCCATATATGCTTACAGGAGTGTTATAGTGACGTCAGATGTCAGAGTTTTAATTACGTCATTTCCCAATCCATGTGCGAATTGAACGATCGCACCAAGGAAGCCAGGCCTGAGGATTTTGTTCCTGACTCCGACAGATATTATTTTCGACGAGACTGGAACTTAGGTGACTAAAATAAACTGCTATGCATTAGTTAAGAAAAACAAATGGCGTGTGTTGGAGTGTTTGCAAACTCGTCCACAGAGTCTTCTCGGCTTTCAAAATGGCAGCGCGAAGAAGACCCTGGCGAACAGCAGGTCACGTGTCTCCAAAAATATTGGAGATTTTGATTGTTTCAAAATGGCGGCGGGCTCGCGATTGGTTAATTTTGTGATCACGTGATCTGCTGTTCGCCAGGGTCTTCTTCGCGCCCACCAGCCATCTTGAAAGCGGAGATGGCCCTGGGGACGAGGTTGGGAGTCGGTTGGGAGTGTTTTCTTACACGTAATCGAGCCGTCTTCGAGAATCTTTGGAGTAAATTAACCAATCAAAATGCAATAATTTTGCCATATATTTGTGGAGAGTAAAACTCCCGATAGCTTCCAGAGGTAATTGCCAGAGGTTTAATCTTGATGAAACACTTGAATTACAGACTCAAAAATCCGGCGAACAAGACTACGAGATTTCCAAGAATGTTACAACATGTGCGAAGTGATGTTTCGAGAAGAACTGTTGATCAAATTGTTACGCGCTCCGATTACGTCACTTACGACGAAGCTCCCTTTTGACATATGTTTCTGGAAATAAAATGAAATGTGACCTATTAAAAAACATTTATGGATGTTTGCTTTCCAGTCCCCCTCGGTTCCATCCCTGAGGTGCCCGCAGAATCGTGTCAGGAAATCAAGGCGAGTGAAGGAGGAGAAGCGGTCAGCCGCAGATATTGGTTTTCTTCTATTGTACCCAATGATATTGTTTCCGCTCACTGTGACATGGAAACCGAAGGTCAGTCAAGTTATAAATCAGTGCTACTGCAAAAAGAGCAAAAAGAGCAAAAGGTGTTGGAGGGGGGGGGGGGGGGGTGGTTCTGCTGAATAGTACTAAGCCATCCCCACTGTTTTTTATTTATTTAGACTGCAACAACACTGTTAACAGCCTCTCTATTTTCTCCTTCGCGGGCTCGCTTTTTTGCGTCGAGAAAGTAAAGGCTGTGACCAGTCTATTCATAACTGTTTGCTAGTGCTTTGATAGTACTGCCATCCTATATCAGTTGATGTTAAAATAATGGTATTAAATGAATGCCCAATCAGTGGTGCACAAGTTATAATCACAGCAGTCTTGACATAAAAGGTTATCATAGCAACAGTATAACCTGTATAAACCACCCTTAATTTTATCTTCAAGTGCTTATAACTAAGAAACGAGCGCGGTGACCCCCATTTTTAATTTTGAAAAATGGTCAGCGCGTTAAGATACAACTGTTTGCAAAGTTAAAAATACATCTATATTTTAAGTTCAGAGCGACCTTAAATTTATAAAACTCTAAAAAAGTAGAATATATAATATCGTATCACAAGTTCACATATCTCCAATTATGTGTCATTCAATGAAATTGATAAAAAAATTGCAAGACTAAGTTTATTTTTTGTTGTTATTTCTGCAGACGTGAACGAGTGTACTTCCACAGTTCGCGTCTGTGATGTCAATGCCAGGTGTAAGAACAGTATCGGTTCTTATAGCTGTTCATGCAACAAAGCTGGATTTACTGGCGATGGAAAACGTTGCAGTGGTAAGTAAGATGACTGTTCGTACACTGTGCAGAATATTTGTAGGGCTTGCCGTTTTGGCAAATCTTCGCGGATTCGTTGAAGCACTCGTAAAGTTTCCGATTGTTGTTATCCAATCAAAACATGGCACGAACACTCGAAAGTACTCCGAAAGTTGTCACGCCATCGTCCGAGCAATTAGGATACGTCATATTGCTTAGCAACGGCGGGACGAAAATGGCGGGCTTAGTCAGTTCTCGATGACGGGAGGTACTTGTGTCCATGACTACTGCGAGGAGTCCTGGTTCGTCAGGCAAGCGAGAAGCTAAAAGCGCGAGAGATGGATGTTAAAATACACGGATTTATTTTTGTTCGCCATGTTTTCAATTGAAGTAATTCATGTTATCACGTGAACATGACTACTCTTGCTTTTTCAAATAGATATCAACGAATGTAGCACGTCAGCCGCCAATAACTGTGACGCCAATGCTGACTGTCAGAATATCCCTGGATCTTATAGCTGTTCTTGTAAAACTGTTTTACTGGAGATGGAAAAACGTGCACTGGTGAGAGCAACCTCGTACCCAGGGTCTACTCCGCTTTCAAGATGGCGGCTGGGCGCGGAGAAGACCCTGGGCTACGCTGATATAACGCCCACGCTGATGGGTCTGTAGATTTATGATTCTTACATTAGTCGTGATTGGCGGAAATAGTCTTCCTTGCAAAATGGCCGACTTGCGGAGTTTTATTTTGTTATTTCTTCTCGAATTGAAACGTAAATTATTGCCTGTTAAATATTTCCCGTCTTGTTTAAATTATGCACGGCAATTTAAGGAAGAGGTGGAGTTGACGTTGGACCGTAAATTAATTTGAAATGCCTCAAGGCGCACAGATCAAGAGCTGGAATATCAAGCAAGGTGAATCAGATCGATGATATGATTACACGTTTATGAATGTTTAAGCTTATGTGTTATTATTCGAAGCCTGGAATTTCTTCAAAGTGCTTTTAACGGCGAATTGAAAATGTGACGGAATCCTGAATTTATGCATTGCTCGCACAAATGAAAAATCGAATTTTTCACTCGTAAACTACGTGATCTGTACTTTTCAGAGAATTATTAAGCTTACAATCAAATGATTTGAACAGACAAGTTACAATATTATGACCATTTTGATGCACTGCACTTAAAAGTAAGGAAAGCCCTTCCTTGAAATATTTTGTAAACTTGATTATACTTAAAATGAAGATTATAGTTTATATAAGCTGTTTTTCTCAATTTTCTAAGCTGGTATAGGTATTAAAATCACCTACAAGTTTACAACATACAGTGGAACCTCTACTTCGGGCCACCTCTATTAAGGGAACACCTCCTTTACCACACTCATATAATGTTTGTAATCCAGATACTGCTATGAAGGGACACCTCTATTAGTTTACATTTTTGTCTGATGTTGGGAAATTATTGTTCATCGTGGTAGATAGATGAATATTTAATCATTTGTCTCATGATAGAGTCACTTTGAGGTGTTATCAATGATCACAACGTTTAGGACTGCTTTGTGTATACTGCTAGTCTTCATCAGGCAATCCTCATGATTATTCCAACTAGATGTTGTTCCCTCAGTGGTCTGCTGCGGTATCGATCGGCTGTTATGTTTCTTGGTCATTAAGGTGGGCCTCCATGGTTGAGGAATTTCGGCAGTTGTATGTACACTGTATGTCAATAAAGACTGTACTGGGTGCAGTTTTGTGTGATTAAGTTTCTTTTGGTGTACTGCAGGGTATTGTTTTCTTGCAGGTCATTTCTTTCAGTTTTTGTCCTTTTTGTTTTGCTGTGTTGCAATGTTTTTGTATGACATTTAATATTGTTCCTTATGCCCCTCAAATGTATATTGTGTTGGGGAGGTGTGAATGAATTTATTCAGAGTGATATGGGTTATTTTAATTTTTTTTTTGTTCTAGGAGGTATTTTCATTTTTAGATTGACATGTATAAATAAAGTTGCTTCACCTTTATCTTATTATCCTTGTTATGGAGTATTTTTTTAGCTGTAGTAATTTTTTGTGCTGGGGATAGGGTCCTGAAGAGGTAAAATGGTAACTGGGATTTGCCTTTTTTATTCACTGGAAAAATGGGATTTGGGGCACCAATTTTGCTGTTGGGAATGGGATAATTTCAGCAAGCATTAGGCTGGGAGACTAGGATTTGGGCAAAATATGGGCTGACCGTGGGCCAGGGCCCTCTTCATATATTTTGGGTGCTACTCTACCTTACTTGTGTGAGTCAGAAAAGTGTGAACACTTTGATTGGGTGGCCCCCCAAAATCCGCCAAAAAATCAAGCACTTTGGGCAGGTGTAAAAATTGAAGGGTCAAGTCGAAAACTATGCTAAGTGACCAAAGCGCGTTTGCTCACTTAGCATAGTTTTCCACTTGACCCTTCAATTGTTACTGTTTTTAGCTAAAATAAAATGACAAAATATTGGCTAACAGCCACCACCCCCCCCCCCCCCCCCCGCCCCCTTCAAAAATTCTAGATCCACCCCTGCAGATAGACAATAAATAAGTAGCCGCCCTCAATAGAGTTACTGTTATCCAGTGTACAACTAGAACAGAAACAAGTAGTCAGAAAATAGGGTATGGATTTTAAAGACCAGGGCCCGGTTGGTCAAAAGATGGATAACGCTATCCACCGGATAAATCACTATCCAAAGGATAGCGTAGTTTGTTTTGTTAATACTTATCCACTGGATAGTGATTTATCTGGTGGATAGCATTATCCACCTTTTGAAAAACCTGGCCCAGGTCTGTAATAGTGTACAGAAAGTTATACATTTTGGTTTCAGTAACTGGATGGCACAATCCCTCCAAAAATTCAAAGTACACCCCAGGGCATAAAATATAATAAATACCGTAAAAGCTCTATTTAGCCCCCACCTCTCTATTAAGCCCCCCGCCCCTATCTAATAAGCCCCCCCCCTTTGGAAGTCAGATTTTGTAATAAAGCCCCCCTCTCTATTAAGCCCCCCCCCCCCCCCTTTCATCAGACTGATGTAATAAAGAAATATTTTCTGTTTGTTTCAGTCACTTTGTATGGAAACATGGTCTTAAATTTCCAGAACTATCACTGAGTTAGGATATAAATGACACTGCATTTGTAAGACGGTGATATATAACCCATTTCTTGTTCTGTTTAGTTTGTGGTGTAATAGTAAAGCCTGGGGGGAGGGGAAGTACTTGACCCATGTTTGGGTATAGGGGTGCCGCTAAGGGTTTGAAAACCTGACCCTGTTTAGGACAAAAAGAAATAAAAATAAAAACCCCTTAAATACCTACCCTGTGTAGGACATCCTCTATTTTAGGACCCTGTTTAGGTTGCAATTTAGGCGAATCCCGTTTGACTGATACGCGGCAAACGTCTCCGATCTCTAAATACTGTATAAACCGTATTTTTTACGATGACAGTCGTGCAAACCATAGCCTGTTTAGGACAGACGCGCATGAAATTATATACCCTGTTCAGGGCAGAGAGGCCAAAAACCATACCCTGTCCAGCGGCATGTCCCCGTATAGGCCACATAAGGGAGTACCCCCCCCCCCCCCAGGTAATAAAGTTTGAAAAATGAATGTGATTTGAAATAAGCCCCCCCCTCTCTATTAAGCCCCCTCTCTAATAAGCCCCCTCCCCCCCCCATTCTTGAGGCCTGAAAATTAAATAAGCCCCCCGGCCTTTTACGGTAATTATTGGTTTCCTAAATAAAAGCTAAATATAAAAGGCTATAAAACATTGTCATCCACAGAAACCACGCAGGAAAGCCCTCCCACTTTTTTGTACAGTTGAAATTACACTTTGATATTTTACTAAATTAATTTAAATCTGTTTTTTAAACAGATTTAGGAAGCAATCTTTATTTAGATAACACACACCTTAAAAGGTTCATGCTGAGTCAGTTACTTTGTGTGTGTTTAAAAAAATATCACCTCTAAATAAAAACAATCACACAAAGATTATTCGACCATGATCATGCTACATTCATATTTTTTTTATTAATTAAATTGGGCATGACTTTCGTGCTATAAAAAAAACAAAAATTACAAGGTCGCGATCCGAGCACGAAATAAACCAAAAAATAATATATCCACCAAAAACTATCCGCTTTAACTTTCGACAACTTCCCTAACTTGACTTTCTTATATTAATCGTGCGTTGTTTATACAGCTAAACTGGTGCTAAATAACAGTCATAAAATGTATAATAAACCTCACCTTAAATAAAATAGACCGCTCACCAATCATGCGTAAAGACAGCAGAAATATATTCGAAAATTCAACGGACCACAAAAAACGTTATTCCGCGGCTTAATTTGGTGTAAAACATGTTAAAACGAAGCTCGCCAGCTTTCCTTCCAGTAGCCATTTTGAATCCCGGAACCGCTGGTCCAAGTGTAGCGAAGACGACCATATTGAATCCTGGAACCGCTGGTCAAGTGTAGCGAAGACGACAGAAAATACTCCACGATTCGTGGAGTACTTCACAGCGTGGGCCAGGGTCTTCTCCCGCGCCCAGCCGCCATCTTGAAAGCGGAGTAGACCCTGGGTACGAGGTTGTGGTGAGAGCTGTATAGTAGAGCTTTAGGGTTTGTTATTAGGTCCAGCCTCTTCCCTCAGAAATTATCTCTCTCCACACGGGGGAGGAAGAAAAGGACCCTGGAAAACCAGGAATTGGACTGTCGAAAGTAATCTCTGAATTGCTTTGGTTTTGCTTTACTACGCGCTATGATTGGTTTAAAAACTCGCGCCATTTTCTCGACCAATTAGATGCAAAGCCAAAAACCAATCACGAATTTGGTCGCGCGCGTTTTTCCCGCGCTTGGCGCCTGTACGTGTATTTGCTTTGAGCTCCCATTGGAACCATTATGTTTTTTTCGTTTGCTGTGATTGGCCATTGTAATTGCTTTGGTTTTGGTTTCACGACACTCAATTGAAAACCGCTATAATTAGGATGAATTTATTTGTAATGTAAAAAGTTAAATACAACGGCCATATATTACTCCATCTTCGTGACACAACTGTTGTCTTTTTAGATATTAACGAGTGTAGTTCCCCAACTCCCGTCTGTGACGTCAATGCCACGTGCCAGAATATTGCCGGATCTCATCTTTGTACCTGCAAAGCTGGATTTACTGGAGAATGGCAAAACATGCACTGGTAAGAGTCAATCCTAGACTAATGCTTCAAGCATTTGTTTTATTATTTATTTTTTATCACTAAGAGGTTTTGATTCTCTGTCTGAGCGAACACAGTGGTTTACCGGAACGAAGCGCGAGGGTTTTATCCAGGATAGGAGAAAGCTGTTACGCGAGGACGCGACACGCGAGGCTATAGTGCATCTCGCGCGAGTAAAAATAGCTGGGAAACTTGAGTTGCTTTTATGTTGAAACGTAAGCACAAACTGTGGTGTACAAGTTCTCCACTGTGTTTTTGCATTTCATTTTCTCCAAACTCTGTGTCATGAATTCTTTTTTTTCAGATATTGACGAATGTGCTGGGAACTCTCATGGTTGTAACGTGAATGCCTCCTGTAACAACACTGTAGGATCCTACAAATGCACGTGCAAGCCAACGTATTATGGAAACGGAAAAAACTGCACAAGTCATCGTGAGTTTTATACCTATAGAATACTTAGAATGGCGGTAATAATCAACCAACTAACCCGCTTACAAAACAAGACCGGCCATTTTGACGAGTTGGTTAACATTTCCTTTGTTTGGGAGTCATCCACTGTGGTTTTGAAATTCTATACACAGTCATTCATTCAATTATGATAACATCACATTTCTTCCGCTGTAAACAGGGGGGGGAGAAGAAAGTCGGAACTTTTCTTTGAGGACATAGCGGTGCCGGGCAATAGACCAACAGTGCGAATTCTGTGTCAATCAAGTCGTTGCTAAGAATGACGTCAACCAAAACTTCATTGTTTTCTAACCCGGGAAACTTTTTCAAGCTCGCAGCGTAGAGCTGTACGCGTGTAGCCTGCAAACACAGCGCTGGCGGATTTTTGGCTTGATCTTTCACGCCGCCGACTCGGCAGCGTGAAACAACAAGCGAAAAATCCATCTGAGCTACATTTACAGGACTTTACATGCTACAGCGAGAGGATCCAGCGAGAGTCTTTCGAATACGGTCAGTAGTGCTACTACTGGAACGGGAAGCGCCGAAGTCGGATGAAAATGTTTATCGTAATACACGAGGCGAAGCGAATCAGACAACAACGAAAAAACACACCCCCCCCCCCCCCCCCCTCCTTCTGGCTGTAACACATCTAACACTAACAAAAATGTAAGAACCGCGGGCTCACTCAATGATTGTGACCTTACAGAGCCTGGGTAGCTTAAGGCTTTTTTTTTTTCATGCAACAAAATATTATAGCGGCCTCGAGTGGTTACACCTGAACTGTAGTTTAAACTCTTGCTTTTTGTCTCGCTTACACAGGGGGACTCGGTGCATCCGTTATTCTTGGCGGGCTCGATCACAAAAAATACTCGGAAAGGCTGATTTCATATTTAGAACCAGTTCTCCTTAACTCAGAGCGCAGTGGGTTTGTGAGGTGCTGGCATGCCAAGACAGACGGCTGGGCTGCATTGACATTCCACACCAACTGTGATGGAAAGGGACCCACAGTGACAATCATCAAAAGCGGAAGTTACATATTTGGTGGATACACTGATGTGTCTTGGAGCAGTAAGTAAAAAATACCTGTTTTTGTTTTGTATTAGTCGTTGTTTTTTAAACTAACTTTTGAAATTGATGTTTAAAATAATGTGTCTTGTTATTTTAGGTTCCTGCGGTTGGTCCCCAGCCAGTAAAGCTTTCATCTTCTCGCTTTACAACGCCCAAGGATACAATCCTGTTAAGCTGACTCAGTATCAAAATCAGCATCTGGCAATGTACAGGTGTAACTCGCACGGACCCACTTTTGGTAACGGGCATGCCGTCTACATATCGAACGACGCTATGAACAACCAAAACTCTCACACCACATGCGGCCACACATACTCCAATCCCCGGGCTACTCAACTGGTGACTGTAGGTTTTTCACTGGAGGCAAATATTTTACTCCTGATGATATCGAAGTATTCTACGAAATAGGTAACTAAATACTGGAACACATGAAATCTGAAATAAATATTAAAAAGAGTAACGTAACGTATTTACGAGACTGAATGGCCCACAACTGCCTGAGCTGGCCAGTTTCCGTAGCATGAGGCGGATAGTAGTATTGCTACTCCCCCTGGGTCATTCTCGACACCAGACCTTCGCTGCTTTTCTTGACTACGCAAAAGAGTAGAGCTCTGGGGTCGAGATTGCCCCTGGGTGGGATGCTAGTCCATCGCAGGTAACCTCTCAGCATTTTTGTCAGGTTGCCCTAACAGTTCTAACAGTTCGCCGGTAGCAGTTTACTTCTGGGTGGAGAGAGGCACTGCGAGAGTAAAGTGTCTTGCCCAAGAACACAACACTGGGACCCCGGCCAGCGCGCGCTCGATCCCGGACCGCTCGATCCGGAGTCCAACGCGCTAATCATTAGGCCACCGCACCTCCCACAAACATGCGAAAAAGATAAATTGTTTGCCACCGTTTGAAGGAGGAATTAATAAAAAAAAGGTGGGAATCAGTCGTCGCTTGAAACGACTTGAACCAATCCAAATCTGAGAAAGATATCAGTCTGATTCAGTCAGAC
Organism: Desmophyllum pertusum; assembly: GCA_029204205.1. Taxonomy (NCBI): domain Eukaryota; kingdom Metazoa; phylum Cnidaria; class Anthozoa; order Scleractinia; family Caryophylliidae; genus Desmophyllum; species Desmophyllum pertusum. Next base: position 2,178,617 of record MU825403.1, read on the forward strand.
ACAAGCTACTTGGAAACGTTTTCCTAACTGGAATCGAACTTATGACCTTTTGCACACCACTCGAAAGCTCTACCACTGAGTTACTGACGGGAGACTCGTGGGAGCTTAGGCCATATCTTAAGGTAGTTCCCAGGGCGTTTCGTTTGTCCGGTTGGTTGGACCGGTTATAATGTCCGATGTAGGGTGACTGGGGCGAGTAAGCCTCTGCAGAGAGGTGGCCGTTATAGGGAGGTGACCGTTTTGGTATAGTGATAGCCTGTAAACAGGCTCCTAATTTGGGTGTATGTGATTTGCTCGCCGATTTTCTTTTCACTCTGTACCCCACTTTATAGCGGCCTTTTCACAGGCTAGTATAGTGAAAGCTTGACTGTGTTTTACTTTTTACGTTTTTCCTCGCTTACCCAGGGGGACTCGGTGCATCCGTTATTCTTGGTAGCCTCGACGCCCAGCAAATACTTGGGAAAGCTGATTTCTTATCTAGATCCAGTCCTTCCAAATGCATTCCGTAGCGACTTTGTGAGGTGCTGGCATGCTAAGATAGACGGCTGGGCTGGATCCACATTCCACACCAACTGTGATAGAAAGGGACCCACAGTGACAATCATCAAAGTCGGCAGTTACATATTTGGTGGATACACAGATGTGTCTTGGTACAGCAGTAAGTATCTAACAGACATCTTTTATGGGCCTCGTGAACCAGTGTGAATTTTGTTAAAAACCTGGTCTGGATCGGCCACTGCATGGGTCATTCACACAGTGATCTTTGTAATGTTTTATTTAATAGACAGTTTGTTTTCCTTTTTTATATAAAATGTTGCAGCTTATATATTAATTTGACATTAAAATGTTTTATAAACTTAACTATTATTAACTTAATTTAATTAATATTGATTTTGACAAACATGAAGATGATACATGTACATACATGTACGTGATACATAATTTTGCATACAAAATGTTAAATACAGTTTATATTATTATTGTAAAAACAGAATTAATATTAATGATAATGATACTATGACAAACAATAATTATTATTGTTTGTCATAGTGTTTCAGTTTTGTTTAATAGTACATTATTCGAACAATCAAAGGTTCACTATTGGCAAGTTGTTTGTTGCTTATTTTATTTTCAAGTACCCCTTTATATTTTCAAGTACCCCCCTTGACAAGTGTTTTATTTTTCCGACCCCCCCCCCCCCCTTTGAAACCTAAAACTTTTCGGACACCCCCCCCCCCTTTTCTCATCAGTCCCCCACCCCCAACAAGTTTTTGTGAATGCTCCCCAGTATAGAAACGATAATCACACAGCAAGAACGTCCACGATCCCATTTCACGCACTGATATAATTTGCAAATTCACGCATCACGTTAATCGTTCATATAAAGCTTTAATTCCTTCCACGTATCAAGCTATCATGTTTGCTCAAATCACGCGTAACGCAAAACTCCTTTTCAATCCTCTAGCCGCAGACGTTGTTGTTGTTGTTGTTGTAGTTTTTTCGTTTTTGATGAACTTTTTACCACACAGTTTCTCTTTGTATTTTTGTTGATATTCTGCCTCGTACCCGAAAGCTCCCGCGTATGAAAGAGAAGCGCCTTGGTCTACGTGGGAGTTTTCGGAGGCGCAAGGGAATATGGGTCTTTCCGTGATCCTTTGCGCTCTCTGTAAAGCCTTCCTTCCCGCGTTCCCGGTCGCTCTCATGTTGAAAATCCCAATAAGCGCCTGGAGACATGTTGCTGTTTACAAGGTGTTTTGTGCTGGTGTTTTCATTTTAGGTCCTTGCACTTGGTCCTCGGCTCCCAAAGCGTTCCTGTTCTCGTTTTACAACGCCAAAGGATACAATCCTGTTAAGCTGACTCAGTATCAAAATCAGCATCGGGCAATGTACATGTGCAACTCGCACGGACCCAGGTTTGGTTTAGGGCATGATATCTTCATATCGAACGACGCTATCAACAACCAAGCCTCTTAAACCAAATGCGGCGGCACGTACTCCAATCCCCGGGCTACTCAGCTGGTCACTGTGGGTTTTTCACTGGAGCCTTACATTTTACTCCTGATGACATCGAAGTATTCTACCAAATAGGTAACTAAATAATAGAACATATGATGATACTCGACCAACTTTCTAGATTCTGATTGGCTAATGACGAATACATGTGCGAAACTGAATTATAGATTGCAATACGACAAATTGCTATAGAAAAAATCAGAGAGGTGCCAATTTTGAAATACAGTAGACTTCCGCTATCTCGAACTCTCAAGGGGAACGGAAAATTGTTTCGAGATAGCGGTAGCCTCCTACGCAGACTTTCTTTGGGGATTGCGTGACGAGCCCAAAGAAAGTCTGCGTAGGAGACTAAGATATCGGGGCTTCGAGATAGCGAGGGTGGTGTCAAATCGTTTCGTAAATTTCCACAAAAACTGAACTAGTATAGTCAGTATACAAATCATCGACCTATCGGTGCTTGCAGAGTCTGCTCTACAGGTCCCTTTATATAATATTAGAAACAAATACTGTTTGTCAGTGTTTCTTTTTTCTCATTCAGCGAACAAAACGTGCTTCATTGTGTCTTTTATACCAAGTCCAGTATAACTGTAACAATTTTTATTCCACTACAAGTGTTTTTTAAAAGAAAAAAGCAAACGGCTTCAGTTGTACAACGAATACTGAATATATCCTACCATCGGGCGGTCAAAATGAAGATCAATTGAAAAAATGAATTTTAAGGTTAGTTGGTGCTTTGAATTAGTGAAACTTTTCTCTTTAAGCTAGGGACATGTACGGCGACACAACTTTTCAGTATGGTCGTCGATAAACATACTGTACTATGAAAGAACAGCTATTAAAGAACGTCTATCGCACTTCGGAGTTCGCTCTTCAGCCGTCATTCAACATAATAATTACCGCAGTTCGAGATAGGGGGTGTTAATTAAGGCCATGGGAAGTGACACTTTGTTCGAGATAGCGGGGGATTGGAGATAACACGAGTTCGAGATAGAAATAGTAAATGACTGAAAAACAGTCAGCAAAAACCAAGTTAAACCGGTTTCAATTCGAGATAGCGGGAAATCCGAATCCGAGATAGCCGGGGTTTGAGATAGTGGGGGTCTGCTGTAGCAAATAAAAATGGCCGCCAGCTGGTTTGCTTTTTCAAACTGGAATTTTACTGTATAATAAGAAAGCCATCATGACGGCTATCGTGTAGAATGATACACGAAAACGGTTTTCATTTGTAACCGTATCGTTTTGTATACGGTTACGCCTTCAATTTACACGGCGACGATTGTGTAACCGTGTACTTTTGAAAACGCTGCCCAAAGTGGAGCATTTTCAAAACGATACGGTTACGAGTGCCGTGTATAAACGGGGTTACCATGTAGATTTTAAAACGATTGATTTAGGCGCGGAAAAAGCCAGGCTTAAAATGGTGAACGCGATTTTCGCGATTGGAAAAAATTAAACGAAAGACGGGTTTCAGCCAATCAGAGAGAGCATTATCTATGTGCTAATGTATGACGTCAGTCCTTCATTTGTATTTTCGTATTGATCGAGAACGCATAAATGAAATAGGAACATGGAAACATATATGAAAGTTCTGCTCAGTAGGTTTCATCCACGAGTTAGAGCCACCTCAGTACAGCGTATGATAATAAACAGTACCACATGAAACTTCTCAATGGCTTTTTAAGATTTGAATGGTCAGACACGTCACTAGGGTTTCATAACCTTGTACAGCATAATAAACAGTACCACATGAAAGTACTGCTCAATAGCTTTCATTTGAATGGTCACGCACTAGAGTTTCATCCACAGACGTTTTAAAATTCACCGCAACGGACTTTTCAAATAGGTGGTAAAATGGCTGATCAATTTTCATCGAAGCCATTAAGTCTCGAGAGTAAAGAACTAGTGTTTTTATAGCAGACATTTTACTACACTATCTAGGTCTTAATTATGTTACTTTAAATCTATGGACTAAAATGGTAACATAGTAACATTTGCCCTTTAGCCTTGAATTAATGAGGCACTTTGTCAGCTTTGTTCTAGGCTAGAAAAATTAACATCACATAGCAATCATCATCAGTCCTTTAGACGCCAAGTGGCACATAGGGCATCAACAAGATCTCTCCAATCCTGGTGGTCCTTTAGCAACCGTGAAGCCTGCTCCCATGTAAGGTTTAGTGCCCGGAGCTCTGCCTCTGCAGTCCTCCTCCAGGTGGACTTGGGGTAGTTTCTCTACGGAGCACCGTGACCAATCCAGCGCCATCTTCTTCTCGTTAGGCGTAATCCCCATGTCCTCCTGCTCTGTCAGTTTGAAGAGCTCATTGTTCGAAATCTTTCTTGGCCAAAAGATACGCAAGATTTTTCTGACACTGGATGTGTGAAAGCTTTTGCAGCTTCTTCAGATCGTGCACAGTCATTCTCCAGCATTCTGATCCATAGTGTAATACGGAGAGTACACAAGCTTGGTAGATCTTAATCTTTATGCTTCTGCTGTACTTTCCGCTCCTCCACACAGGCTGGAGTTTCGTGAAGGCTCCTCTTGCCTTGCCAATCCTCTGCCTGATGTCCAAGTTTTGCTCCTCCATCATGGTAGGACTGTGCTTCCCAAGTAGGTGAAGGATTGGGTAGTTGTGAGCTGCAGCTGGCCAATCCTGATGGGCATGGGTGCTGTGATGTTCACAGGCAAGACCTCTGTCTTGTTAGGGCTGATTTTTAGCCCGACCTGCCGAGCAAATCTGTCAAGCCTGTCAGATTTTTCCTGTATGTCATTAAAAGAATGAGATAGCCAGAGCAATGTCGGCATAATCTAGATCCGCCAGAACAGTGGATAGTGTCCATCGTATTCCTCTCCTTCTGTCTGCAGTTGTTCGAGACAGTACCCAGTCAATGGCGATGTTGAACAATAACGCTGACATGACGCATCCCTGCCTTACACCCGATTTGACATGGAAACTCAAGTCTGAGCATCCAACCGAGCAGCAAAAGTCAGTATAGAATTGCTTTATCACTCGTACAATGTGTGCAGGTATGCCATATGCCCGGAGGATGTTCCATAAGCTATCCCTGTGCACGCTATCAAATGCTTTCTGAAAATCGATAAAATTGATGTACAATCCTCTCTGCCATTCATGACACTGTTCAATGATATTTCTCAAAGTGACGATGTGCTCTGTGCAACCTCGTCCCTTTCTGAATCCTGCTTGCTCTTTTCGCAACACTTCATCAACAGCCAGAGATAGACGCTTCACAATGACCTTACAGCAGATTTTTGCTTGGTAAGGATAACAAAGTGATACCCCGCCAGTTGTTGCAGTCAGTCTGTGTGCCTTTCTTGGGAATTGGTATAATGACACCCTTGCTCCAGTCACTTGGTATCCCATCTCCATCCCACACTTTAGTAAAGAGTGGTAGTAATATATCTGCAGCCAGCTCTGGGTGACACTTAAATAGCTCAGCATTAAGTTGATCTGGTCCAGGTGCGTTGCCATTCTTAAGATCTTTAATGGCTTCCAAGATCTCTTCTTTTGTAGGTGGTTCAATGCTGATATCAAGGTCTTCTACAGCATCTTGGATATCGACTGGCTCTTCTGTGGCCTCCTTGTTGAGGACCTCTCGAAAGTGCTCTGCCCAACGTTCTTCCTGTTCCTTCTCGGTTGTCAGTAATACTCCTTGTTTGTCACAAATAGGTGTCTGTGCTTTCCGCTGACCTCCACAAATTTGCCGTGTGATCCTGTAGACTGTACCTTGCTCCTGATGCTTGGCAGCAGCCTCTGCTTCTGTTGCAAGGTTCTCAACAAATCTCCTAGCTCTTGTCTGCTCTTGCTGATCGTTTTCACTTGAACATTGAGGATACTATACTGAGTTTGAAATGTTTCCTTAAGGCGAGTAGACTTGGCTCCCATCAGCTTGCCCTTTACTTTTTTCCTCTCTGAGATAGCGTCCCAGGTTTCCGCACTCAACCATTCTTTATGGGATTTCTGCTTAAAACCAAGTGTAGTAGTGGCAACATTATGGTATGTCTTGACAATCTTGTCCCATTCAGATTGCACTAAACATGCTTGTAAAGGATCTTCCTCAGCTCTTTCGATGTCTTCTTCTGCAAGAGCCTGGAATCTGTTCCGAAGTTCTATACAGAACTGATTCCTCCGTGCATCATCCTTGAGCTTTGACACATCAAAGCGCCTTTGGTGACTTGTAGTGGTTCTAGAGCGTTGTAACTTTAGTTTAACCATAGCAGTGACAAGATGATGGTCACTCCCAACATCGGCGCCCCTTCTTACACGCACATCTTGCAAGGAACGTCTCCATTTCCCGTTGATGAGAAGGTGATCAATTTGGGTCTTATCACGCCTGTTCGGAGAGTACCAAGAGATCTTATGTATGTCCTTGTGCGGGAACAATGTGCCTCCGATGACTAGGTTATTCATACCACATAAGTCCACCAGCCTTTCTCCATTATCATTTATATTACCATAACCATGCCTTCCCATGACTCTCTCATTGCCCATGTTGTCTTTTCCTACCATAGCATTCAAATCGCCAATTACTATTAGGAGATCCTGGGAGGGAGTGTTTTCCACCTCAGCCTGTAGACACTCATAAAAGGTGTCTTTCTGCTCAGGGTCAGCATTGTTTGTTGGAGCGTAACACTGGATTACAGTCATCCTCGCCTGCTTCCCAAAGAACCTCGCTCTGATCAACCTCTCATTGATTGGTTTCCACTCAAGGAGGGAGTAACAAATAGATTCCATGTTGCCGTGGGTCTGTTCAGTAATAGATCACAGATGACGTCAAAATGTGGTAAGAATAAAAAAGTGGCCAACGAGCCGCTGCGGCGAGTTGGTCACTGATGTTCTTACCACATTTTGACGTCTTTTGTGATCTATTACTGAACAGACCCACGGCAACATGGAATCTATTTGTTTTTATATAATTTTTGGAGATATTCGCTTCGGATTTTCACTTGATTGTACGCTAAATAAGCCGATAAAAATTAATGTCAACAAACATCGAGTTTAGGCCACAGTGTTTCCATGCACTCAAATAAAACTTTGTGAAAACTAAACGGCTTAAAATAAACTACAGCTCAACTCAGCAAATGTTTCGAAAAGCAAATATTTAGAGACTAACCTCTATTCCGTTCTGATATGAGGAAAAACAATCTGAATTATTCCAGTCCAAATCCCGTTGCAAGTCGCTTATAAACGGCGAAACGATAATCCCGCTAAATTTCTCGGATTCTGTTCACAAATTATGAGCTAAAAGACCATCATATTTTCCTCCAAGTTCTAGCCAAGCTTGAACAGCCGATTTAAAAATTCGTATCAATTGATCTACATTGAATTTCCTACAGAATATTTCCAGTTTGAGGAAAAGCTTTCTCTGTTTTGAAACGGCGATGCGAAGAATTCGTGTTGTGGCAGGGCGCGCGTGTTTTCCCGCCACACGTGACGTCATTCGTCCGTCTGTACTCTAATAGAGGACGGTTCTAAACCAATCATAGCGCGAGTTTTACACAGTAAATTATATAATTTCGCATAGATCACATAGCAATGGAGGACAGTAATTGTTTACTACTAAAATTTCCGAAAATAAGCCCCGTGGCTTATATATTTTTAAAAGGACTTTTTGAGGGGCTTAGTATAAAAAGGTAACAGGCCTACATGACTCCTACAGTTCATGACATTTGCCGTTCTGTAATAAATTATTCGGTCTTCACGACCTATTTTGCTTCGCATACGTTCATTTTGAGGGTACTATATGCTTTGAATTTGGGGCCTTGGGAGGCTTATTTTCGGAGGGCTTATAAACAGAGGGGCTTTTTTTCGGAATTTTACGGTAGATCCCTAATTAAGTAATCACATTGTAAATGTGAAAATTAACATGATTTGTAGCGTTGCCCCACACAGCGGTCAAACGCACTGCGCGCGCGCAGTTCCCGCCAAAACCCCAGTGCGAAATGTCCTCCACTTTTCGACACTTTTTAAAGTGTGCTTTAAAAAGCTCAAACTTAAGAAATTTACTGAAAACTTAAGCTTTGTACTCGGAGTATGCATAGCCGGAATTGTTATCCACCAAGTGTCCTCAGCTCGTATTTTGGTTTACCACTGCATGTTCTATAACGTTTCCTTACAAAACTTCACGGCCATTACGCTTCAATCTCTTGCAAAATTGAAGGCAGCGAAAACCGGAAGTAGCGCCGAATTTTTGCGTTTGACCGCTGTGTGGGGTACGGGTCCTCAGCCGTCAAATGCAAAACTTTAACGCCACTTCCGCTTTTCGCTGCCTTGACTTTTCCAAGAGATTGAAGCGTAATGGCCGCGAAGTTTGTAAGGAAACGTTACTAAAAATGCAGTGGTAAATCAACCTACGAGCCGATAAAGTAGGTGGACAATAATAATTACATTATATATGCATACTCGGTTAAAAATTAAAGCCAAAAGTTAAGAAATTTACAGGACTTTGCAATATTAAGACATTTGTAAGCGGCAGTTTTGGCGGGAACTGCACGCGCAGTGCGTTTGACCGAGGCCGATCAGCAGGGAGTTGCGTACGAAAGCCGGGCGGTGTTGAGTTCAACTCATTGGCCACGCTAATGTAAATACATGTATCGCCGACAAGTCAGCCTTATTCTGCTTGTTGGACAAGATTTAATATTGTAATGGTAATGGTAATTGCATTTATATTCACGGTTTATACACAGTTCTCCAGCCTTGTTGTTTCTATAATAACACTGTGAACTCCAAGTAATACTCTTGGCTAATGTTGAGACCTATTTATTTATTGTTTTTTCTATTATTTATAAAAGGTTTATCATTTAGTCACTTGCGTTGGCCACACAAGGGCACCCAACGGATCGTTTCGGTGGAATATCTGTTCGGAAGGCCTATAATCGCCTCAAATATTCGGATTAAAGTGTGACAATAAACTGGAGTTTCTTAGGTGAAATGTCACCTCGAACTTTCGTAAAATAAGAAGATTTATGTCTGTTGTTTTTCGGAGAAATAAAAGTGTCGTTTTGGGTACAAAAAAGTCAACTAGGATTTTTGGAAAGGCAAAAACAGCTCGTAAATTCTGGTAATAAGATTTATTTCCCTAAAAATTTCCATGGGAATTTTCTCGTTTGAGCGCCCTTTGTAAATAAAGGCTCTGCGAGGTGGTTTGAAACCCACCAGCCGTCTAGGCTTTATTAAATATATTGCCTTCTTCCGTCCAAATGACAGAAAACCTATAGAAGGGGGATCGTAACTGGAGCAGTTCGGGCAGAGACTTATGATAGACCTATCCTAAACAAAGATATAAATCAATAAGTTAAAGGACGTTTAATGTTGTAATGTTTTGTATTTTGCGTCTATATATATTGCGAGTATATATCAGCATATTGTTGTACAGTTGAACCTCTCTTATATATAGCAGCCACCCTGAAAACAGATTTACTGGGTGTTGTACCGGAAAGGTGGCCTTTACAGGGACGTGAGGTGGCCGTTAGTGAAGGTTCTACTGTATTTGTTTTAAGTGACCGTTATAAGGTCAGTAATCAACTGTAAAACTATAAAATTAAATAAAACTGAGTTACACGCTCACTCGTTGTCCATGTTTCTAGTGTGACGTGTGTCCTGTCAAACATCGCTACTTCAGTTCTTCCAATGTGAGCGGTAACAGAAACGGTTTCTGAGCGCTCCCGTACTTTTACAGCGGCTTCAAACTTACGCCATGAAATTTAAAAGACGTCGATGATGATTATCAACATGATGACCGAATCTTTCCCGGGCGCTAACCACTCTTAGCGAAAATGCTGTTTACTCAGCCAATCATGTGCGAAGGCAATTCCTGATTCGATTTGCAAAATTTTTCCTCTCCCACGTTTGCCATCGTTTTGTGCTTTGCCGAGCTTGCCATCAATTTCAAGTTGTCTCGCGCTTGCCATCAGTCATCATCATCATCAATCTTTATTTACTCACGAATATCCTATCATACAATGTTATGGTCAAAAGTTTTAACTATCAGTTTAATGTTTTCCAGCCGTTGCCATCAGGTTTGCGTTTTCCCGCGCTTGCCATAAGTTTCAAAAATTTACAGCACTTGCCAGTTGCCATCAGTTTAGTGCTTTGTCGCGCTTACCCACAGCTGTGTTTTTCCCGCGCGTTTTCTGTTGTAATTGCTATTGTAGACTCAGTGATTACTTTGGTTTTAGTTTTACCATAGTTAGTAGAAGGAACTGGCCAGTCCCCTCTACTAACTATGGTTTTACAAACAGTCATTACAAATTTAAGCGCTCAAATAAACGCAACACAGCACATCAGTTTGAAAGTCAGTGGATTAAAAAAAGACGAATCAAACAAACCGATAAGAGATTGGCAGCGGTTTTACGTCGCGCGTGCTGCTGAGATGAAATAAATATAGAGTCGAGGGGTGTGCCGGCAGTCAACAAATACAAAACACACTCAATTATTCCATAACCGTTTTTAATATTTCAAATATTTCCCAATAAAATATATCTGCCTTGTGCTAACTATGTTAGGTCCTTTTTACAGCCATCTAGCCAATATATATTTTTTTCAAAATTATCTTTTTAAGTTTGGGATAAAAAAGTAAGAATGACTCAAGGCTTCGACCTGATCAGTCCCACTGCATCTCCTTTATTCTTTTTGCATGGTTTTGTTAACTTTGTTCCGAGCCTTTATAATTTTAATAGCCGCACGTGTACGGACAATTTGTTTAGGGCCGTCTGTGCAGGTGACGGCTCTGAAAGAAATTCACAGTCATGTAGCGGGAAAATCTTGAATCAGGCAGAACTTTTCATAAGCAGTCTTTGTATTCCTGAGGAATTTTCTCCGTCAGTTTATTGTCTTGTCTTTGATTCTCTTTAATTCCATAGTGGTGTTAACCCTTTCACCCCAAGACTGCCCGATTTTAAATAGCAAAACAATCCAAATTCTACTTTCAAGAATATTGAAAAAACGACAAACACCACGTAAAAGTACACCTCGATAGCTTTCATTTGGATGGTCACACACTAGGGTTTCATCCACAGACTCAAAAGTTAGAACCACCTTGTACAGCATAATAAACAGTTCCACATGAAAGTACTGCTCAATAGCTTTCATTTGAATGGTCACACACTAGGGTTTTAAAAGTTAGAACCACATTAATTGACTCGGGGTTTAATTCTGGGAGTGAAAGGGTTAACAAATGGAAAAGAGACCGAGTGATCCAAATCTAATTTCTCCTTACGATACCAATATACTGTCAAACAGATACGTGATGAGAATTAAGAAAATCATCGTCTCTATGTACTGCCAAAATCTCAGAACTAAAGAACAAAAGGAATATGTCGTAAGTATGGATAATTGATATTTCCAACATTAACGGTTAAAAGAAGTCTCGGGAAGTGCTTAGATTAAAATAAGAGAATATCTCGATTCTCAATTGTTGTTCGTCATTGAAAAATGACATCATCAGTAAACGCGCCCGCGAGTCTGAAATCGTCACTGGTCAGCACACAATAAAGTTAGCCAAGCATGTAAAGTAAGCCAAGCATGTAAAGTAAGCCAAGCAAGTAAAGTACACGAGTAATTCAAGTAAGTAAAGTATGAATAGATATATACAGGGTACAAAACATGTACCATAATAAATATAAGTAAAGTATGAATAGATAATATATGCAGGGTACAATATATGTCCCCATACAGCAAGTACCTACCTTCTCTGAGGACAAGGACGCGACGAGGGTCGGGGTCGGGGAATGGTTGTTCTCAAAATGTACTCCCGACCAGTAGGGGGTGGAAAGTCTTGGATTGGAGAAGCTGGTCGACGCTGTGACAAAGAAAAAATGAAAGTGAGGAAAATGTGTGGGAAAGAACAGACCTTACATATATCAATTACAACAAGCTCCTGTTAAGTAAATGCTTGGGCGGTTGTTTCTGGTTTGACCGGTTTAAATCTTTTCCAATCTCCTTTTTGGAATAATTTTACCTTCTTGGTCTTGTGTTTTACCACCTTAGTAAGCTAATATTTCGAGGTTTGCTTCCGCGATTTAAAATTAAATTTTGTACATCCAGGAAATTAATATTATGATAGTCGAAAGATTCCAAATAGATTAAACTCGCGGAAATTCACACAAATTACTCGCATTTTCCTCGCTGCTACGGCGCCTGGATAAATACGTGCCCGGCACTCGTAAAATATCTACGCGTATAATCTGCTAAATGCACGTATTCAAAAACATCTCCATTTATACAAATAACTCACTGGTTGATTTGAAGAAGTATGTTCGTCACTGGAAGACTGCATTCTCACACTCTAAAAGAGATAAAACTATTGTTACATACACCACATGCACATTTGACACATGTAAAATCAGTGATTTACTTCGCACAAATTACCGTACTTACTTTTCATTGACTTAAAACTAAGCCCAGATCAATCAAACAAACAATCGCGACGGCCGCAGAAAGTCACTGTAATAAACAATCAGAATTCGAAGGAAACTTGTTTACGGGTGACAAGCGCGGGAAAACATGTAACGGGTGCCAAGCGCGGGTAAACATGTAACGGGTGCCAAGCGCGGGAAAACATGTAACGGGTGACAAGCGCGGGAAAACATGTAACGGGTGACAAGCGCGGGAAAACATGTAACGGGTGACAAGCGCAGGAAAACATGTAACGGGTGCCAAGCGCGGGTAAACATGTAAACGGGTGCCAATCGCGGGTAAACATGTAACGGGTGCCAAGCGCGGGTAAACATGTAACGGGTGCCAAGCGCGGGTAAACATGTAACGGGTGCCAAGCGCGGGAAAACATGTAACGGGTGCCAAGCGGGGGTAAACATGTAACGGGTGCCAAGCGCGGGTAAACATGTAACGGGTGCCAAGCGCGGGAAAACATGTAACGGGTGACAAGCGCGGGAAAACATGTAACGGGTGCCAAGCGCGGGAAAACATGTAACGGGTGACAAGCGCGGGAAAACATGTAACGGGTGACAAGCGCGGGAAAACATGTAACGGTGACAAGCGCGGGTAAACATGTAACGGGTGCCAAGCGCGGGTAAACATGTAACGGGTGACAAGCGCGGGAAAACATGTAACGGGTGACAAGCGCGGGAAAACATGTAACGGGTGCCAAGCGCGGTAAACATGTAACGGGTGACAAGCGCGGGAAAACATGTAACGGGTGACAAGCGCGGGAAAACATGTAACGGGTGACAAGCGCGGGTAAACATGTAACGGGTGCCAAGCGCGGGAAAACATGTAACGGGTGACAAGCGCGGGAAAACATGTAACGGGTGCCAAGCGCAAGTGTATTTAATAACATATAGCAGGGCAGACCTTACGGTGTTTCCTACTAGGCAAAGCTTTGCCAATGCCGTTTGTTTGCGCATTTGAAACTCAAACACAAGCCAAAGTGTTGCATTGGGTGGTTTCTCGAGAGCAGCACAGCGATGACAATGCGGAACACCCTAGTCATTATCATATGGCGGTCAAAATTTCAAGAAAAAGTAGATGGGCAAGTGTACGAGCGTATGATTTATGGCCATTTCAGTATTGAAAATTTTGTCATAGCTAGAACTTTATGTGCTTAAATTGAGTTTCCAGCTGCAAAACGTTTTTAATTATAAATACAACTCGCGCGAAGTTACAATAGACAAGATAACACGTCACTTTGTAAAGCAGATTCCAGGGGCGGATCTAGGATTTTTTGATAGGAGGGGTCCCAGGGTTTTCCCGAAAATGTGAAGCAGATTGAAGGAGAATTTATGGAAGTTGTAAAATATTTAGATCTTTGCATGAAAAAAATATTCAGTAAAAATGTTCAAGAAAGTTTCTGCTATCATTGATATTTGGGACCATTTAATTATGATAATTGTCGTATCGATCTGTCAAGTAGGTATATAACGATGATATATTGTAGCCACCTGCTAGCCCTGCAGTCCACTGAAGATTTAAAAGCTTTTCCGTCAGTTAGCAGTGTTTGACTTTTGACAAGAAGTGCAGAGGAACACACCGAAGAGAAGGTAGGAGAAACAGTTTTCTATTGAGCAACCGAGATCGTTTAGTATTAACCAAAAGTGAATTAGGTACGGGTCGCACTACAGCCAATTTTGACCAATTTTGTTTATTCACTGTCAAATCTGTCAACACGTAACGTAAAAATCGTAAAATACAGTGCGACCCCAGTTTCAATTTTTTGCCAATTTTTTTGCGAATTGCCAAATTTTCGCCAATCTTCAAAGAAGCCGAAGTGTTGCCCTGGAGGCGACCAAATTTTTGAAAATCACACAATTTTGTTATTTTAGCCCGTTTTAGCCATTAAACTGTCATTCACGCAAGATGCTATGTTTTGATAATTAAGATTCGCTAGTTTAGCGCGTGCAATTACGGGACAAAATAATTTTTTACCTGGTTCATCTGACTCTTTTAATGATTATTTCGACCGGAAAACGAAGAACATGAACATCGATATTACGCCGCGAATGTCTATGACTACACTGGGTCTGATCAAAACCAAATTTACCGGCGGCAATTTGGAGAACAATTCGTCTCAAGTTCAAAACAATCTCCTTCGATTGCAATTGAAGCCAGCAGCAAGAAAACGACGAAAACCAAGAAAGCGAAGTACGAAACCTGGTCCCAAGCCGTTTGTAAGTTTACATTTACATCAATCAGGAGAGTTTTGGAAAACACATCTTGGTTTGAGTGCGACCACCACCAAAATTTGGCACTTGCGAATTTTTTGCAAATTTTTCCTCGCCAAAAATTACAAAATTTTTTATGTAAACAAAATTGGCTGTAGTGCGACCCGTACCTTAGTTACAAATAATTTGAAATTACTACTAGTTTAGTTAACATTAACACCGTTTTGTTTCAAAAGACAAATAAATTAAATTTTAACATTAATTTGAAGAGTATAGTGGCTTTACTAAAACAGCGCGCATCAGTCATTTTTTTACTTATACAACCAGACTCGATTTTTCCCCTTACAAACCTGGGTGTGGCAGAGCTAGAAAATTCACTTTTTCGGTAGCTGTTTTTGAGTATGTTTATCGCCAAAATTTGGCGATAGGAATGCATTTATTACTGGCATAAAGTTATCTTTGGCATAGTTTGCAGCGCGCTCAAGGTTGCTAACCGTATCCGAATGTCTACCTTCCTGCACGGAATTCAGTTGTTTAATATAGCGGGATAAGCTCAGTTCAGTGTTGGAGCTAGCCGGAGCTAGTGTTCCCAGTTCAGCGATCGAATGTTACAAATCGAAAAACTGAGTTATATACTTCGTGAAGCCGAAAAGAGTCTGAAAAATGCTTCGAGATCAGACTATTTGCAGAGATATTAAACATGTTAAAACGTGCAATTTGTCAATGCTGCAGTGTGGCGATACAGTCGTTAACAAACTGCATTCGTTCTTCTCCTTCGAAGAGATGTTACGGAATACGGTCTTTACCATTTCGTCAAACGAGCGAGTGAATTCAGTATTTGGCGAACAAAGTTTGTTGAATCATACTCAAGTCATCACAAGTTAGTCTCGGCAATACCTGAACTAAGCTGCAAACTTCCTCTTTTCTACAACATGCAAACGAAGAAAAGAAAAGAAAAATGAGAACTTCTCTTTGATAGTCCAAAATCTATCGTGAAGATCAAGATGAAAGTAGAATTCATTCCATTTTATTTCAATTTCTTCATTTTTCCTTAGACAAGCATATCTGTGTTGTTGCGTCTGATCGCTTTCTTTCAATTCCAAAACAAGCGTTTTAACGTGAAAAAAAAATCGTCTCTCGTAGCATATTCATTCCATTTCAATCGTGGAATCGAAGCCAAAAACTAATCCATTCTGAGTCCGCAAAAGGCAACTGAAGTAATATTTAACCAATCAGATACACTTTCTGAATCTCATACAAAATGTCGCGGGGGATTGGGCATGAGCGCGCGATTAGAGGCATCTGTTTTTATCAGTGTACAATATTTTTTCATGTAGAATTCAAATTATATATGACAACTTCCCCCTTTTAAATTTTGAAAAAAAAAAATGATAAAACCATCTAATTTTGCCAAAGAAAACTGAAACGGGATATATATTCCGCACGAAACTAGCATGATCAACCTTTTTTGCGATAAAACTACGTATACTTTTTGGATATAATCCCAATTTTCTTTTTCAAGAGCCCCTGAATTTCTGAATAGAATTTTATCAGTTTGGAAAGACTTTTAACTGATAATTTTAACTGAAACAAAGTAGGACAAGAGGTCCGTAACAGACAAAGACTTCCTGTTTATCGACAGCTCAGCAACAGAATAAACAGTTGGAAGGCTATGTTTTGTTGTAGTGTTTCTAGAGTTTTTTGGAGTTTTCGTTCAGGAAAAAAATATTTTTCAGCGCATCCTAAAATTGCATTAAAGCTAACCAATATTTTCTCTTTTTTTCGAATCTTTATCCTCGATCCTCAAAAAGACGGAAAACGAAATAATTTAGAATGCATGGTGCTTAATAATTGATTTTTGCTTAATAATTGATTGAGTAAAGACTTACCTATAAGCAACACAAGGTTTATGGACTAAAATGTGTATTAAACTGAATGGAAAAGGAGCTTAGTACCGAGAATTAGAAAGCTAGCTGTGATTTTTAATTTATTTTTTATAGTTCGAATTAAAACATAACGTTAAAGCTACAATTTGTTAAAATCTATCGGGATTTCGATCGAAATTATATATGCATTTTTTCAGAACGTGTACATTGGTCATGGTTGTAGATTTTTACTGACTTCTCTACGAAGAGAATTTTACTAATACTGGTTAATGAAGAGAGATTTGGATGTGTTTCACGGCCAGAAATTAAAAATAAAATAATTCGGTAGCGGATGTGAATTTATAATTTAGAACTAATTATAAATAAACTGAATGTGACTTGAGTTAATTGGACAAACCACAAATGACACATTTTTAATAACATTATTTAACATTAATCAACAACCGAAGTGCACAAGTACGTCATTGACATAAACGGTTTTCGGTTTCTGTATTTTAGTTTCAACAACCATCTAGTTTATATGAATTATTTTAGCTTATTTTCAGGTAAAAGCTAAATCTTATTTCCAATTTTTATTTCTATAATGAAATAGTCGCCACAGAAAGCCAAAAACCGGTCACTTTTACAACAATTTCGGCTGGTTCGTGAAATAATCGTGAAAACTGCAAGAATGCGTGACCATACGTGTTCACTAATAAACAAAGTATCGATAATCATGGATTTTGTTCAATTTCAGATGCACCCATGAATTGTTTGTTAACAGTGAGTGAGTTTTCATTTAAACATTTCTTCGTTTTGCCCCAAGAATCCAAACTATTTTATCGCGACGTTCACAACATTTTACTTTTTCGCAGCTTTGAACATTTTGGGGCATTCGTATCTTTTTAGTCATCGTGACGTCATCAATAGAGATTTTTGCTAAATAGCTTAGAAAATATGATAACATTTTTCCAGAAATCATACAGTAAAACAGTTAAAATTTTACTATCATAAAGCTAGTGCAAACTTCTTGTTTTCTATAATGATGAAAAAAAAACCCACGGCCTTCTGTTGAGATATTGCGAAATTTGCGTTAAAAATTAACGTAGAATTTCAGACTTGTTTCAGGTTCCGGTTTCGGATGAAGACTTTCTGTCCACTCATATTTATAGTTAAAGCCGCAGTTAAACCTAAGGGCTTTCAGCTAGTGTTTATTTTTTCCGTTGAGTCCAAATTCTGAGTATCTCGCCCCTTTTAAATTATATTTTGCAAAAAGAAAAACTTTCATAAAATTCCTTATAAAGGAAACCATACAATGCAAAATAGTTCACATGCAAAAAGAAATTAACGGACATATGTTTAATTAACTAATTATAAAGTAGTGTAATAAATTCAATAATATGTTAAAACCTGAAAAATGGACAAAACCACAAATATTCAATGTGAAGAGTTCCCATTGATTAAAAAAACTTATTTCATCTCACAACTTTATCCATTTCATTTCAGGACAAAACTAAGCTTCTACTTTCGTCGAAAATAATAATAAGAAAACATTCAGACTAATTAAACCTGCTAACTGTTTTTATAACTTGGAATTAATTGTCAACTGAAACGTGACTTGAGTTGAGCAAAAGCTACACATGACAGATTTTTTAAAATGAAATTTAAAACTTTAATCAACAAAAAAATGCACACGGTCTTACTTGTCAACGAGATGAACTGTTTTCGGGGTTTTTATATAATAAATTTATACATGAATTTATTTTTAGTTCAAAACAAAATCTCACGTTTGGCACAAAATGAGGAGATTTCCTTGTGCCGGCAAAACGCTCACTGTATTAAACAGTCCAAGGCTGCTCAAAAAAACTGATTCATTCTGAGTCCGCAAAAGGCAACTGAAGTAATATTAACCAATCAGATACACTTTCTGAATCTCATACAAAATGTCCCGGGGGATTGGGAATGAGCGCGCGATTAGAGGCATCTGTTTTTATCAGTGTACCGTGATATTTTTTCATGTAGAATTCAAATTATATATGACAACTTCCCCTTTTAAATTTTGAAAAAAAAAAATGATAAAACCATCTAATTTTTCCCAAGAAAGCTTAAACGGGATATATATTTGTTTCTTAATTTCCACACGAAACTAGCATGATCAACCTTTTTTGTGATAAAACTACGTATACTTTAAAGCCCTAACCAATTTTGGATATAATCCCAATTTTCTTTTTCAAGAGCCCCTGAATTTCTGAATAGAATTTTATCAGTTTGGAAAGACGTTTAACTGATAATTTTAACTGAAACAAAGTAGGACAAGAGGTCCATAACTATGAATACAGACCAAGACTTCCTGTTTATCGACAGCTTAGCAACAGAATAACAATTGGAAGGCTATGTTTTGGTGTAGTGTTTCTAGAGTTTCTCTGGAGTTTCCGTTCAGGAAAAAGTATATTTTTCAGCGCAACCTAAAATTGAATTAAAGCTAACCAATATTTTCTCTTTTTTCGAATCTTTATCCTCGATCCTCAAAAAGACGGAAAACGAAATAATTTAGAATGCATGGTGCTTAATAATTGATTTTTGCTTAATAATTGATTGAGTAAAGACTTACCTATAAGCAACACAAGGTTTATGGACTAAAATGTGTATTAAACTGAATGGAAAAGGAGCTTAGTACCGAGAATTAGAAAGCTAGGTGTGATTTTTAATTTATTTTTTATAACTCGAATTAAAACATAACGTTAAAACTACAATTTGTTAAAATCTATCGGGATTTCGATCGACATTATATATGCATTTTTTTCAGAACGTGTACATTGGTCATGGTTGTAGATTTTTGCTGACTTCTCTACGAAGAGAATTTTACTAATACTGGTTAATGAAGAGAGATTTGGATGTGTTTCACGGCCAGAAATTAAAAAATAAAATAATTCGGTAGCGGATGTGAATTAATAAGTGTTTTTATAATTTACAACTAATTATAAATAAAATGAATGTGACTTGAGTTAATTGGACAAACCACAAATGACACATTTTTAATAACATTATTTAACATTAATCAACAACCGAAGTGCACAAGTACGTCATTGACATAAACGGTTTTCGGTTTCTGTATTTTAGTTTCAACAACCATCTAGTTTATATGAATTATGTTAGCTAATTTTCAGGTTAAGGCTAAATCTTATTTCCAATTTTTATTTCTATAATGAAATAGTCGCCACAGAAAGCCAAAAACCGGTCACTTTTACAACAATCTCGGCTGGTTCGTGAAATAATCGTGAAAACTGCAAGAATGCGTGACCATACGTGTTCACTAATAAACAAAGTATCGATAATCATGGATTTTGTTCAATTTCAGATGCACCCATGAATTGTTTCTGTTAAAAGTGAGTGAGATTTCATTTAAACAGTTCTTCGTTTTGCCCCAAGAATCCAAACTATTTTATCGCGACGTTCACAACATTTTACTTTTTCGCAGCTACTGAACATTTTGGGGCATTCGTATCTTTTTTAGTCATGCATCGTGACGTCATCAATAGAGATTTTCGCAAAAAAGCTTAGAAAATAGGATAACATTTTTCCAGCAATCATTCAGTAAAACAGTTACAATTTTACTATCGTAAAGCTAGTGCAAACTTCTTGTTTTCTATAATGATGGAAAAAAAACACGGCCTTCTGTTGAGATATTGCGAAATTTGCGTTAAAAATTAACGTAGAATTTCAGACTTGTTTCAGGGTCCGGTTTCTGATGAAGACTTTCTGTCCACTCATATATATATGTTATTCGCCGGCTGGGAGGTCCGTATAGGGAAAAACTGTGCCCGAGGTCTCGAGTGCGGCCCAAGGTTCTGTATAAATGAAATCTTGAAATCTTGTTTTGCAAAATCTGTTTTTCACGCGCGCACGTATTCCTTTAACTTATCGCAAGGTCGCTATATTAAAACTACCGAAGAAATAAAACTTATTATTATATAGACACGAGTGTTTTACTGGAAAATAGACCACTCGTAAAATTCATACGAAACTACATCCGGGACCCGAGTGGCGTATTTTCCATATCCTCACTAGTGAGGATATCGATGACGTCATTTCCCGCTTTTGCATGGCTTTTTGTGAAAAGCTGCCAAACTCCGATTGAAAATGGCGAGCGATAGATTCGTGAAATTCACTGAAGCCGACATGAAATCGTTCACAGAGGAGTAGGAAAATGTTAACACGAAGAAGAAAACTTCATATGACTTAAAATTATTCAAGGAGTTCCTTGCAAGTGAAGACGAAAGGAGAGAAATTCGGAAAGTCCAGCCACCGAGCTGCAAGAGTTCGCGGTAAAGTTTGTGCTTTTGTCGTTTGTCTATATAATAAAAAGAACATTACACGGTGGCTTGAAGATATGAATTTTATTTTCTCGTGTTAAAAACAATATTTTACTCACTCGCTGCGCTCGTTCGTAAAATATTGTTTTTACCACTCGAAAATAAAATTCATATCTTCGCGCCGCCGTGTAATATCCTCTATATCCAAATAACAAGAAACTCAGATGATTAATTTTTACACCAAAATATGTAATTACAGAAAGCTACGTAGCTGTGAAGAACAGACGATGGAGACTCAACGGAAATTTCACCACTAAAAGCAGCTGAAATGTGAAGCTATTAATATTATTTAACACAAAAACCATTCAAAGTCGCAGCCGGTGGCAAATTTTAGGACAATCTTCAATATTCTTGAAAGCATTTTTCGAGCAAAGCTGTTTCCTCAGTTTTCACCAATTTCATTTCTCGTGTTAATCTAATTTTTACCATTCGATGGCAATTTATAATTTTCATTTTATGCAAAACCTTGACAAACTGTAAGCTTGAGAATCAGGCTAAAATAAGCTTGCATGCATTCAGTTTCAACGTACGGCACAACTGATTTATAAGCTTACGTGCCGAGGATTATTTTGTGGACTACCGGTAATCACTAAGTTCATTCTTGAATGAAACTTAACAGAAGGTATGTTTAGGAAAAAAGAGAAACGAAAAGCAAATGATTAAAACTAAGGAAATGAGTCTAAACACGGAGATTTGTAATTCAAAAAATACAGAGCGCGAGCGGTGAAACTGATTTCCAAAAACAACAACAAACTCAAATTCTGTCGGTTAAAATCAAATGAAAACTCGCCTTTTTGAAGAAATGCAAGCTCTTTAATTCCACTGCGTTGTTCTCCATTCACTTGACAACGGTAAGAGAGCAATATAATGTTAGAAACGGCAGTATAAAAAGCTTCTTCGCATCGACCTTCGTCCTTCGCACGTTGCTGAAATTAAAATGTTAGCGCATGCCTACGCTACGATTCCGCAGGTCTCCGACGGGTTCACTGGCAATTTTTCCCGCTTCCGGGACAAATTTTGGCTTGATTAATATGTTTTTGTGGGTCTTACAGTATTAAACGCATTCTGGCAGTTTTACAAAGCTAAGCAAAATTTTCTACCCGAGTAAATTGCGCAGTGGTCGGAGCGGTCCGTAACTCGGGGTCCGTACTGCAGGATACGGACCGCTGAATCGCGCGCTCTTAGCCAATGAAATTCAAGGATTTGGATACGGACCGCTAAAAAAAAAATAATTATAGTTAAGCCGCAGTTAAACTTAAGTGCTTTCAGCTAGTGTTTATTTTTTCCGTTGAGTCAAACTCCTGAGTATCTCGTCCCTTTTAAATTATATTTTGCAAAAAAAAAACTTTCATAAAATTCCTGAAAAAGGAAACAAGATAGTTGTTTTTTTCTGTATTGAAATACTGATATTTCACATGCAAAAAGAAATTAACGGACATATGTTTAATTAACTAATTATAAATTAGTGTAATAAATTCGATATGTTAAAACATGAAAAATGGACAAAGCCGCAAAAATTTCATGTGAAGAGAAAACTTATTTCATCTCAGTAGTTTATCCATTTCATTCCAGGACAAAACTAAGCTTTCACTTTCCTCGAAAAGAAGAAAAAAATTCAGACTAAACCTGCTAACTGTTTTTATAATTTAGAATTAATTCTAAGCGAACGTGCCTTGAGTTAAATGAGCAAAAGCTACAAATAACACATTTTTTAAAATGAAATTTAAAACTTTAATCAACAAACAAAATGCACACGGTCTTACTTGTCAACGAAATGAACTGTTTTTCGTTGTTTTGTATAATACATTTATACATTAATTTATTTTTAGTTCAAAACAAAATCTCACTTTTGGCACAAAATGAGGAAATTTCCTTGTGCCGGCAAAACGCTCATATAAACTTTGCACCTCTATTAAACAGTCCAAGGTTGCTGTTGCAAGCTTAAATCATGCTCTATTCCAAGTCAGGAAAATTTAGGCGGTTAATTATTAACAACACCCCGCCCAACCTCCATTTCCACTGTATTGACATTTCCAACAAGTTAAACCAAGAAAAATTCAAAATAAATCTACCTTATTCTCCCTAATTTTCGCGCGTACTTAATTTCGCGAAATCGACAGATCCGTACTTTCGCGAGGCTTTGTTTTCGCGATTTTACAGCAAAAAGGGCTCAAAGGCTTTACAATTTTACGAAAATATCGGCTTTATTTTCGCGTTTTTTGCCACATCGCGAAAACCGCGAAAATTAATACTCGCGAAAATAAGTGAGAATAAGGTATATGCGAAATTGGACATACTCCAACAAAATGGAGACTGTTTTTAACTTACCGTATATTGATTCCTCTATTAATTAAAGGGGAAGAAGGGGGCTTATTTAGAAAAGGCCTTAAAGAGACACTGTCCTCATTTTTAGCATGATTTTTGGAAGCTCAACTGCAGAAACTTATCTCGATCATAGGAAGTTGAACAGTAATGCGGTTTGATTCTGTAGAATAGTATTCGACAAATGACAGAAATTAACCCATTAGGAAGCGAGGATGACTAACGACAACGAGGATGGAAATGGATTTTCAGTGAAAAAATGACAGGCTGTCAGTTTTTCAAGTTCAAAGTTTCAAGTTTGGCTCGGCATTATCATTTATTTTAAGTTTATTAAGTTCTTATTCCATAGATGTAGGGTTTTCTTTTTCCAGCCTGGGGTAGAAGCTGTCAAATTTTCATACCAAACTCATAATGTTTTTCAATGACTTAATTTCAGGGTTTCTTTTGCCAAAGAGTCGAACGAAATGGCCATTGCAAAAGTCTTTTACATGGCAGCTGTGCTTGTCATGTGTAAAATGTCGTGCGAAGCAAATAAATATCCCGGGGAACAGCGCAGGGAATCTTCCGTATCTGGCATGATGCTACAGCGACACGTCTTCAAGCAGATCATTGGAGCCGAAATGGGCCATATATGCTTACAGGAGTGTTATAGTGACATCAGATGTCAGAGTTTTAATTACGTCATTTCCCAATCCATGTGCGAATTGAACGATCGCACCAAGGAAGCCAGGCCTGAGGATTTTGTTCCTGACTCCGACAGATATTATTTTCGACGAGACTGGAACTTAGGTGACTAAAATAAACTGCTATGCATTAGTTAAGAAAAACAAAATGGCGTGTGTTGGAGTGTTTGCAAACTCGTCCACAGGGTCTTCTCGGCTTTCAAAATGGCAGCGCGAAGAAGACCCTGGCGAACAGCAGGTCACGTGTCTCCAAAAATATTGGAGATTTTGATTGTTTCAAAATGGCGGCGGGCTCGCGATTGGTTAATTTTGTGATCACGTGATCTGCTGTTCGCCAGGGTCTTCTTCGCGCCCACCAGCCATCTTGAAAGCGGAGATGGCCCTGGGACGAGGTTGGGAGTCGGTTGGGAGTGTTTCTTACACGTAATCGAGCCGTCTTCGAGAATCTTTGGAGTAAATTAACCAATCAAAATGCAATAATTTTGCCATATATTTGTGGAGAGTAAAACTCCCGATAGCTTCCAGAGGTAATTACCAGAAGTTTAATATTGATGAAACACTTAAATTACAGACTCAAAAATCTGACGAACAAGACTACGAGATTTCCAAGAATGTTACAACATGTGTGAAGTGATGTTTCGAGAAGAACTGTTGATCAAATTGTTAGGCGCTCCGATTACGTCACTTACGACGAAATTCCCTTTTGACATATGTTCTGGAAATAAAATGAAATGTGACCTATTAAAAAACATTTATGGATGTTTGCTTTCCAGTCCCCCTCGGTTCCATCCCTGAGGTGCCCGCAGAATCGTGTCAGGAAATCAAGGCGAGTGAAGGAGGAGAAGCGGTCAGCCGCAGATATTGGTTTTCTTCTATTGTACCCAATGATATTGTTTCCGCTCACTGTGACATGGAAACCGAAGGTCAGTCAAGTTATAAATCAGTGCTACTGCCTTCACATAAGAGAGCTATGTACGTTTCTGAGAGAATTTAAATCAAAGAGCAAAAGGTGTTGGGGGGGGGGGGGGGGGTGGTTGTGCTGAATAGTACTAAGCCATCCCCACTGTTTTTATTTTATTTAGACTGCAACAACACTGTTAACAGCCTCTCTATTTTCTCCTTCGCAGGCTCGCTTTTTTGCGTCGAGAAAGTAAAGGCTGTGACCAGTCTATTCATAACTGTTTGCTAGTGCTTTGATAGTACTGCCATCCTATATCAGTTGATGTTAAAATAATGGTATTAAATGAATGCCCAATCATTGGTGCACAAAGTTATAATTGCAGCAGTCTTGACATAAAAGGTTATCATAGCAACAGTATAACCTGTATAAACCACCCTTAATTTTATCTTCAAGTGCTTATAACTAAGAAACGAGCGCGGTGACCCCCATTTTTAATTTTGAAAAATGGTCAGCGCGTTAAGATGCAACTGTTTGCAAAGTTTAAAATACATCTATATTTTAAGTTCAGAGCGACCTTAAATTTATAAAAAACTCTAAAAAAAGTAGAATATATAATACCGTATCACAAGTTCACATATCTCCAATTATGTGTCTTTCAATGAAATTGATAAAAAAATTTGCAAGACTAAGTTTATTTTTTGTTGTTATTTCTGCAGACGTGAACGAGTGTACTTCCACAGTTCGCGTCTGTGACGTCAATGCCAGGTGTAAGAACAGTATCGGTTCTTATAGCTGTTCATGCAACAAAGCTGGATTTACTGGCGATGGAAAACGTTGCAGTGGTAAGTAAGATGACTGTTCGTACACTGTGCAGAATATTTGTAGGGCTTGCTGTTTTGGCAAATCTTCGCGGATTCGTTGAAGCACTCGTAAAGTTTCCGATTGTTATTATCCAATCAAAACATAGCACGAACACTCGAAAGTACTCCGAAAGTTGTCACGCCATCGTCGAGCAATTAGGATACGTCATATTGCTTAGCAACGGCGGGACGAAAATGGCGGGCTTAGTCAGTTCTCAGTGACGGGAGGTACTTGTGTCCATGACTACTGCGAGGAGTCCTGGTTCGTCAGGGAAGCGAGAAGCTAAAAGCGCGAGAGATGGATGTTAAAATACACGGATTTATTTTTGTTCGCCATGTTTTCAATTGAAGTAATTCATGTTATCACGTGAACATGACTACTCTTGCTTTTTCAAATAGATATCAACGAATGTAGCACGTCAGCCGCCAATAACTGTGACGTCAATGCTGACTGTCAAAATATCCCTGGATCTTATAGCTGTTCTTGTAAAACTGGTTTTACCGGAGATGGAAAAACGTGCACTGGTGAGAGCTGTATAGTAGAGCTTAGGGTTTGTTATTAGGTCCAGCCTCTTCCTCAGAATTATCTCTCTCCACACGGGGGAGGAAGGAAAAGGACCCTGGAAAACCAGGAAGGTTATAGAGTGATTTTCAATTGACTGTCGAAAGTAATCTCTGAATTGCTTTGGTTTTGCTTTACTACGCGCTATGATTGGTTTAAAAACTCGCGCCATTTTCTCGACCAATTAGATGCAAAACCAAAACCAAAACCAATCACGATTTGGTCGCGCGCGTTTTCCCGTGCTTGGCGCCTGTTACGTGTATTTGCTTTGAGCTCCCATTGGAACATTATGTTTTTTTCGTTTGCTGTGATTGGCCATTGTAATTGCTTTGGTTTTGGTTTCACGACACTCAATTGAAAACCGCTATATTAGGATGAATTTATTTGTAATGTAAAAAGTTAAATACAACGGCCATATATACTCCATCTTCGTGACACAACTGTTGTCTTTTTAGATATCAACGAATGTAGTTCCTCAACTCCCGTCTGTGA
This sequence comes from Desmophyllum pertusum, assembly GCA_029204205.1. NCBI lineage: Eukaryota > Metazoa > Cnidaria > Anthozoa > Scleractinia > Caryophylliidae > Desmophyllum > Desmophyllum pertusum. Next base: position 2,205,319 of record MU825403.1, read on the forward strand.
CGTCAATGCCACGTGCCAGAATATTGCCGGATCTCATCTCTGTACCTGCAAAGCTGGATTTACTGGAGATGGCAAAACATGCACTGGTAAGAGTCATCCTAGACTTGCTTCAAGCATTCGTTTTTATTTTTTTATCACTAAGAGGTTTTGATTCTCTCTGAGCGAACACAGTGGTTTACCGGAGCGAAGCGCGAGGGTTTTATCCAGGATAGGAGAAAGCTGTTACGCGAGGACGCGACACGCGAGGCTATAGTGCATCTCACGCGAGTAAAAATAGCTGGGAAACTTGAGTTGCTTTTATGTTGAAGCGTAAGCACAAATGTGGTGTACAAGTTATCCACTGTTTTTCTGCATTTCCTTTTCTCCAAACTCTGTGTCATGAATTCTTTTTTCAGATATTGACGAATGTGCTGGGAACTCTCATGGTTGTAACGTGAATGCCTACTGTAACAACACTGTAGGATCCTACAAATGCACTACGTGCAAGCCGACGTATTACGGAAACGGAAAAAACTGCACAAGTCATCGTGAGTTTTATACCTATAGAATATTTAAAATGGCGGTAATAATCAACCAACTAGACCCGCTTACAATTTGTTTTGGGAATCCACTGTGTTTTTCTATACACAGTCATCCATTCAATTATAACATCACATCTAACACATCTAACACTAACGAAAATGTAAAGAATTGCAGGCTCACTCAATGATTGTGACCTACAAGAGCCCAAAGGATTTGTGTCCCCAATTAGTAGTCCACTTGTGGACAGCTAGGAGATTTGACACGTAAATAAATTGCTTGCTTGCTTGCTTGCTTGCTTGATTGATTGATTGATTGATTGATTGATTGATTGATTGATTGATTGATTGATTGATTGATTGATTGATTGATTGATTGATTGATTGATTGATTGATTGATTGATTGATTGATTGATTGATTGATTGACTGGGTTTTTTTGTGTCATGCAACGGCATAGTCTAAAACCAGGACTGGAGTCTGGAGTCTGGACTCTGGACTCTGGACTCTGGACTCTGGACTCTGGACTCTGGACTCTGGACTCTGGACTCTGAAAAAATAATAATAATACAAATTAAAAAAATAATAAAAAAATACTCCAAAAAAATAATAATAAAAAATAAAAATAAAATCATAAAAAATAAAATCATAAAAAAATAAAGCTTGTTTCTTGATACCGTGCGTGGCCACCCATATTTTCCTTTCCATATGACATCGATCAGCAGCAGCAACTGCGGCCAGTTTTCTAAACCAAGTGTTATCATTGCTGTCATTCCCTCTGTCATTCTTTGACGAAATCGAACGAAATTTTAATCGAACTTAAATTAATCGAACGATTGAAATCGAATGTCATCGTTCGATTTTGTTCGATTTTTTTGTTTTTTTTTTATATTTATTTATTTTATTTTCATCCCGGGTTTCATTAGCACACTGTAACAGGCAATCAGTCTAGTAAATGACCCAAAGGGCAGATGGAGAGCTGGCGGTGGAGTTTTAATAACTTCCCGTCAACATAATTGACACAATTTTGGGGAAGCTACAAGCCAGGGAAATCCGCCTTACGCTGGAATTGAAAAGCATCCATGCTACCATTCAGGACGTGTAGCCGAAACGTATAGCTTCTTATGGAATGAAAACGTGTTTTTTTCCATGTGAAATTACAGTATTTGTTTAAAGGAATTGCCCGAGTGATAATTAGCTGATTAGCTAAAACGCCGCCAGATAGCAGTTTTCGCAGAGACTCTGCCGCCATTGCGGAAATACCGGGGAAATAATATATAACTCATTGAATTCATTATTTGAACAAATTTATAAATGTTGGAGACCACACTTCGTTTAAAGAAATTTTAAATTTGTCCATGAATCTAATTGGGAAAATTATTAGGGCCATTGGCATCTCGCGAAAACCAAGATGCCAGATCTTGCCTTCACATCAGTAGACAGAGTTATGCCATGAAGAGGAAGTCATGAAAAGTAAGCAGTGACAGCAGTGATAACACTTGGTTTAGAAAACTGGCCGCAGTTGCTGCTGGTGATCGATGTGATATGGATATTTGTGTGATATTTATTTTATTTTTATTTTTTATTATTATTTTTTTTTTGGAGTCCAGAGTCCATAGTCCAGACTCCAGACTCCAGACTCCAGACTCCAGACTCCAGACTCCAGTCCTGGTTTTAGACTATGCCGTCATGCAACAAAATATTATAGCGGCCTCGAGTGGTTACACCTGAACTGTAGTTTAAACGCTCGCTTTTTGTCTCGCTTACACAGGGGGACTCGGTGCATCCGTTATTCTTGGCGCCTCGATCACAAAAATTACTCGGAGAAGCTGATTTCATATTTAGAACCAGTCCTCCTTAACTCAGAGCGCAGTGGGTTTGTGAGGTGTTGGCATGCCAAGACAGACGGCTCGGCTTCATCGACATTCCACACCAACTGTGATGGAAAGGGACCCACAGTGACAATCATCAAAAACGGAAGTTACATATTTGGTGGATACACTGATGTGTCTTGGGTTAAAAGTAAGCAAAAACAACCGCTTCAGTGTTAGTTAGGTATATCTATGATTTTAATGACTAAAATCTATCAGAGATTTTTTTCCAATTTTTATTTATCTGTTTTTGTCTTTTGTTATGGGAAAAATGTAGATCTTCCTTAATCTACCCAGCCTAAAGCAGTTTTTAATTAAGGAAACCAACACAAACTATTTATCAATAAAAGGTTGTAGAATTACAATTAATCGGGTATCGATTTTGATCGCGGATGCAAAATAGAGCGGTTTTCAATTGAGTGTAGTAAAACCAAAGCAATTACAATGGTGAATCACAACAAACGTAAACAAACACAATGAACGAATGAGAACTCAAAGAAAATACGTAACCGCCGGCTCCAAGCGCGGAAAAATTAACGCGCGTGACCAAGTCGCGATTGGTTTTGGTTTTGGCATCTTGGTTGAGTAAGTGGAGCGATTTTAATCTATCATGAACCGTAGTAAAGTAAAATTAATTGAAAACTGCTCTCTCAAAGTGTGTATAGGCATTTTAAACAATTTTTGGGGAAAGTTTTAATAGATCGAATAATCAACTTTAATTTGTTTGAAGAAAGTTTTTTTTTTTCGCCAAAGTAATCCCAACATAGCTCCTTTAAGCTATTTAAACCGCTAATGTTTACAAGGTGTTTTATTCTGGTTTTCATTTTAGGTCCTTGCCGTTGGTCCTCAGCTAGTAAAGCTTTCATCTTCTCGTTTTACAACGCCAAAGGATACAATCCTGTTAAGCTGACTCAATATCGAAATCAGCAATACGCAATGTACAGGTGTAACTCGTACGGACCCATTTTTGGTGCTGGTAACGGGCATGATATCTACATACCGAACGACGCAATCAACAACTAAAATTCTTACACCAAATGCGGCTCCACGTACTCCAATCCCCCGGGCTACTCAACTGGTGACTGTAGGTTTTTCACTGGAGGCTACCAATTTACTCCTGATGACATCGAAGTATTCTACGAAATAGGTAACTAAATACTGGAACTATTACTAAAAAATTACTGAATTCTGATTGGTTTAGACAGAGGGCATTTTTCGTTAATCTCTATTCATCGAAGGCAAAATTATTCCAAAGATTCCCGAAGATCGTCCAAAGACCCCGAATGTTTCAAAGTTGACCCGAAGACTTTTGACGATTTCCGACGATAACCTGAAGGCTTCCGAAGATTGCCGAAGATGACCTGAAGATTTCCTTAGATCACCCGAGGACTTCAGGTGATTTTCGAATGTTATCGGAAGGTCAGCAAATATTTACGATATCTCCCGGCCCGACTACCCGATGTCTTTATAAAGTGATTTTGCCCTCTATGCTATTAAATTCAACAATCGCATATTTCCATAATCATAAGTTGCTGATTGACCAGTTTATATGTAATTGCCCTCGTCGCTACGCGACCAGGACAATATTAAAATACTTAATTTGACTCGGCCCCCTAAGATTACCTGTATATCACACATAAATAACAGCCAAACCTCCCGTAAGCGGAAACCCTTAGGACAATAAAAAGTGTTCGCTTAAAAGAGGTGTCTGCTTAAAGGAGCTATGTCACGATATTTTAAGTCATTTTTTCGAAAGTGCAAAATCACCTTCAAACTGAAGAAAGCCTCAAAATAATAGTTTACTAAGGTAGAAAAACACCACAGATGTAATAATAAACCAAACAGGAACAAGGATGGTTGAGGATGGAGAAGATTAAGACAGATTGCGAACGATGAACTTGAAAAAATTGGCAATTTTTTTCAGGATGTGCCGTCCGTGACGTAGCTCCTTTAAGGGAGGTTAAAAACTGGGTTAAAAATTTAGTGTTCATATGTAGTTGGGAACATGACTAAGGGTCCGCTTATGAGAGGAGTCCGTTAGCGGAGGTTCATCTGTACAGTGAAATCCATTGAACTGCTTGAGGTCAAAGGTCACCCAACGAATCGTTTTTGGTTGCCAAAAAAAGCCAGCTAAGAATTTCGGAAAGGCAACAGAAGCTCATGAATACGGGTTAAAATATTTTTCCCCCTAAAAATTTCGGTCATCAGTTTTTTAAATATTCAGCTGAAGAATCCGAACAGATCAAACTATGTTAGTTTGCATTGATAAATAACCCGAAAGACAGGTATTTTGCTTAAATTCCCTCGTTTGGTGCCTTGCCACAGACACTATATGGATCTATATGTAAGAGCTACGTCATCAATGTGGAATTTTTCGGGTCGAATCTCAGTGACGTCTCTCGAACCGCAAAAATTTGTTCCCCAAAATCACCAATCCGCAAAATAAAACTCAAGCAAAAATTTCATGCTACCCGATACGTGGAAGGAATTTTGTGTCTGAAAAATTTAAGGTGCATACAAGAATAAAGCATAGAAAAGCCCTCTTACATAACGAAATTAAACACAAAACATCAGAACGTCACAAGTCTGTGAGCATACTGTAACGACATATACAAAACGAGCTCTACAATAGGTTGCTTATAATAGGAAGGAGTTGTATCTTTCATTAATTTTTTTTATCTACAATTAATTGCAAGATCTAAATATAAACCCGGGACTTATACTCAGGGGAAGGGGAAATATTTTCGGAAGGATAATATTTCGTTTGAGATTAAATTTGGGGGCTTATTTTTGGGGTGGGGGGGGGGGGGGGGGGGTCTTATTATCCGAATTATACGTTATATTTCTTTTCACCTTTTTTTTTCTTGTTTACCCGGCCAGGAGACCTAGGTGCATCCGTTATTCTTGGCAGCCTCGACCACAGCAAATACTTGGGAAAGCTGATGTCCTATTTAGACCCAGTCATCCCGAGTGCATCTCATAGTGAATTTGTGAGGTGTTGGCATGGCAAGACAGACGGCTCGGCTGCATCGACATTCCACACCAACTGTGATGGAAAGGGACCCACAGTGACAATCATCAAAGTCGGCGATTACATATTTGGTGGATACACTGATGTGTCTTGGTACAGCAGTAAGTTAAAATAACTGCTCTTTTTTGTCTTTTTAGTCGTTGTTTTTTTAACTAACTTTTTAAACTCATGTTTAAAATAATGTGTTTTGTGCTGTTGTTTTGATTTTAGGTTCTTGCAGTTACTACCCAGCCAGTAAAGCTTTCCTGTTCTCTCTTTACAACGTCCATGGGTACAATCCTGTTAAGCTGACTCAGTATCAAACTCCGCAATACGCAATGTACAGGTGTAACACGTACGGACCCACTTTTGGTAACGGGCATGAAATCTACATATCGAACGACGCTATGAACAACCAACACTCTTACACCAAATGCGGCCACACATACTCCAATCCCCGGGCTACTCAACTGGTGACTGTAGGTTTTTCACTGGAACCTTTCATTTTACTCCAACTGACATCGAAGTATTCTACGAAATAGGTAACTAAATACTGGAACACATGAAATCTGAAATAAATATTTAAAAAGAGTAACGTAACGTATTTACGACTGGGACTGAATGGCCCACAACTGCCTGAGCTGACCAGTTTCCGTAGCGTGAAACGGATAGTAGTATTGCTACTCCCCCTGGGTCATTCTCGACCCCAGACCTTCGCTGCTTTTCTTGACTACGCAAAAGAGTAGAGCTCTGGGGTCGAGATTGCCCCTGGGTGGGGTGCTAGTCCATCGCAGGTAACCTCTCAGCATTTTTGTCAGGTTGCCCTAACAGTTCTAACAGTTCGCCGGTAGCAGTTTACTTCTGGGTGGAGAGAGGCACTGCGAGAGTAAAGTGTCTTGCCCAAGAACACAACACTGGGACCCCGGCCAGCGCGCGCTCGATCCCGGACCGCTCGATCCGGAGTCCAACGCGCTAACCATTAGGCCACCGCGTCTCCCACAACACTGAGTAATAACCTTTAAATCGGCTCGGTGAACAAAACTGCAAGCTTGAATTCCACTCTTTTGTGAAAAAGATAAATTGTTCGCCACCGTTTGAAGGAGGAATTTAATTTAAAAAAAGGTGGGAATCAGTCGTCGCTTGAAACGACTTGAACCAATCCAAATCTGAGAAAGATATCAGTCTGATTCAGTCAGACACAAGCTACTAACGTGGAAACGTTTCCCTAACAGGAATCGAACTTATGACCTTTTGCACACCAGTCGGACGCTCTACCACTGAGTTACTGACGGGAGACTCGTGGGAGCTTAGGCCATATCTTAAGGTAGTTCCCAGGGCGTTTCGTTTGTCTGGTTGGTTGGACGGTTATGATGGCCGATGTAGGTGAATGGGGCGAGTAAGCCTCTGCAGAGAGGTGGCCGTTATATGGAGGTGACCGTTTTGGTATAGTGATAGCCTGTAAACAGGCTCCTAATTTGGGTGTAGGTGGTTTGCTCGCCGATTTTCTTTTCACTCTGTATCCCACTTTATAGCGGCCTTTTCACAGGCTAGTATAGTGAAAGCTTCACTGTGTTTTACTTTTTACGTTTTTCCTCGCTTACCCAGGGGGACTCGGTGTATCCGTTATTCTTGGTAGCCTCGACCCCAGCAAATACTTGGGAAAGCTGATTTCTTATCTAGATCCAGTCCTTCCAAATGCATTCCGTAGCGACTTTGTGAGGTGCTGGCATGCCAAGACAGACGGCTGGGCTGGATCCACATTCCACACCAACTGTGATAGAAAGGGACCCACAGTGACAATCATCAAAGTCGGCAGTTACATATTTGGTGGATACACAGATGTGTCTTGGTACAACAGTAAGTATCTAACAGACATCTTTTATGGGCCTCGTGAACCAGTGTGAATTTTGTTAAAAACTGGTCTGGATCGGCCACTGCATGGGTCATTCACACAGTGATCTTTGTAATGTTTTATTTAATAGACAGTTTGTTTTCCTTTTTTATATAAAATGTTGCAGCTTATATATTAATTTGACATTAAAATGTTTTATAAACTTAACTATTATTAACTTAATTTAATTAATATTGATTTTGACAAACATGAAGATGATACATGTACATACATGTACGTGATACATAATTTTGCATACAAAATGTTAAATACAGTTTATATTATTATTGTAAAAACAGAATTAATATTAATGATAATGATACTATGACAAACAATAATTATTATTGTTTGTCATAGTGTTTCAGTTTTGTTTAATAGCACATTATTCGAACAATCAAAGGTTTCACTGTTGGCAAGTTGTTTGTTGCTTATTTTTATTTTCAAGTACCCCTTTATATTTTCAAGTACCCCCCTTGACAAGTGTTTTATTTTTCCGACCCCCCCCCCCCCCTTTGAAACCTAAAACTTTTCGGACACCCCCCCCCCCCCTTTTCTCATCAGTCCCCCACCCCCAACAAGTTTTTGTGAATGCTCCCCAGTATAGAAACGATAATCACACAGCAAGAACGTCACGATCCCATTTCACGCACTGATATAATTTGCAAATTCACGCATCACGTTAATCGTTTCATATAAAGCTTTAATTCCTTCCACGTATCAAGCTATCATGTTTGCTCAAATCACGCGTAACGCAAAACTCCTTTTCAATCCTCTTGCCGCAGACGTTGTTGTTGTTGTTGTTGTAGTTTTTTCGTTTTGATGAACTTTTTACCACACAGTTTCTCTTTGTATTTTGTTGATATTCTGCCTCGTACCCGAAAGCTCCCGCGTATGAAAGAGAAGCGCCTGGGTCTACGTGGGAGTTTTCGGAGGCGCAGGGAATATGGGTCTTTCCGTGATCCTTTGTGCTCTCTGTAACGCCTTCCTTCCCGCGTTCCCGGTCGCTCTCATGTTGAAAATCCCAATAAGCGCCTGGAGACATGTTGCTATTTACAAGCTGTTTTGTGCTGTTGTTTTCATTTTAGGCTCTTGCACTTGGTCCTCGGCTCCCAAAGCGTTCCTGTTCTCGTTTTACAACGCCAAAGGATACAATCCTGTTAAGCTGGCTCAGTATCAAAATCAGGGACACGCAATGTTCATGTGCAACTCGCACGGACCCAGGTTTGGTGACGGGCATGATATCTTCATATCGAACGACGCTATCAACAACCAAGCCTCTTACACCAAATGCGGCGCCACGTACTCCAATCCCCGGGCTACTCAACTGGTGACTGTAGGTTTTTCACTGGAGGCAAATATTTTACTCCAACTGACATCGAAGTATTCTACCAAATAGGTAACTAAATAATACAACATATGATGATACTCGACCAACTTTCTAGATTCTGATTGGCTAACGACGAAATACATGTGCGAAACTGAATTATAGATTGCAATACGACAAATTGCTACAGAAAAATCGAAGAGGTGCCAATTTTGAAATACAGTAGACTTCCGCTATCTCGAACTCTCAAGGGGAACCGGGAAAATTGTTCGAGATAGCGATAGCCTCCTACGCAGACTTTCTTTGGGGATTGCGTGACGAGCCCAAAGGAAGTCATGCGTAGGAGGCTAAGATATCGGGGCTTCGAGATAGCGAGGGTGGTGTCACCACAAAACTGAACTAGTATAGTCAGTATACAAATCATCGACCTATCGGTGTTTGCAGAGTCTGCTCTACAGGCCCCTTTATACAATATTAGAAACAAATACTGTTTGTCAGTGTTTCTTTTTCTCATTCAACGAACAAAACGTGCTTCATTGTCTCTTTTATACCAAGTCCAGTATAACTGTAACAATTTTTATTCCACTACAAGTGTTTTTAAAAGAAAAAAAGCAAACGGCTTCAGTTGTACAACGAATACTGAATATATCCTACCATCGGGCGGTCAAAATGAAGATCAATTGAAAAAATGAATTTTAAGGTTAGTTGGTGCTTTGAATTAGTGAAACTTTTCTCTTTAAGCTAGGGACGTGTACGGCGACACAACTTTTCAGTATGGTCGTCGATAAACATACTGTACTATGAAAGAACAGCTATTAAAGAACGTCTATCGCACTTCGGAGTTCGCTCTTCTTATAGGTCATTCAACATAATAATTACCGCAGTTCGAGATAGGGGGTGTTAATTTAGGCCATGGGAAGTGACACTTTGTTCGAGATAGCGGGGGATTCGAGATAACACGAGTTCGATGAGATAGAAATAGAAATGACTGAAAAACAGTCAGCAAAACCAAGTTAAACCGGTTTCAGTTCGAGATAGCGGGAATCCGAATCAGAGATAGCCGGGGTTTGAGATAGTGGGAGTCTACTGTAGCAAATAAAAATGGCCGCCAGCTGGTTTGCTTTTTCAAACTGGAATTTTACGGTATAATAAGAAAGCCATCATGACGGCTATCGTGTAGAATGATACACGAAAACGGTTTCATTTGTAACCGTATCGTTTTGTATACGGTTACGCCTTCAGTTTACACGGCGACGATGTGTAACCGTGTACTTTTGAAAACGCTGCCAAAGTTGAGCATTTTCAAAACGATACGGTTACGAGTGCCGTGTATAAATGGGGTAACCATGTAGATTTTAAAACGATTGATTTTGGCGCGGAAAAAGCCAGGCTTTAAAATGGTGAACGCGATTTTCGCGATTGGAAAAAATTAAACGAAAGACGGGTTTCAGCCAATCAGAGAGAGCATTATCTATGTGCTAATGTATGACGTCAGTCCTTCATTTGTGACGTCATACTCCATTGTCAGGAACCCCTCTGACCAAGAAACAAGAACCGCGTGCTCAATCAATTTTCCATTCCTTCTCTTCCTTCTCAACTACCGAAAATTAATTTAAACGTCGGAACAATTGATGCATCCGAAAATTAAAATATCCAATCTTTTAACAAAGGATTTTTGCAAACATCAAACATCACATCAGTAAAACAACCGAAAGAACAAAAATGATACATATCCACACTGTTTCAAGATTAACTTGAATGTAGTCGGTAGGGTTTGTGTTAACGAACAATACGCAATTGTCTACTGTAGTTAGTTTTACTGAGTTACTGTAGACTAGTGTTAAAATAACTGACGTACTCACTGTAGTTTCAGCGGGTCACGTCCAAAATGTGCAGTAAAAAGTTTTATGTCTGAAAGAAAAATATAGATAAAACAAAGTCTAAATTAGACCTGGTTTAAGGCTGAATTGGGATTCACACGGGACTCTCTTATAATGACTAGGCAGAGGATATACTGTATTAATACAACGTGGATAAGTCACAGTTCAAATAGAGTGAGTTAGACATGGTATAACTAGTGTGACTGTTGGTTTAAATTCCGTTCAGACCACGGTTTTCTTAAACGTTGTCTTCGTTTAAATCATCGGCCTAAGTGTTTTTTACTATTTATTTTTATCTCCTATCTCCTCCCCAGGGCCTCGGCGCATCCGTTATTCTCGGCGATCTCGACCACAAATACATCGAGCAGCTGCTGTCTTACTTGGACCCAGTCCTCCTTAACTCAGAGCGTAGTAGATTTGTGAGGTGTTGGCATGCCAAGACAGACGGCTCGGCTGCATCGACATTCCACACCAACTGTGATGGAAAGGGACCCACAGTGACAATCATCAAAGTCGGCAATTACATATTTGGTGGATACACTGACGTGACTTGGTACAGCAGTAAGTATTGTTTAAAACTGTCCTTATTTTAATGCCTTCGGAGCGTTAAGTTACCCGAGACGAGCTTTAACGACTATTTTTAATGTAACATTGTTCAACGCGTATAAACATGGCGCGCTGAACATTTTTAACGCAACGTTTTGATGGCACCCAAGAGGAAATTAAAACAAAAGACTAGCTTGGACTGATGTTGATTTACAGTTCAGGGCCTTTTAAAGGGATATTTATGTAATTTATGATATTTATGTAGACAAAAGCTAAGCCCCCGGGGGGCTTATTTAATTTCAGGCCCCAAGAAGTGGGGGGGGGGGGGGGGGGGGGGGGGGGGGGGGGCTTAATAGATAGGGCGCTAAATAGAGCTTTTACGACGGTATGCATAATTATAAAAATAGCTTAATCCTTCCCTTTTGTCACGCTTTATGTGTCACGCGTTACGTAAAACGCCCTTGTCACTTCACACTTGTTGTAATTGTAGCTTTTTCTTTTCTAAAGAACAGTTTTTACTACATGGTTTCTTTTCATCCGTTTTTGTCATTTTAGGTTCTTGTGGTTACTCCTCAGCCAGTAAAGCTTTCATCTTTTCACTTTACAACGCCCAAGGATACAATCCTGTTAAACTGACTCCGTATCGAAATCCACAGTAACGCAATGTACAGGTGTAACTCGTACGGACCCACTTTGGTTCAGGGCATGATATCTACATATCGAACACGCTATCAACAACCGAGGCTCTTGTACTCAGTGTGGCAATGTGTATTCCTTCCATCGGGCTACTCATCTGTCGGCTGGTGCAGTGGGTTTTTCAACTAAGTGACAATATTTTAGTCCCACTGACATCGAAGTATTCTACGAAATAACTATTTAAGAGGCAGTCAGTGTAAAAACCGAACCGGTCAATTTTCGGCGGAAAATGAATTTCTTTCATTTTCTCCACAGAACTCAAACATCATGTCTAAAGTACAAAAATCGTATTTGTTTCGTTTCGTTTGTTTTAATACTTGAGTTTGACCGTTTCTTCCGAAGCGACCATAGATCAAACAAATCCGTCATTTGTAACACTGATTTTGGTCTGAAACTCGACGTACCGTATGATACTTTAGATTTAAACACAGCAAGCTTATATTTATGTCGAAATTAATATCAGTAAAGAACTTAGTTTTAAGCCATTAAATTAACTTGTTTCATCTCGCATAAAATTAGTTATGATTTTTTTCGTACACTCTCATATCGCTGCTACGCGCGCCATTGGCGAGGTGCCTCCATAAAAAATCGAAAATTCTCAAAGTGGCACCTGATCTAAAATCAACTCTCTAATATTTCATTAGACCAAGGTCTGGTCTACAAATATCTGAAATAAAATTTGTGGGCACTCGTCATATAACACTATAAAAACTTGCATCAAATTCACCAAAATTGCAAATTTCATTATCATTCGGTAATTTATAGGCTGGATTTATTTCCTTCAGTTGCATTTAAAAACATTTGAAACCAATCACAGATTGAAAAATAGACCATTATAACAGTCCAGACTGAAAACATTTATAAAACTAACCTGAATTATGTACAAAGTCTTCCTACTGCGCACCTTCTTTTCCAACCATAGGATCGTTGTGTCACGCAACACCCGGAGCGAAACAGCATCATGATTCCGTTCACACGAATCCGCCAAAAGCCCAACTTTAGTGTTCGCCCATTGATATGTGAAGATTGATCGACAGAAGCCTGATGGTATTCATGGTGCAAAATAACTGCAGCTAGTTCACGAAAAAATAAAGTCCGTTAAGTGTTGTTATCGCTGGATGGGTAATCCAGTTGCTCTTGTGCTGTCGTTCAGTTTGTAACTTTTTGCAGAGAACCGTTCCAATGTAAACAAAGTCCTTCGTCAAATCCTCATGTATATTGTCCTTAAAACACTGATCAATCAAGCAAATACTGCATAAAGGCTCAGGACTTCGATTCATTATCGGCCACAAGTACAGAGTCTACAGAGGAAGTACAACAACAAGTTTGACAACCTTCACCTGATTTGATTGACCGCTGACCTTTTCGTGACTTGTGACTCGGACTCGCGGGACTCGTGCGTGACAGCGAAAAAACGTAATAGCTTTTCTCCTACTTTCCTTCGTTCAGAACTTTTTAAGTGTGTGAGAAGTTTGCTCTCTTTATTCACTTGTGAACGGACACTGTAGTGACTCTATTCCTCTGAATGAGTACAATGATGATATTTCAGTAACCCAGAGGGGGGGGGGGGGGGGGGGGGGGGGGGAGGTGCGAAGGTCTTTTTTGGTTTGAAGTTAGCGATCTGGGGAGTTTTTGGGGGTACGAGGCGTTTTATCGACCAAATACGCCGATATTTAGGTTTGCAATTCTTCATTTCTTGATTTGTTTTTATAAAAGCAAATTCGTGAACATCGATGGTACAGACCATACAGCCTAAGACGGAAGTTAACCAAATTTTTCATTTGTGTTTTTTTGGCTATACCATATTTTTAAAACATTTATTGTGTCGGTAGGACTGCTGTTATAACAAGCAAAGGCCGTTTTAGATGCAACGTCGCTCCCGATCCCATTTGGAATACACTCTTTTTTATATAAGAACGTCTATTTTTGAGCTGAGTCTGAGCCAAGACCGAATGTTCTTATTTTTTTGGCGATTTCAGCATATAGTATAGAATTTCACAAAAAGGATTCGAACGTGACCATGAAAATGTATTTAGATTTTATGTGATAGAAAATTCATGTTGTTTGCTATAAAAATTGTGCATTCAAGTATTTTGAGCTGATTTGAACTGCTTGTTCACTGATATATTTGAAATGTTACATTTTGTCCTGGTTTTGTTAATTTTTTGAAAGGATACTGGAATATTGTATTGATGAGCTCGATGCAAGAAACAAGTGAATAAAAATGTTCTTAGCTAAGTATCAACCTGGTTATGTTCTTAGCATGTTCTTAAAATTTTGGTCAATCTCAGCCTCAACGTTCTTATAAAAAAGGATCTTATAAAAAAAAAAAAAGAGTGTATACCGCTTAGCGATTGCCTTGCAACGATGGGTGGCCCACAGGAATGGCATCCGAGTGTTCTAAAACTCATCATTACACTCCATCAGAGGAATAGAGTCACGTCTACTTCTACTGGGACTACAATGTCCCTTCACAAGTGAATAGAGAGAGCAAATTTCTAAACACACTTAAAAATTGTGGGAATTTTTTTCGCTGTCACGCACGAGTCCTGTCACGAAAAGGTCAGCGGTCACTCGAATCAGGCGGTGCAGAAAATGGTTTTCAGTTAACTTGTTGTTTTTATACTTGTACCGATAATGAATCGAAGTTCCGAGCCTTTGTGCAGTATTTGCTTGATTGATCAGTGTTTTAAGGACATTATCCATGAGGATTAACGAAGGACTTCGTTTTACATATGGAACGGTTCTCTGCAAAAAGTTACAAACTGAACGACAGCACAAGAGCACTGGATTTATCCAGCGATAACAACACTTAACGGACTTTATTTTCGTGAACTAGCTGCAGTTATTTTGCACCATGAATACCATCAGGCTTCTGTCGATCAATCTTCACATATCAATGGGCGAACACTAAAGTTGGGCTTTTGGCGGATTCGGTGAACGGAATCATGATGCTGTTTCGCTCCGGGTGTTGCGTGACACAACGATCCTATGGTTGGAAAAGAAGGTGCGCAGTAGGAAGACTTTGTACATAATTCAGGTTAGTTTTATAAATGTTTTCAGGTCTGGACTGTTATTATGGTCTATTTTTCAATCTGTGATTGGTTTCAAATGTTTTTAAATGCAGCTGAAGGAAATAAATCCAGCCTATAAATTACCGAATGATAATGAAATTTGCAATTTTTGTGAATTTGATGCAAGTTTTTTATAGTGTTTATATGACGAGTGCCCACAAATTTTATTTCAGATATTTGTAGACCAGACCTTGGTCTAATGAAATATTAGAGAGTTGATTTTAGATCAGGTGCCACTTTTGAGAATTTTCGATTTTTAGGGAGGCACCTCGCCAATGGCGCGCGTAGCAGCGATATGAGAGTGTACGAAAAAAATCATAACTAATTTTATGCGAGATGAAACAAGTTAATTTAATGCTTAAACAAAGTTCTTTACTGATATTAATTTCGACATAAATATAAGCTTGCTGTGTTAAATCTAAAGTATCATACGGTACGTCGAGTTTCAGACCAAAATCAGTGTTACAAATGACGGATTTGTTTGATCTATGGTCGCTTCGGAAGAAACGGTCAAACTCAAGTATTAAAACAAACGAAACGAAACAAATACGATTTTGGTACTTTAGACATGATGTTTGAGTTCTGTGGAGAAAATGAAAGAAATTCATTTCCGCCGAAAATTGACCGGTCGTTTTTACACGGACTGCCTCTTAAATAGTAGAACTATATGACATCTAAGTGAATATTAAAAAATAGAGTTAATCCGAGTAACGGAAACTAACCATCACGAAAACTGTTTTCAATAACAGCTTTCGTGATGGTTAGTTTCTTTGAACACACTGTTTTAAAGTTTAAAACAATATTTTTATCCCCCCCCCCCCCCCCCCCCCCTCCTACCACATTCGAGCCTAGTTCTCGGGAGAATCCCGATTTCTCGAGCCTCCAAGGGAAACAAATATTGGTTCGAGAAATCCGGAGTTTAAAATATCGGGAGTCAGGAGCCCATTACCCCCTGCGGGAGTAAAATTACAGTGAAACTCGGATTAGTTTATGCCTTTATAACTACGTTCAGAACTCTAAAATAGATCCTCGACGGTTTTACGTACTTTGTTACAATGACGAGTTTTAGCCCGGAAGAGGTGGGGCGGGGGGCCTTTCGTATATAAGGGAAGGAAATGATCGTTGTACCTTTTAGAGATTTAAATTGGTGGTTTTGGTATCGCGTAGGGTGTTTAAACCTAACTGACATGACCACTGTTAGAGTTATCCTGGGACTTAAAAATTTGACACGGAACTAGTTTTGTCTTAGAACTGGTACCTCTTAGGGATGAAAAAGAATTGGAACCACGCCTACAAAATGATATTATGGTACCTTTCAGGGGTTGCTTTCTCAAAAAAAGTTTATCACCAACTTCCAGTAAAAAACGTTAACTAGTGAAATGACTTCTGGAAATTTTTATTATCTTTTTAGAAAAGTAGGGGGAGGGGGGGGGGGGGGCTAAAGCCCCCAGCTCCTCCCCCTGCGCGGTCCCTGCAGACATATAAAATATACCGTACGAGATGTTGTTACAATTTTTACAATATTGTCTATTGTGGAACAATTTGTCGGACCAGTTAAAACTTTTTGGCTTGTTCAATCTCATGCACTCTTAATTTCTGGTTTGAAAAGTAGAACTGAGAATTTTGTTTCTTTTCTGACGTGACAAAATACTAGTGATATATGAATCGAGATAATCCAGATTTGAGTTTTCGTATTGATCGAGAACGCATACATGAAATAGGAACATGGAAACATATATGAAAGTTCTGCTCAGTAGGTTTCATCCAAGAGTTAGAGCCATCTCAGTACAGCGTATGATAATAAACAGTACCGCATGAAACTTCTCAATGGCTTTTTAAGATTTGAATGGTCACACACGTCACTAGGGTTTCATAACCTTGTACAGCATAATAAACAGTACCACATGAAAGTACTGCTCAATAGCTTTCATTTGAATGGTCACGCACTAGGGTTTCATCCACAGACGTTTTAAAATTCACCGCAACGGACTTTTCAAATAGGTGGTAAAATGGCTGATCAATTTTCATCGAAGCCATTAAGTCTCGAGAGTAAAGAACTAGTGTTTTTATAGCAGACATTTTACTACACTATCTAGGTCTTAATCATGTTACTTTAAATCTATGGACTAAAATGGTAACTTATAGTAACATTTGCCCTTTAGCCTTCAATTAATGAGGCACTTTGTCAGCTTTGTTCTAGGTTAGAAAAATTAACATCACATAGCAATCATCATCAGTCCTTTAGACGCCAAGTGGCGCATAGGGCATCAACAAGACCTCTCCAATCCTGGTGGTCCTTAGCAACCCGTGAAGCCTGCTCCCAGGTACGGCTTAGAGCCCGGAGCTCTGCCTCTGCAGTCCTCCTCCAGGTGGACTTGGGACGACCCCTTTTCCTTTTTCCCTCTGGTGTCCATCTGAGAGCAACTTTGGAGATGTTAGTAGTTTCTCTACGGAGCACGTGACCAATCCAGCGCCATCTTCTTCTCGTTAGGGTAATCCCCATGTCCTCCTGCTGTCAGTATGAAGAGCTCATTGTTCGAAATCTTTCTTGGCCAAAAGATACGCAAGATTTTTCTGAGACTGGATGTGTGAAAGCTTTGCAGCTTCTTCAGATCGTACACAGTCATTCTCCAACATTCTGATCCATAGAGTAATACGGAGAGTACACAAGCTTGGTAGATCTTAATCTTTATGCTTCTGCTGTACTTTCCGCTCCTCCACACAGGTTGGAGTTTTGTGAAGGCTCCTCTTGCCTTGCCAATCCTCTGCCTGATGTCCAAGTTTGCTCCTCAATCATGGCAGACTGTGCTTCCCAAGTAGGTGAAGGATTGGGTAGTTGTGAGCTGCAGCTGTCCAATCCTGTTGGGCATGGGTGCTGTGATGTTCACAGGCAAGACCTCTGTCTTGTTAGGGCTGATGTTTAGCCCGACCTGCCGAGCAAATCTGTCAAGCCTGTCAGATTTTTCCTGTATGTCATTAAAAGAATGAGATAGCAGAGCAATGTCGGCATAATCTAGATCCGCCAGAACAGTGGATAGTGTCCATCGTATTCCTCTCCTTCTGTCTGCAGTTGTTGGAGACTACCCAGTCAATGGCGATGTTGAACAATAAAGCTGACATGACGCATCCCTGCCTTACACCGATTTGACATGGAAACTCAAATCTGAGCATCCAACCGAGCAGCAAAGTCAGTATAGAATTGCTTTATCACTCGTACAATGTGTGCAGGTATGCCATATGCCCGGAGGATGTTCCATAAGCTATCCCTGTGCACGCTATCAAATGCTTTCTGAAAATCGATAAAATTGATGTACAATCCTCTCTGCGATTCATGACACTGTTCAATGATATTTCTCAAAGTGACGATGTGCTCTGTGCAACCTCGTCCCTTTCTGAATCCTGCTTGCTCTTTTCGCAACACTTCATCAACAGCCAGAGATAGACGCTTCACAATGACCTTACAGAAGATTTTGCTTGGTAAGGATAACAAAGTGATACCCCGCCAGTTGTTGCAGTCAGTCTGTGTGCCTTTCTTGGGAATTGGTATAATGACACCCTTGCTCCAGTCACTTGGTATCCCATCTCCATCCCACACCTTAGTAAAGAGTGGTAGTAATATATCTGCAGCCAGCTCTGGGTGACACTTAAATAGCTCGGCATTAAGTTGATCTGGTCCAGGTGCGTTGCCATTCTTAAGATCTTTAATGGCTTCCAAGATCTCTTCTTTTGTAGGTGGTTCAATGCTGATATCAAGGTCTTCTACAGCATCTTGGATATCAACTGGCTCTTCCGGGGTCTCCTTGTTGAGGACCTCTCGAAAGTGCTCTGCCCAACGTTCTTCCTGTTCCTTCTCGGTTGTCAGTAATACTCCTTGTTTGTCACAAATAGGTGTCTGTGCTTTCCGCTGACCTCCACAAATTTGCCTTGTGATCCTGTAGACTGTACCTTGCTTCTGATGCTTGGCAGCAGCCTCTGCTTCTGTTGCAAGGTTCTCAACAAATCTCCTAGCTCTTGTCTGTTCTTGCTGATCGTTTCACTTGAACATTGAGGATACTATACTGAGCTTGAAATTTTTCCTTAAGGCGAGTAGACTTGGCTCCCATCAGCTTGCCCTTTACTTTTTTCCTCTCTGAGATAGCGTCCCAGGTTTCTGCACTCAACCATTCTTTATGGGATTTCTGCTTAAAACCAAGTGTAGTAGTGGCAACATTATGGTATGTCTTGACAATCTTGTCCCATTCAGATTGCACTGAACATGCTTGTAAAGGATCTTCCTCAGCTCTTTCGATGTCCTCTTCTGCAAGAGCCTGGAATCTGTTCCGAAGTTCTATACAGAACTGATTCCTCCGTGCATCATCCTTGAGCTTTGACACATCAAAGCGCCTTTGGTGACTTGTAGTGGTTCTAGAGCGTTGTAACTTTAGTTTAACCATAGCAGTGACAAGATGATGGTCACTCCCAACATCGGCGCCCCTTCTTACACGCACATCTTGCAAGGAACGTCTCCATTTCCCGTTGATGAGAAGGTGATCAATTTGGGTCTTATCACGCCTGTTCGGAGAGTACTAAGAGATCTTATGTATGTCCTTGTGCGGGAACAATGTGCCTCCGACGACTAGGTTATTCATACCACATAAGTCCACCAGCCTTTCTCCATTATCATTTATATTACCATAACCATGCCTTCCCATGACTCTCTCATTGCCCATGTTGTCTTTTCCTACCATAGCATTCAAATCGCCAATTACTATTAGGAGATCCTGGGAGGGAGTGTTTTCCACCTCAGCCTGTAGACACTCATAAAAGGTGTCTTTCTGCTCAGGGTTAGCATCGTTTGTTGGAGCGTAACACTGGATTACAGTCCTCCTCACCTGCTTCCCAAAGAACCTCGCACTGATCAACCTCTCATTGATTGGTTTCCACTCAAGGAGGGATTTCTCATAGATCACATAGCAATGGAGGACAGTAATTGTTTACTACTAAAATTCCGAAAATAAGCCCCGGGGCTTATATATTTTTCAAAGGACTTTTTGAGGGGCTTAGTATAAAAAGGTACAGGCCTACATGACTCCTACATGACAGTTCATGACATTTGCCGTTCTGTAATAAATTCGGTCTTCACGACCTATTTTGCTTCGCATACGTTCATTTGAGTATACTATATGCTTTGAATTTGGGGCCTTGGGAGGCTTATTTTCGAAGGGGCTTATAAACAGAGGGGCTTATTTTCGGAATTTTACGGTAGATCCCTAATTAAGTAATCACATTGTAAATGTGAAAATTAACATGATTTGTAGCGTTGCCCCACACAGCGATCAAACGCACTGCGCGCGCGCAGTTCCCGCCAAAACCCCAGTGCGAAATGTCCTCCACTTTTCGACACTTTAAAGCTCAAACTTAAGAAATTTACTGAAAACTTAAGCTTTGTACTCGGAGTATGCATAGATTTAAGAATTGTTATCCACCAAGTGTCTCAGCTCGTATTTTGGTTTACCACTGCATGTTCTATAACGTTTCCTTACAAACTTCGCGGCCATTACGCTTCAATCTCTTGCAAAATTGAAGGCAGCGAAAACCGGAAGTAGCGCCGAATTTTTGCGTTTGACCGCTGTGTGGGGTACGGGTCCTCAGCCGTCAAATGCAAAACTTTAACGCCACTTCCGGTTTTCGCTGCCTTGGCTTTTCCAAGAGATTGAAGCGTAATGGCCGCGAAGTTTGTAAGGAAACGTTACTAAAAATGCAGTGGTAAATCAACCTACGAGCCGATAAAGTAGGTGGACAATAATAATTACATTATATACGCATACTCGGTTAAAAATTAAAGCCAAAAGTTAAGAAATTTACAGGACTTTGCAATATTAAGACATTTGTAAGCGGCAGTTTTGGCGGGAACTGCACGCGCAGTGCGTTTGATCGAGGCCGATCAGCAGGGACTCAGGGAGTTGCGTACGAAAGCCGGGAGGTGTTGAGTTCAACTCATTGGCCACGCTAATGTAAATACATGTATCGCCGACTAGTCAGCCTTATTCTGCTTGTTGGACAAGATTTAATCTTGTAATGGTAATGGTAATTGCATTTATATTCACGGTTTATACACAGTTCTCCAGCCTTGTTGTTTCTATAATAACACTGTGAACCCCAAGTAATACTCTTGGCTAATGTTGAGAACTATTTATTTATTGTTTTTCTATTATTTATAAAAGGTTTATCATTTAATCACTTGCGTTGGCCACACAAGGGCACCCAACGGATCGTTTCGGTGGAATATCTGTTCGGAAGGCCTATAATCGCCTCAAATATTCGGATTAAAGTGTGACAATAAACTGGAGTTTTCTTAGGTGAAATGTCACCTCGAACTTTCGTAAAATAAGAAGATTTATGTCTGTTGTTTTCGGAGAAATAAAAGTGTCGTTTTGGGTACAAAAAAAGTCAACTAGGATTTTTGGAAAGGCAAAAACAGCTCGTAAATTCTGGTAATAAGATTTATTTCCCTAAAAATTTCCATGGGAATTTTCTCGTTGAGCGCCCTTTGTAAAGAAAGGCTCTGCGAGGTGGTTTGAACCCACCAGCCGTCTAGGCTTTATTAAATATATTGCCTTCTTCCGTCCAAATGACAGAAAACCTATAGAAGGGGGATCGAGGTAACTGGAGCAGTTCGGGCCGAGACTTATGATAGACTTATCCTAAACAAAGATATAAATGAATAAGTTAAAGGACGTTTAATGTTGTAATGTTTTGTATTTTGCGTCTATATATATTGCGAGTATATATCAGCATATTGTTGTACAGTTGAACCTCTCTTATATATAGCAGCCACCCTGAAAACAGATTTACTGGGTGTTGTACCGGAAAGGTGGCCTTTACAGGGACGTGAGGTGGCCGTTAGTGAAGGTTCTACTGTATTTGTTTTAAGTGACCGTTATAAGGTCAGTAATCAACTGTAAAACTATAAAATTAAATAAAACTGAGTTACACGCTCACTCATTGTCCATGTTTCTAGTGTGACGTGTGTCCTGTCAAACATCGCTACTTCAGTTCTTCCAATGTGAGCGGTAACAGAAACGGTTTCTGAGCGCTCCCGTACTTTTACAGCGGCTTCAAACTTACGCCATGAAATTTAAAAGACGTCGATGATGATTATCAACATGATGACCGAATCTTTCCCGGGCGCTAACCACTCTTAGCGAAAATGCTGTTTACTCAGCCAATCATGTGCGAAGGCAATTCCTGATTCGATTCGCAAATTTTTTCCTTTCCCACGTTTGCCATCGTTTTGTGCTTTGCCGAGCTTGCCATCAATTTCAAGTTGTCTCGCGCTTGCCATCAGTCATCATCATCATCAATCTTTATTTACTCACGAATATCCTATCATACAATGTTATGGTATTCCTAAGAGTCGTGATTAACATTAACTACATTAAACTAAAAGTTTTAACTATCAGTTTAATGTTTTCCAGCCGTTGCCATCAGGTTTGCGTTTTCCCGCGCTTGCCATAAGTTCAAAATTTTACAGCACTTGCCAGTTGCCATCAGTTTAGTGCTTTGTCGCGCTTACCCACAGCTGTGTTTTCCCGCGCGTTTTCTGTTGTAATTGCTATTGTAGACTCAGTGATTACTTTGGTTTTAGTTTTACCATAGTTAGTAGAAGGAACTGGCCAGTCCCCTCTACTAACTATGGTTTTACAACAGTCATTACAAAAGCGCTCAAATAAACGCAACACAGCACATCAGTTTGAAAGTTAATGGTTTAAAAAAAAAGACGAATCAAACAAACCGATAAGAGATTGGCAGCGGTTTTACGTCGCGCGTGCTGCTGAGATGAAATAAATATAGAGTCGAGGGGTGTGCCGGCAGTCAACAAATACAAAACACACTCAATTATTCCATAACCGTTTTTAATATTTCAAATATTTCCCAATAAAATATATCTGCCTTGTGCTAACTATGTTAGGTCCTTTTTACAGCCATCTCGCCAATATATATTTTTTTCAAAATTATCTTTTTAAGTTTGGGATAAAAAAGTAAGAATGACTCAAGGCTTCGACCTGATCAGTCCCACTGCATCCCCTTTATTCTTTTTGCATGGTTTTGTTAACTTTGTTCCGAGCCTTTATAATTTTAATAGCCGCACGTGTACGGACAATTTGTTTAGGGCCGTCTGTGCAGGTGACGGCACGGAAAGAAATTCACAGTCATGTAGCGGGAAAATCTTGAATCAGGCAGTCTTTGTATTCCTGAGGAATTTTCTCCGTCAGTTTATTGACTTGTCTTTGATTCTCTTTAATTCCATAGTGGTGTTAACCCTTTCACTCCAAGACTGCCCGATTTTAAATAGCAAACAAAATCCAAATTCTACTTTCAAGAATATTGAAAAACGACAAACACCACGTAAAAGTACACCTCAATAGCTTTCATTTGGATGGTCACACACTAGGGTTTCATCCACAGACTCAAAAGTTAGAACCACCTTGTACAGCATAATAAACAGTTCCACATGAAAGTACTGCTCAATAGCTTTCATTTGAATGGTCACACACTAGGGTTTTAAAAGTTAGAACCACATTAATTGACTCGGGGTTTAATGCTGGGAGTGAAAGGGTTAACAAATGGAAAAGAGACCGAGTGATCCAAATCTAATTTCTCCTTACGATACCAATATACTGTCAAACAGATACGTGATGAGAATTAAGGAAATCATCGTCTCTATGTACTGCCAAAATCTCAGAACTAAAGAACAAAAGGAATATGTGGTAAGTATGGATAATTGATATTTCCAACATTAACGGTTAAAAGAAGTCTCGGGAAGTGCTTAGATTATTAATAAGAGAATATCTCGATTCTCAATTGTTGTTCGTCATTGAAAAATGACATCATCAGTAAACGCGCCCACGAGTCTGAAATCGTCACTGGTCAGCACACAATACATTATCTGAGGACGAGGACGCGACGAGGGTCGGGGTCGGGGAATGGTTGTTCTCAAAATGTACTCCCGACCAGTAGGGGGTGGAAAGTCTTGGATTGGAGAGGCTGGTCGACGCTGTTGACAAAGAAAAAGTGAAAGTAAGGAAAATGTGTGGGAAAGAACAGACCTTACATATATCAATTACAACAAGCTCCTGTTAAGTAAATGCTTGGGCGGTTGTTTCTGGTTTGACCGGTTTAAACGACCTACGTCACAAATGGCGCATCTTGATTATAATCCGTCTCAATGTTTCTCAATCTTAACCATCCTTGTTCTTTTTTGGAATAATTTTACCTTCTTGTTGTTTTTCTACCTTAGTAAACTAATATTTCGAGGTTTTCTTCCCCGATTTAAAAGCAATTTTGTACATCCAGAAAATTACGATAGTCGAAAGATTCCAAATAGATTAAACTCGCGGAAATTCACTCAAGTTACTCGCATTTTCCTCGCTGCTACGGCGCCTGGATAAATACGTGCCACTCTACACTTTATACAAAACTCACTGGTTGATTTGAAGATGTATCTTCGTCACTGGAAGACTGCATTCTCACACTCTAAAAGAGATAAAACTACTGTTATATACACCACATTTGACATATGTAAAATTATCCGCACAAATTACCGTACTTACTTTTCATTGACGTAAAACTAAGCCCAGACCAATCAATCAAACAATCGCGACGGCCGCAGAAAGTCACTGTGATAACCAATCAGAATTCGAAGGAAACTTGTTTACGGGTGACAAGCGCGGGAAAACATGTAACGGGTGCCAAGCGCGAGAAAACATGTAACGGGTAGCAAGCGCGGGAAAACATGTAACGGGTAGCAAGCGCGGGAAAACATGTAACGGGTGCCAAGCGCGGGAAAACATGTAACGGGTGACAAGCGTGGGAAAACATGTAACGGGTGACAAGCGCGGGAAAATATGTAACGGGTGACAAGCGCGGGAAAACATGTAACGGGTGACAAGCGCGGGAAAACATGTAACGGGTGACAAGCGCGGGAAAACATGTAACGGGTGACAAGCGCGGGAAAACATGTAACGGGTGACAAGCGCGGGAAAACATGTAACGGGTGACAAGCGCGGGAAAACATGTAACGGGTGACAAGCGCGGGAAAACATGTAACGGGTGACAAGCGCGGGAAAACATGTAACGGGTGACAAGCGCGGGAAAACATGTAACGGGTGACAAGCGCGGGAAAACATGTAACGGGTGACAAGCGTGGGAAAACATGTAACGGGTGACAAGCGCGGGAAAATATGTAACGGGTGACAAGCGCGGGAAAACATGTAACGGGTGCCAAGCGCGGGTAAACATGTAACGGGTGACAAGCGCGGGTAAACATGTAACGGGTGACAAGCGCGGGAAAACATGTAACGGGTGACAAGCGAGACCAGAGCCTCCGTTTCGCCAACCACGTGACAAAAAGAAACAGAGGATCTGGGAACGAGAATGACTCGGAGTATGTTTTCTTTGACACAATGCTCGTTCCCAGATCCTCTGCCCTTAGATACTGCGGGCTCCCAGAAATCCGAAAATCTCGATATCAAATGGAATATATACAGTATCGGGGGTAAAATTACAGTGAAACAAATCCAAGGGAAACAACTTTTGGTTCGTCTTATTGGGTTTTTTGAAAAATCGAGGGTTCGAGAAATCGGAATTGCACAGTCTATTTATATATTTGTGTCTTTGCAAAACGTAAGAGTTGCGTGACGTAAGACTCGATATAAGACTGCTGACCAGTTACCACAGAAAGTGTCAAATAACTCCTAACCAGATAACATGGCAAAGCCCATCCCCATTTTTAACAGGGAAGAGCCAACAACTGCATTCAATGATGACTCCGAGTCCGATGCGAGGAAAACGGTAGGAGAATACGGCAAGTTATATTATTTTTCTGTTTCGATTGCCATGTTGCATACAAGTTTATTCGCTTGTGGAAGTATCCATCAGGGTCACGAACGTTTTAGCGTGTCTGTGTTTATCGGCATTATTAATTAAGTGGGCGCGTGTTTTCCGTTCAACAATAACTTTAACTTTTATTACTTCCATCACTTATGATACAATGTGCTTCTAAAACAGTCGATACCATTTTATTGAAAGGAGACAGAATGTACCTAAATGCACTTATAGATGGCGATATTCCAGATGCAGAGTCGCTGTCGCTACATTTTCAAATGGGATCTCAAAGTTGAGCTCTTTTCGTGTTTATATGATCAGAGCTTGATGTGATCACATGGCACCATAAATATCTTCGTTACCAACATTAAGCTTATAAAATTTAATATGTCTTCAATATGGCAGAAGAAACTGATGTGCACTGATGTATCCGTCATGAAATGAATACGAGAACGGGCCGGACTTTTTGAGCGAAATAGTCATCTGTCATTTTGGGCTTCAACCGATCGATAATTATATTGTAAAATGTTTATTTCAGATAAACTCATTTTTGTGATAAGTCAGAGTCAGACTTTATTTGAGTGTCAGTCGCTCTAGCGTGTCGCTCTTAATCAGTTCATAGCGCTTTACAAGGAAGTTTTCATTCATGGAAAGCGAAGACTTTGCATGCAACGTTCAATCGGTGAGGGTAAAAGGAGGAATGAGTTTGCGGAATGGCATGTGGCATGACTTGCGGAATGGCATAATTATGCGGAATATGATATATACAGAATAACTGAAAGAAATAAATTAACTGCAAATAACCGCTTTACGTAATGCTGCGGGCTCAAACATACGATCTTGTCACGTTTTCAGTCAAGATGGCGGCTGTTTGGTGACAAGAAGCGTATAGGTTAACCCATTTACAACGCCACTTTTGTGTTCGTCGTAGCCATATTTTTCGGTCAACACAAAGACAAATTATCCTTTAAGTGATATTCTGTATTCTGTATTCATCTCAAACCGAGGAACGAAGGAATTGCAGAACTTATGCGTTTGTTGGCATCGGAACTCCTAAAAGGTCTATCTTTTAAATGTGTAAGACGTGAGAAGTCAGAGAAATCTGGAGAAATCGGAAGCAATCCGCCATTTTGTTTTCCTGTGCGATCGGGCTACTACCCCCGACCCCCAATAACTACCAAATATTGCGCCCGCAATGTTGTTTAGTGTTGTGATATGCGCTGGTCAGCGTAATTACCAAGAAACGTTTACACCATTCATCTTCTTATAAACTAACAAATTTTTCCCTTCTACAACGATACCTCAGCATGAGCTTCTAAGCTCATGCTGAGCTAAAAATGAGAAGATCCGAAATAATTGTGGAGCTGAACAAATCAACATTATATTCATTTTACAAGTTGAACGGACAGCTGAATGGAGCGATTTCACGGCGGGCAACTCGTGCGCGACAACATAATTTAAGCTTACATGTAAAAGCTTTAAGTCAAGTTCACTGAAGTAAAGAAGAAAGGAAATCCTCAATATCTACATGGATGGAGAGAAAGATAGTGATGTTCGAAGATAATTTCACTGTGAAGTGATCTTTGATTGTACCGTCACTAACGCTTGACGAACTGCCGTACAAATATATATTAAACTTATGCTTCGTATCGATATTTATTTTGCCGAGTCCAGCTGGAATTGACAAGCCTCTTGGAAATACAAGGTAATACTATTGAATGGGCTAAGCTTAAACTTGTGTTGTAAACAGGTTTTTTTCATTAATTATCAAGTTCAGGCTGCCTTTTAGTGCTAGTTTAGTCGCATTTTTAAATATTTCGTTCCAATATATAGAGGATATTACACGGCGGCGCGAAGATATGCGCTCGTTCGTAAAATATTGTTTTTACCACTCGAAAATAAAATTCATATCTTCAAGCCACCGTGTAATTTTCTTTTTATTATATAGACAAAAGCACAAACTTTATCGCGCACTCTTGCAGCGGAGTGGCTGGACTTCCCGAAATTCTCTCCTTTCGTCTTCACTTGCAAGGAACTCCTTGCAAGTCATATGAAGTTTTCTTCTTCGTGTTAACATTTTCCTTCTCCTCAGTGAACGATTTCATGTCGGCTTCAGTGAATTTCACGAATCTATCGCTCGCCATTTTTCAACTTTGCACAAAAAGCCATGCAAAAGCGGGAAATGACGTCATCGATATCCTCACTAGTGAGGATATGGAAAATACGCCACTCGGGGCCCGGATGTAGTTTCGTATGAATTTTACGAGTGATCTATTTTACAGTAAAACACTCGTGTCTATATAATAAATTGCAATATCCTGTGGTGAGAATATTATAAAACATGCGCGCCTCATTGGCCGAGTTAATGTACGACTCGATTTCGTGGAATAATTGTTAAATGCAACCCTCTGACTATATTTAAGTACGTCCTAAAATATCAAAATAAATTCACGCAAGCAAATAATGATGAAGGACTGGTTCTTCACGATAATAAAATGTGTTTCCTCGATGAAGTGCTCCTTAAAATCATCAAATTTTTAAATACCACCAGCATCACTAAAAGCAGTCAGAAAAAACCCCAAAGAATTAAGAGAGGCTGCATTACCCAAGGTTTATTGAACTTTGAAAAAGCTGCTTAGTCAAAGAAATACGTTATAACCAATTTCAAGTATATTGAGACTACAACCCAAGGCAGGAGTGTTGGGAAGGTAAGTAATTTGGTTCCTCCCCTCCTCTTTTCAATGTTGAGCTTCTAGCAGCCTTACTCTCACAGGATTGAATTGCAAGTCTCCGACATTGATAGGGGTAGTCTTTCAAACAGTTCCTTTATAGTATTAACTGAGTTGGAGTTAACTGTTTGAGTATATTCTTATAAACTTCCAAACTGTTTCTGTCTTGGGTTGTAGAAGCGGTATTGGTATGTGTCCAGGGACATGAGGGTCAATACAACTACAGTCTCTGAGTGGACACTCTCGTAAGCGGACAGCTCTAGTTAC
Source organism: Desmophyllum pertusum (assembly GCA_029204205.1). Lineage (NCBI taxonomy): Eukaryota > Metazoa > Cnidaria > Anthozoa > Scleractinia > Caryophylliidae > Desmophyllum > Desmophyllum pertusum. Next base: position 2,233,990 of record MU825403.1, read on the forward strand.
GGCCTCCGTGACAAAACCCTTCTGAACTCTAGCTCATAAAAACTCTGTATTTACACATTCCTGTAAGTGGTCAGCTCCAAATTCGGACACGTTTTCTGCTTCCCGAGGGCGTCCGCTTACAAGAGCTTCGACTGTACAAGCTCCGCCATGGAAATTTCTTATCTAAATAAAGGTGCTCTTGTGAGTAACCATTATATACAAGTTATCTAGTCATTTTGCTAAAGCGGCTTGGCGACTTCGTAGCAATATATGAAATAAATTGAGATGAAAAATCACAGTTGTTTACCATTTATCCACTGGAGTAACCGGACTTGCCATATCACTGGAAAACAACCCATCCATATCTCCTTGTTTTGCGAAAAAAAGCATCAAATGCTTTAATTGTAATAATTATAAAAAACATTCTCTAATCGAGGCTTCTTTAGAGCTTTACTTGTCTTGATATAATTTGGAAAACGTAGTCACTAAACGGAATGTGAGAGGACTGGTAACATGCATTATGGGTCAATGAAGTGGGGCCCAATCTACCAGCCACGCACGCGGTAAAACATTGCCGCGCCATACCCGTGGATTTTTCGTTTAGATTCCGTCTCCGAGAACAGTCTGTCGGTATTTCTAGCTAGCATAACGTACATGAATCTTCATGGCGACAAGCTGTCGGAGTGTTTTCCGAGTGCTATCGCAGTTTCTGATTGGATAACGATCGGAAATCCGTCGAACCTCAACGAGAATTTGTCGATACAGCATTTGTTCACGACAGTAGTTACCAGTCCATCACAAACTGTTTCTTACAAAATTGATTAAAAAAACTTATAAATACAATATAGGATCACCTACTTTCTTTCTTCTTGTTTCGAACGAAAAGCCAATAGACTTCATTCGAGATGAAGAAATTCAAATTCAAATCAACCTAAGTTTAGTTCGTTTGCTTATTTTCACTGTCTTGTGCGTCTCAGCTGTCTGTTTCAGACGCAGTTTTTCTTTCCCTTCGTCTTTACTGCCTTGTTCTTGACTTGCAGGCTCGTTTTCATTAACTTGTTCATGATTTAGTTCTGTATCCACTCTATTCTGCTGTTCATGTGTTTCTTCTTTAGCTTTTACTTTGTTGTCTTCATCATGTCGCAGACTCTCTCGGTCAAGTTGTACTTCATGTTGATGTGGTTTTTCTATTTCATCTTCTTCCAGCTGCCCTTGTGAATTAATTTTCTCGACTATTAAATCGCTTTTAGCATTCTGTTCGTCATTCTTAGAAACCGACACATCAACGTTTGTCAGTTTTTTCTCATTTGCGTCACTCAAATTCTCCGTTTTAACATCAGCCTCTTTCCCGACTCCTTGCGTATCCGCTTCTATTTCTTCTTTCACTGAAGGACACTCCGTTTTGGTTTCTTCATCATCGACCCGTGTATCCTTGCTTTCTTCCTCTCCTAAGCTACCTTCTACAAACTCCCCAACATTATCTTTAACATAACTTTTCTCATCACCGCTGCGATCTTCTTGCTTCGAGGAAGAATCGTCCATTTCAATCTTTCCTTCACTTTTCTTGATCATCGCTGAAAGATCTGCATCACTCACAAGTGATTCACGAGTATCCTTAACAGCGCTGACAGAATCATTACTTAATTGTGACGAATCTTGTACTTTATTCTTTCCTTCCTTGTTGTCGAGCATCGCTGAAGAACAAGACTCAGATTCAGATGAATCTTGTTCTTTATTCTTTTCCTCACTTTTGTCGACCACCAGATCTGTACTACTCGAAGACGCTTCACAAGTGTCTGGAGTATCCTTAACAGCACTAGCTGTATCACTAGTCACGTGTGCTGATGGATCTTTTAGCTCAGAGCTTTCCTTATCTGTTCTATTATTTTCATGTTCGCGTTTCTCGGCGTCAAGTCCACTTGCTCCGGATCCTTGAGAATTTTTTCTTTTAATCAAATCATCTTCCTCGCCATTTTCCAATTCACTGTCGCTATCAGAGCTGTCGCTATCAGAGCTGTCTTCATCCGAAATTTCTCCCAAAAGTTCACTTCGTCCGATTTCTGCTGACCACTGCCATTAAGTGACGACATCGGAGACGTAGCGTTGACGTCATCTAGCTGTTCAGATGATGCGGCCTTTGATTTCTTGAAAGCTATAGCGGTTTTCTCTGCAAAGAGATCACAAGTTAACACACTGTCAATGAGAGTAGTAGGACTGCTGTTATGTTAGAAACTTCATGTGGAATATCGTCAAAAAAGGCACAAGAGTGGTGTAATTCATTCATTCACTCGGCCGTGAGTAAATTGTAAGTAAGCATTGTGTTGTAAAATTAATTATAATAATTTTAAAAAGTGTAACAAACAAATTGTAACCGTGACGGAGGTTTGAATTCCTGGTCTTAATTTGCACAGATTTTCAACAATTTATCTCTCTGTTTACTCCTTAGTTATTGTTTCGATTGAGAAGATATATCAAACACTCGAGACAGTGTTTCATCCGATTTCCAAACACCTCCAATTTCGTCAAAAATACTCTGCTGCACGTTTTATTTTAAACTCTCTATCTCGTGTTTGATATATTACATAAACTCACCTGCAATACGGAAGGAATATATTTGTAAAAATAATTAAGTGTGCATATTTTTAAACCCAGCTGAAAGAGATGCTTTTCAGTGAAATCTGATCATTAAAACAAAAGTTATAAAACAGTAGTCCTGATAACGAGTTTGTTCCACCAAATACTCACACTCTTCGACTCTTTTTAAAGGGGGAGGGGTGGGGTGGGAATTTGGGGTAATCCTCTTTCAGAACCGAAATATTTTGTTCCTTGGCGAAAACAATGCACATCGTAGTTGTTTTCACATCACTTTGCCATGCCGTGTTGCGAAGTTCCTTGGGAAATTGTGTAGTACGTTATGAATTATTATGAGTAGTTTCACTGTTGGTAGTATTATTGTAAATGGCGTTGACGGTGTCTATACGTAAAGTGTTAAAAAAAAATCAGAACATGTTCACCCAAGCAACACAGGGTTACGGCCGCTGACTCGTTTCCAGTCATTTCTCGCAACAAATTGTCTCATAAGAGGTGACTGGGCCGAGTCAGTTACGATGTAATATGATGACGCAAGTAGTGTAAAGCGAGAGAATCTTACCTAACTGGACAAACTGGTTCGCATAAAACAGAATCGCACGGTAACAGAATTCATACTGCTCCTGAATAAAAAAATAGAACAGAAAACGACAAAGTGTTAATGAAAATATCAAGAGAGGATGATCTAAGAGAAGGATTCCCCGTGCCCCATGATAATTGTTTGAAATTTATTAATAGTTTCGCGCCATGCTGCGAAAGTTATTTTTATTTCCTTCTGATCGAGGCTCCAACATCACGCCACTCGAACTTACCAATCAGGTAGCGCTCTTAAAACAGCTATGGACTTAAAAATAGATTTCAAAAAATTTTCATTGGAAGGGACCCATTTATGCTTCTCTTAGATCATCCTCTCTTGTGAAAAAACATTAGTTAAAAATAATTTAAACTGACAAAACTTACGTCCTCGGACACGATCAAGATACCTTTTTCTGTACCGTGAACTTGCGGTGTTTCCTGAAGTTTCTGACAAGTTTCAGAACGTTCACTGAAATAAAAAAATAAAGCACAGAAAGAGAGTGTGACAAAACAGGTAACACGACATAATATGTCAACAACACAAACGGAAAAAAATGACTAGAACATGTAGTTAGCATTCAATCGCTGCATAAAGATGTCAACTTATAATAAATTAGTCCTGACTGGCGACTGGAAATCTATTTTTAGAAATGAGAAAAGCAGCTGAAAAATTTAACTGTCGTGGGTAGCAAAAACTCTCTTTGAAAGCCGAAAATGTTCCCACTTCCACAATAATCAACCTAGAGTCAGTATGATACATGTTAAGCCCGCCGAGCCAATCAAGAACGAGTCACCGAGAGTTGAAGGATGAGAGTTGCACGAGAGTTTTCTTCAACCCAACTCTCGCCTGCCCGAGAGAAAACTCTCGACGACTCTCAGGAAAAATTTGAGCAGATTCAAATTCGACGAGTGCACACGAGAGTCACCGAGAGCGAATGAGAACTCTTGTCAACTGGCCCGGGCTAAAACTTGGCAGTTGTACTAATATTGTGACAAGCTCTTGTCCGTTCTTGAAATGTATATCTAGTTAGTTGTCGGTGACTATCTCCTGTGACATCACCAGGCAAGAGACATCATCATGCGGGTTATGACGTCACTATACCAGGAACAAATTGCACTAGATTCTAGAAATACCAGACAAGACAGACACACTGGTACCCAGGGAGTAGCTGGTGTTATCTAGTCCATCCTTACCAATATTCCCAGTACCGTTCAGTTCACGGATTGCAGTGTAAATAACACAGAAGGTTCCTGCACGACCCACACCGGCACTGAAACACAACACACAAGAGAATCAGTACACCTTACATGCCTCACAAACCAAGAAAGAAAACTGACTGGTTTGAGAAATTATTGAACATGGCGTGCATGGTCCATGGCTGTGACAGTGGAGACTCGAACCTGATTCACTAAAGCATGCTTTGTTATGGTCTTGAACCATTGAGAAAGCATAACATTAGAAATGCACAAGGAATGTAATTTCCCTTTCATAAAAAACGAAAAAAACAAATTCACCAATGGCTGACAATTAAGTGAAACAAATTCAGAGAACCAAAAAACCTAAAGCATGAATAATTTACTTTATCCTATTTCTTCTTTCATTCAGATTGTATTCACTGGAACGAAAAGAAGGCCCCAATATCTGACGGGGCCTTCTCGGAGTACCACACACACACGCTCACCTGCAGTGTACCAAGAGGGGCCTCTGTGTGTTAGGATCCTTTTCCTGGTGGTGATTATGCACCTCCAACAAAAAGGTCAGAAGATCAGAAGGCGAATGAGGAACTCCACTGAAAACAAACGACACAAAGATCATGTGTTAAGGCAAAGAACAAATGTTTTATAACCACTGAGAAATAAATAGAGGTTATTCAGCGGAAAGTTGTGTAATACGGCTGGGTATTTTACGAGTCAGTTTTTATTTTTTCGAGCCTTTAGGCGAGAAAAAATAAACACTGACGAGTAAAAATGCCCAGCCGTATTACACAACTTTCCGCTGAATAAATTGTTTATTATACGACATAATATCTTTCCTAAAATAGGCTTTCAACAGTGTTTTCCGTAGCGCGCGGTCAGGGGGACTGAGACCCGTGTAATACGGTCTCATATCTGCTCTCCTCTTTGTGCATATTCGCACTCTAAAATTCCATGTCGTTTAATAAAGTGACTTACTGATCAGGCCAACCAACAAACTGCAAATGGGATACAACAAGCACTTCATCGCTCTAAAATTACAAAAAAGGAAAACAAAAGTGAAGCCTAGTGCAAAACCTTTCATATGAAAAGGCAACTCGGAAATGATGGTAATGGTATTTATATAGCGCATTTTCCAAAGCTCAAATGCGCTTTGCAATTCAACTCAGGGGTATTTTTAAAGATCGGACATCAGCTTGTATGATCTATTCTTGTTTCGTTTTTTTTTTTCCTGTACATATAAATTATTATTTTTTACCTCAGCATGTTGCACATGCATGATACGCTCGATCCAGGCCTGGCAGTGATTCAAGCGTCTCATATGGACTCTGATTGCCCCATACACAACCGTGTGACCCTCATCTATGGGCCAGTACTGATGACACTTTAACTGAAACACGATACAGCACATATTAATAATGATCCTCAGGCCCAGTTCAGACCTTGTATGCCTGCCGTGCCAAACTCAATTGAATCGCTTCAATACCACACATTGTAATTATAACTCAATATCTGCTGCCAAATGGATGAACAATAGACTATCCCGTGAACGTACAGTTTTATTATGTATGAATCAAGTTTGGCTCGGCAGAAGCTCATGTTTGAATCTATACCATACCAGAGTCATGCCAACTCAATTCCAATTTTTGACTTAGATTCAGTGTTCGGCCCAGACATTTTTTCCGTTGAAATTTTCTGTGAATTTTGATCATTCGTCTTTTTGCTTGGACTAATAGCAGTTATTACAGATGTCAGTGGTTTGACATAAAAACGAGGCGAAAGGGTCAGTCTGGTATTGTATTGGCCCTATTAGCCTCATTTGTAGGCTCAATTACCAGCCGCTGCTCGGGAAAATGAGCCAGAACGAAGACCAGACTTGAGAGAGCGGCGGAAATCGAGCTCGTTTGCATACTTTTTAAAAACAAAAGAATATTTGACTGCGGGCTCAACTGTAATAACAGCTATTATAGTATGTAGTATCGAGAAGTGGATGTGAGTGGGTTTTTTTATACGGATAAAGTTGATAAGCCGGCACATGCGCTGACCGTGAACACTCCCTTTAACGAGAACTCATGGACAATGTGGATTGTACTTACAGATGTCTGTGTCATACAAGTTAAAAGTAACACACAGTTAAGAGGAAAAGTTGATGTTTAGTTTTCCATGTGTTTGTTATTGTTATTTTAATATAACACTCGCTAACTGGGTTATCAGCATCGTTATTCAAATAATACTAATCCTGACACCCCAGTTAGCGAGTGATGCGAATTCCATCATCCTCATTTCTTGTTCCACAACATTCCTCAAATTTTCTGTGTCACCCTTGTGCATGCATCCTCTTCATGTCTGGTCCTGGTCGTTCGAGAAACGCGAATCCACTTAGATTTTAAGCAAGGTTTTAAATTCTGTCATTTTGAAGTATTTTACACTGTTAATTTTAAGTTAACCAACTGCCTCGTATATATGGAGGATGGGTTCCTGGGATATCCAGGGGGGCCTCCACTGTGGTCAGCCAGCCCCCCCCCCCCCCAGATGGAATACAGCGCCCATGGCTGGCAATCCCCGCCAACCAGCCATGAGCCCCAACGCCCAAGCACCCGTCACACTGACTAGATCAGTGGAAAGGGAGAAAAGGGGGAGGAGGGAGGGGGAAGAACCCGCTAAACATCACTGAAATACCGCCATGATACGAGCGCATAACACCACGCCATTACGTCCAAGGAACGTGGACTCCTGAGCCTGGCAAGAGCTAAGAACCGCTGACCACTATGACAGCTGACTGCACACTCGTTGTTGGTTAACTTGGTTAAATTGCATTTAACTTCATTTACATTTTGACATTATCCAAAGTTAAACACGTAAGGAATAAAAATTGAGAGAAATGATCACTGATTACTTCTCAAACCCATTAATAATTCATCAAGTTAAAACAAAGGAAATCATAACCGCGACAGAGGTTTGGATACCTGATCTCAATTAGCATAGATTTTTATGATTTTTTTTATTTCTCCGTTTACTCTTTAGTTGAAAAGATATATCAAACACTCAAAGCAGTGTTTCATCCGATTTCCAAACACCTCGAATCTCGACAAAAATACTTTGCTGTGCGTTGAATTTTCAACTTTCTTCTCGGAATTTGGAAATCAGATGAAACAGTCTCTGTCTTTTAAGTTGCAATGTTATATAGAATAACAAAGTAGTATACTCTACTATACGTACATGTATTTTATGCATGAACACAGTGCACAAGTTACCAGATAGAGTTCCCATGGGGTACCTATGTTTGCAGGAAGACTGGTTCTTTTTTACAGAACAAAACTGACTCTTTAGTTTACTGCACTTACACGATTTCCTTCCACTTCTTTAGTAAGCATCACAACAACAGCAGATTTTTGTTCCCAGACCATCAACCAAAAATCGCCCAATGTGGCGGCAATGGGGCCCTGGGTAAGAATGTAATCTGGAGACAGGGGTGTTACTTTCTGTCAAGAGAAACAGTAACACCAGTTACAGCACTCATTAATAATTCATAAATAAAATACAAAAGAAATGAATGTTTAATGAATATCTGTAAATTGGATACAGATTTCGTCCTGCCCTTGGCGTCATTGTTTGCTAAAACTCCGGAGAGTTCAGTAAACAATACAAAGCAAAGTACCGAAAGAGAGTTCTTGCCGCTAAGGCCCAATTTATACACGATCGCATTTCAGTCGCGTCGAATGTAATTCAAGTCCCAGAAAACTCGCTGAAATCGCTTTAAATCAGCATGATGCCCATACAAATAGCAAAGTAGAACACGTTGGTATATTGCAACGTAGACGAATCAAGTAATACCAGCGAGATTCTGCGGCTTAAATTACGTATACATTCGACACGACTTAATGTAATGTATAAAATGAGCCTAACTTGATCACAATGCTGTTACCTTGATGATATTGGCATTGATGTAGTCTCCTCCTTCCTTGGTATCGAGTGTTACTCGTGAGTGGTCCCCTATAAAGACAAAACAACAATACTTTACTTCCAAGCTTCCCTTCGCTTCGCTTCCAGTAATGATAATGTATAAGCAGAAGGCAAAATTGCATTTCTACTGGGCGACTTAATGTCAAGTTGTCAGAGAAAGAGTACAACGTTTGAAGTAGATCCCTTTGTTTCCCAGTAAAGCAAACAAAACAAAACAAAACAAAAAATCTGATGCAGTTATTTCACAAACAAACAGTCAGGTGCGCTAGTGTTGTTTACTGACCATCATCAGCGCACAGTCAAGCGAGCTGAGGAGAATGCGAGAGTTGAAAATCATGTCTGTCAAATGAGCAGAAAGTCCCGTCGACTCTCATGAAAATTTTGAGCAGGTTTAAATACGACAATAGTGCATGAGAGTCAATGAGAGTGCATGAGAGTTGACGAGAGCGCACAAGATTCTATGAGAGCGCACAAGAGTCGATGAGAGCGCACAAGAGTCGATGAGAGTGCACGGGAGTCAATCAGAGCGCACAAGAGTTGATGAAAGCGCACAAGAGTTGATGAGAGTGCACAAGAGTCGATAAGAGCACATGAGAGTTGCATGGTGGTCAAACGACAGCAAGACTATGAACTTTTATCAACTCTCCTTCTCGTTTGCTCCTGGCTTTATAAAGAAAAAAAATTGATTTGATAATTACAAGGCAAGATGTCTCGGTATCTGTTCTTGGATGGATTGAGTGTGGCTGCTTGAGTGGAGAAAATAACAGAATCATTTTCTTGCATCCTTTCTAGTACCTGTAAATGAAAGGAGAAAAAGAAATCAATAATCTGTTTTCTAACAAACCAAAGCTATCTGACTTCATAAATTGTATAGAAAAGACAAGGGCCCAGTGCAACCAGCTGTCCAATTAACGCTAATATGAGATTTATTTCACTTCTAGCTTTTAAATTACAGTTTTAGATAAGTCAAAGTCAAACTGGTAAAGCAAAAAAGTACAGGATTCCTTACTTTAAACTTACGAAACTGAATTTGACGACGTCTATGCTAATCTTGGATTTTGAGCAAAGAACTTTAGTCATTGGTAGGGTCGTCCATTTTAATATTGTTATAGACAAGAAATCCAAACAACTCGAATTTCGTCAAAAATACTCCGCTGCGCGTCGTATTTTCAACTCTCTTCTCGGTGTTTGGATATCCCGAAGAAACACTGTCTCTCGTGTTTGATATATTACTTCATAAAATAATGTATTTTTAAAAGATAATCTGTCACCTACCTTCCACTCATGAATGAATCCATTGTAAGGAGCATTTCCTCGTTTCTGCTCCAAGCTCACGACAAGAGCATCAAACGTCTCCACAGTGCGTGACAACCGCTGAATGCGTTCCTCCTCACTCAGACACTGGTTGTTCTCGTCCTGACCAATGCTGGATTGCTGTGTCTCGTAGTAATGACCACATTGCCGGTGCAGAGAGGGTTTGTTTGGTTCCACAGTTGCTTTCTTTGTATCAGGAGGTTTGATGGGTCGCTGACACAACTCCGGCATTTTTCCTGGTTCGTACAAGTATTGTTGTTTGGGAGGAAGAGGAGGTACAGAATTCTTTTGAAGTTCTTTGATCTTCTGGATCTGTTCTTCGACTTCCTGTAGCCTACGCTTCTCTTTGCCCTCCTCTGTAGAATGTTCTGTTTTCTGAGACTCTATATCTGGTTTGCCTTCACTTGATGATGACAAATCAACGATAGGTTTTGCTTCAACTTTATGCTCTGTGCTACTGGAGGTTTCACTCTCTGCATTGCTCTCTATTGCAGGAGCTACACTTGCCATTTCTGTTGGCCCTTTAGTGATTACAGTACTGTTAATACTTACAGTGCTTTGGTCTCCTACTAACTCCTTTACTGTGTGTTCTGGAGCAGCAGAATCTATAAGGCCAGTTGGCTTAGAGTCATCGACATTTCCCTCAGTATGTTTGTCCTTGTCAGAAATTTCACTAATTTGTTTCTTAGCCAAGTCACTAAAGACTTGTTCCATGTCAAGTTTACCATGAGCATGATCTGAAAAACCACTGCCCCAAGAGGCGTTAAAACTGCTAGGGCTTTGAGGTGGTGCAGAATGAAGGTCTCTTTCAGCTAGCTCTTTGTCCTTTTTGGAAGGCAACAGACCATCGTGGTCTTCCTGTGAATGATCCTTTTTGTGGTGTTCATCATGGTCCTCGTGTTCCGCTTTGTCTTTGAGCTTCTGCTCCATCTCAGACAACTTTGACTGTTGCTGCAGCACCTGCTGGAATAGCTGAGCAAGGTGACCCTGATCTGAGTCATGCTGCTGCTGTTGTTGCTGATGCCGTAGCAGCTCCTGTTGTTGTAAAATAAGCTGCTGTTGCTGAAGAAGCATCTGTGTCTGTAGCTGCTGCATCTGCTGTTGTTGACTGAGCTGTGATTGAGCTACGGACACAGAGTAACTAGTGGCATACGCAGAGGATGGCACGCTTGTTGGGCTGGGTCTGACACCCTGCACCAGAGGAGGTGCTGAGGGAGCAGACCCCTGACTGAAGCTGTATGGTTGGCTGCCTTCTGATGGGGATGATGGGGACTCACTGACACCTCCTCCAATGTAGGGAGGATAAGAGGAGGAAGACGATGTTCGACCTCTACTTTGTCCTGGGTACTGACTTTGTTTGCCATAATCAGTTGAATCCTGTCGGGCAATGCCTGGTGGATAAATTGCCTGTCCTTGACGAGGCGGTTCTTGAGGAGTTTGTTGAGTTCTTGAAGTTGGTGACCATCCTTGATCTACCTGTGTCTGCTTGTAAGGCTGTGGTTGCTGGCGACTTTGAACTTGCTTCCCTCCAAAACCTTGTTGTTGCTCTTTTAACTCTTGACGTGGGAATGGCTGACTACTCAAGGGAACACCAGTTGAAGGCAAAGGCTGGGATGCTTGAGGGTACGACCGGGAAGCGGGAGAAGTGCTCTGATGAGATGGAAAACTTCCAGTACGCTGCAGACCAGGATGTTGAGATGGAAAACCTTCTTTAGATGGTTGTGGGGGTGGTTGATCAATCTGTGAATGCTGTTTGTCCAGTTGGAAGGGATAATCTAGTTGAGCTGACTTGCTACTGGTCTGCAATGGCTGTTGACCAGGACTGTAGCCTGAATATGATTGTTGAGGAGAATAAGTTGGCCTGGGCTGACCAACCTGGGATGGACTTTGAGGAGGCATTTCCGGCACTTTGCCAACATGCTGAGGCTTCAATGGTCCTTGGGATGTTTGTAAATTCTGCCCTGGGCGAAGTGCCTGCTGTTGAATTCGATCTGTCGGAAACTGTTGGCCCTGCAGAGGTTGTTGAGAAGGATGATTAGGTTGCAAAGGTTGCGGATACTGGGATGGCTGAGACTTCTGGGGTTGCAGAGATTGTAATGGTTGGTAATTCTGTTGAAGCTGCAATGGTGACTGAAGTTGTTGCTGAGACGGGCCTTTCGTTTGAAGAGTCGGTTGGAACTGATGTGGATGTTGTAACGATTCCTTGGGCTGTTGAATTTGTTGTTGGGGAAACTGTTGCTGAAGCTGTGGTGGCTGTTTAAACTGTTGCATGGGCTGTTGAAATTGCTGTGGAGGCTGTGATGGTTGTTGGCGCTGCTGCTGTTGTGGTTGGTGTTGGAATGGTGAAGGTTGCTGAGATGTCAGTGGTGGTTGCGATTGCTGTTGAGGCTGAAATGGGTGCTGCATCTGTGGCTGTGCAGCTGGCAATTTCGGAGGCTGAAGGGGTTGTGGTTGACCTGGTGCAGGTTGTTGGAATTGTTGCTGAGGATGTGGTGGTTGTTGTTGTCCCTGGTATGGCTGCTGTGGTTGTTGGAATTGTTGCTGACGCTGCAAAGGTTGTTGAGGCTGTAATGGTTGCTGAGGCTGCAACGGTTGCTGAGGCTGCAAAGATTGGCGAGGCTGCAATGATTGCTGAGGCTGCACAGATTGCTGAGGCCGCAATGGTTGCTGAGGCTGCAAAGATTGTTGAGGCTGCAACGGTTGTTGAGAGTGTTTGGGAAACTGGAAAGGTTGACTTTGCCAGTTCCGTGGAGGCTGTTGACTTGGTACAGGTTGTAAGGCTGGGGACAATGGACTTGATGGAATTGGCTGCGGATACCTCTGAGGTGACCCAACCTGGCCAGGATGCTGAGGTTGTGATGTCGGATGTGGTCCTCTTGGAGCCTGGAACTGTTGTTGAGGAGTATATGTCTGTGGCAGATGACCACCAGTTTGTTGCTGTGATGCGGCAGGGAGTTGCCCTTGTGGCCAGTTTTGCTGAGGTTGTATTGGTGGCTGCTGCGTTCTGCTCAATGGTTGCGACCCAGGAAAGAATTTAGCTTGATCATATGATGGTAATCCTTGAACACCACCAGGGCCTGACACTTGTCCAGCTGAAAAGTGTGGACGAGGTTGCTGACCAGGGATTGGTGGCACTTGGTAGGGCCCTCCTGGAAGGCCAGGTTGGAATCCTGGTTGACTTCCAGGTGGTAAGGAGGGTCTGACAGGTACAGGATATGACATCCTTGGTGTGGAATGAATGAGGTGCTCGGCAGGTATAGGTCCTCTTGGACCCACTTGGGAAAATGGAACTGAAGGACGGGGCTGCATGGAAGGACGCATGGCAGGTCCAGTGGTTTGTGAACCTGGTGGCTGAGGAACTCTTTGCTCTGGAAAATTGGACCGAGGCCCAGAATCAGGAAGACTCTGTGGTGGCATACCAGGAACAGGTTGTGGAGCCCTCGCCCTTGGGTCACCAGCTGGGATAGGTGCCCTGATGGGACCTCCTGGCACACCAGATGGGTAAAACCTTCCATCAGCTGGGTGTGGAGGAGTGCCTCTAGGAAATGAACCTGGTGGGAATGCTCCAGTAGGGATCCTTGGATGGAAAAGAACTCCTTGTGGTGTAAGATTGGGAGTTCCAGGTCTCATGCTAGGGTTAGGTATCATTGGTCCTCCAGGGTACTGACTGGCCAAGGGACCTGGCACACTGGATGCCGGTGGATTAACAAGGTAGTCTGGTTTGGCTGCCCCAGGACGAACAGGAGGTGGCTTGGCTTTCTCTGTAAGAAAAACAGTACAACCCTTTAATTCCCAAGTGCAAATATTTGCCAAAACTGGCACTTGTTTCCTCGACTGGACATGAAATCGTAAACTACACACAAGCACGTTTTCCTTGGCAAGTGTCCTGGAAAGTTCTCATTTGATTTTGGCATCACGCAGCAAGTTTTCCTAACCAAGTTTTCTTTCAAAGGTTACGTAATTTATTCTCATGTAAACTAATAATACTCTTTGTACAGCTAAATATTCCAGATTTCGTTATTCCTTGAAACCTTGTTGAGCGGTGCAAGTTTTGCTACTTGACAAGTTTTCATTAACAATCTGCTCCTTGTTTAAAAACTGGTTTGAACTAGGAGACTAGTCAAGGAAAATCTTTCCAATTTTTTTTTTTTGTCGTACACACAAGCAAATAAAACTTGCCATATGACAACTTGTCAAGGAAACCTTGCTCGTGTGTAATTCACTTTAATCTTCACATGCGTTCTGAAAAGTACTAGTTAGCGGAACGAAGCAACAGAGACATTTCCTATGACAGCAGGTTAGAGTTTGTTATACCCTTGCCAATAAAACCTGTAGGGCATCCTTGATGAAAACCGTAACACTTAATCTGATACTCTGCCCAAAGATGACACAACCATTTTCAAAAATAAGACTATGAAAATCATCATTTATTTGTTAATCACCTTTGGCCTTCTTCTCCTTCTCCTCAATCTTAGCCATTTCCTTCTTTCGATTTTCATAAAATTCTTTGAGCTTCTCTTCTAATTTCAAGACAGTCTTCTCTAAGCCCTGGTAGAACCGCAATCCACGGCTAATCCAAGAAGATAAAATCAAGCATGTCAAATTATTGTAACCTAATTGTAACTTAATTTAGTAAATGGCGACAATCTAAACAGAGCTGTGAAAGGTCTTGCCCAGGTGTACATAAGTGGAAAGAAGGGCAATGGACAATCTTCAAACGACTGTGGCCATCATGTAAATAATTTCTGTATGAGCTTGCCTTGTGGTACTGATTTGCCCCTAATGTATTTAGCAAGGCACAAAAGCCTTCCTCTGTCAAATGTATTTCTGTACTTTGATTGTTACTTATAATGCAAATCACAACCTGTCTACTCAGTACTATACCTTAATTTTTCTTTCAGTTCCAAAAATGTATCATGGGACAAAATAAATGACTGCACTGCATCATCTCGCCTGAAAAAAGCAAAACGATGAACCCACACATTTGTGATTAACTACCTTATCCTCACTAATTTCCACGCATACTTAATTTTGTGAAATTGTCAGACTGGGTCTCAAAAGCCTTGCGAAATACGGCTCACGTGAGGCTTTATTTTCGAGATTTCAGAGAAAATAAGGGCTCAAAGGCTTAAATTTTTGTGAAAATATTGCCTTTATTTTCGCGTCTTTTCTACATAATAATCACAAAAATAAGTGACAATAAGGTACTACTTTCTCTGTACATGTCATGTTCGCTCTGATCATCTATGAATGGACAAATGCCTTTCATAGCAACAACCAAAATTAAAGGAAATGTATAAAACACTGTCAGGAGAGTTAGTGTTACCTTTGTGCTGTTTCTTTCACGGCCTGTCTTGTTGGTGCATACTTTGCATTTGCCTCGGTCAGTGCTCTGCGAGAAAATTCAAAATGTATTTTTTATCATACAGGTAGGAATGGTCCATTCCAATTTAGAATGGGAGGAGCCAGATTACTCATCGGCACCGGTACTTAACTCCGGTATCTGTCACATGAAGTGTCTAAGAGTATTGCTACTAGTAAGTACTCCCATTGGATGGGATGCTAGTCCATCACAGGTTACCTCCAGCATTTTGTCAGGTTGCCCTAATGGTTAGCTGGTTCTCATTATACAACTGGGTGGAGAGAGGTCGCAATCAAGTGTCTTGCCCAATAACACAACACAATGAACCCCCCTCCAGGGCTCAAACTCATATCGCTCGATCCAGAGTTTAATGTGCTATCCATTAAGCCATGCACCGTGCCTCCCATATTCGTATCATAACATAAAAGGAATCAAGTTAAAACACTCATAACAAAGACTGAGATCACAGTTTTAATGAGTCTACCTCAATATTTTTGGCTGAGCATCCAGATTGGCTTGTATCACGGCACATGTGCTGTCATGCTTCTTTAGCTGCTCTTCAAAGAAAACCTGACAGATAGCCATGTTAAAATATTGTAAGAAGAACTGACATGATAAGCATCTTCATAATTAAACTTACATGTATACAATATGCAAGGATTATACGGCAATGTTGAGTTATCTAGTAAGTTACGATTATCTAGTGTGGACGATTTTATTGAACACAGTATTTATTTAATAACTAAAATGAAGTCAGAAATCTTGACAGAGGTGCATAAGACAAGAAGGAGTATGTGAAATTGTTCTTCCATGTTTGCTAAAGTAAGCATCACCAGAAACCTGGGGCCAGATTCACAAAGCCCTCCTAAACTAAGAAGTATCCTAAGTATTGTTTCCTAACAATAGCCTATTGTTAGGAAACAATGCTAAGGATACCTCTTAACTTAGTCCTGAGGACGTCGGGATTCTGGCCCCTGGTGTTGAAAAGCAGCTAATAAATGTATCATATATATTTCTACATGTTTAGGACGTTTTTTGTACTATACTGAATGAACCTAGATGTAGATAAATAACAACAAAATTAATACTGATAGTTACCATCTTGTTTCCTTCTTCCCTTGTCACAAGCTGATGTGTAATATCATCATCTGCCAACTAACAGAAAAATATAATAGTGGTAAGTTAACAAAGGAGTATATCTTGATTTTCCCACATTTCACAAAGCTACTGCTTGAAAAGTAACTTTCAAGAACTTAACAATTGAACACATTTTTTGGGGTGTGGGAGGCATAATGGGCTAATGATTAGTGAGAGTTGAAAGATTCGAGACCCGGCTTTGTAGGTTCAAACCTGGCTCAGTTTCTCGTGTTGTGTTTTTGGGCAAGACAATATTAATTTACTCTCATAGTGCCTCTCTCCACCCAGCAATATAAACAGGTATGACATAATTCTGGGAGTAACCTACAATGGACTAGCATCCTATACAGAGGAAGTACATAAATTGCTACAGAAACTGAAGTTTAGAACTTCTGCCTGCACTGCAAGCAAGCAGCACATAGAAAACTCTTCATTAGCGTCTCTGTAAGTTTACCTGTTTGCGCAAAACTTCTTCTAGCTGCTTCCTCTGAGATTTCATTTGCTCCACTTTAGACTGGAATCACAAAATAATGTAAATTACGTTAGACTTGTCAGTGACACTGACAAATGGATAACAAACTCTAAATGAAAAATGTATTATATTAATTACAGATAAAAAATTAAGTTAAAAGTAAAAGCAAAACCAATAGGCCATTATAGATACATTAAAACGGGAAATAAAACAAAAGAAACCACAGTCAAGTAAAATTGAAAATACCCATAGTTATTTGAATGCATCTCCTCTCATTTAAACACCCCTCCCTTATTAACACCTGACGAATGTCCCCCCCCCCCCCCCCCAAACAAACAAGACACCCCCTAGAGGGCCTTTAATAGAGAGGGGGATGTATTTGGAATGTTCAGGTACAATGTACAATCTGTTAAAATTGAAATGTTTGTACTTCAAAGTGAACTCAATAACCTATGGGGTTCTGTACATTTTGTATTGGATTTTTTTGGTTCTAAGATGTGTTCTGATGAGGACTTCGCTTATACTTGCCATTTATATCATCAAAGCAGACTGTGGTCAGACTGTGGTCAGTGACTACCAAAAATTAACATTTCAATTCTTACACGAGACTATAAAGATTTGAGTCCTGAATAGACATTGATTACATTCTTAGTGTAAGCTGGTTTATACCAGTGACCCAAGGGCTGATATTATTTTACTGAAAATTAATTATTAAATAAGCAAAACTTACAATGAGATCCCTTAGACGTTGAACTGCTCCATCATCAATGGGAGCTGAAAACAAACAAATACACACTCAGTTAATAAAGGGAAAAAAACACACACAAACTAACAAGAAAGAATGTGTAATGACATGCATATGCATTATTTTATTCTGACTCTCAATACACATGTCCAACACAACTGACAATTGTCCACGTGTTTACAAGCAACAAAACAAGGCACTTGTACAATAGGAGGGGGGCATTGGGGTTTTCAGTTTTACGGTTTTGGTCATTTTTTAGATCGGTTTTTCGGTTTTTGAACTCAAAATTTCCGGTTTTTCGGTTTTGGTATCTGTTGCGGTTTTCGGTTTTTACCTTTTTAACATTCAGTTTTCGGTTTTTATGAATAAGAAAAGCGGTTTTTCGGTTTTGGTTATTCGTTTGCCTAGCTCTTATGCCTCTTTATTTCACCTCAGTCAATCGGTGTAGGTTCACGTGGTGCGCCTCCTTTGATTCGATAAAATAATCATTCAATATACGTTTTCGTTTCATATTTTGATTGGGATGATATCTGTTTTTAGTTTTGTTTTACTAATGTGATGCGTAAAAATGTCCCGCGGAAAACGCAGGAAATGGCATTTCCGAGACCATAAATTCCAAAATTTTCGGGGGGACCATGCCCCCAAGCGGGGTGCGCTTTTGGTGCTCTAAATAGTTTCTTGTGATTCTTGGTGCAAACAGCTTCAAACATTGCACGCTACGTCCCTGCCTTGAACCTCTTGAACTTTACATTCGACGAACGAACCTAACCAAAGAGAAGATGTCAGTGAATCTTTTGTCAATTATGAAGACAAACAATTCGATGAAAGCAGCGATGAAGAGGTGGGGCTCAAAGTTTAAAAGGCACGTTAGAGACGGTAAACTCGTCTACGGTTTATCCGTCTCGGACAAGTTTCCCGTCTCTAGTGTGAAAACGGGCAATGATTTTGAATAAAATGTCTTCATCCCTCAGAAAAAGGAAAACTAAATGCCTTTATTTAATTTACTAAAGTATGCGCCATGTATAATAGCTACATTTCGCTGCTGTATCAAGGGTTGGGGGGTTGAGGTTTGTGAACTTGCGGTTTTGATCATTATGTTCAGCGGTTTTTCGGTTTTGAGCGATTTTTATGGCAGTTTTTTCGGTTTCACGGAAATTTGGAGCGGTTTTCCGGTTTCTAATAGGCCCCAATGCCCCCCCTCCAATAGAGCTCAGATGATCATGAACTTACTGTCTATAATGTTCAGAGATGGTAAAGCAGCTATCAGCCCTTCTGGGGGTCCAACTAACAAATCCAAGTGATGTCTCTGCTCCTGAAACACCTTCAAAAGCTCAATGTTCGTCTGTGTCTAGGAAAAAATTATAAGGAATTAGCAGGGTTCCAGATAAGTTCTAAAGGAAAGTTATTAATGAGAGACGTTTGCCATTAATTTGTCGGGTTAGGTAGCCGACCTTGATGGATTTTTGATCTGAGACACACGTGTTATCTGGAACACTGTGGTAGGGCTTGGATTACAATTTTGTAAAGGTGGCAAATCAATTCAATTTAGTAACAATTATGTAAAATTATAACCTGAAATTAAATTAATTATGCTTACATGATTATATAATTATTAATTTACTTACTGCCTTCTTGTGTGATTCCTGGCATTGTTCAAGGTCTCTCTCAAACTCCTTTCTCTCTGGAGGAGGGGTCATTGGACCAAGTAGTTTCCTGTGAAGACAAGTCTCCAAGGTCAGCATGGACATTTCTACTCTCCACTTTACATACTAAATTCAGTATATACATACATAAAAACAAGATTTATTATTAGACAGGTCAAGGTTAAAAATCAAACCAACCACCAATTCTTTCTCTTTTTGCTTGTCCTCCTCTAGCATTTTAGCAAGAGATGCCAACAGATCTCCCACCTTAGAGCCAACCTTTGTCAGTTCTACAAATTGAAAAAAAATCCTTATTAACTATAGCATAAATTAATTATTAGGAATTCTTCTTGGTAAAGTCTGGTTCTACAAGCCCTGTCACAATATTATTGAAACAGTTTTCTGTTTACCATTAATTCACCCTTCTCAATATTGGTTTGTGAGAAAACCATGCATGCCATACAGAGACAAGTGAACATTGAACATGTTTCATTAAAATGTGACAAAGCTTGTAACTTAAGTCATCAACACTTCATGACTTGCCTTCTTAAATTTGTAAGAAAAAGTTACAACATTTTTTTTAGAAATTATACAAACTGTCACTGACAGTTATACATGCATGTATACAATTTAATACAATCAAATACAAACATACAAAGGTGCTGTTTGTACCTTCAATGTTGTTGTCAACATCTTTCAAAGAATTTCCATCTTTCCTCAGAGAATCACTCTTTTGTTTGATAGAAGCTAGAAAAAGAGAGAGAAAAAATTAACTAACAATTATTTACATGTATTATATAAAATGAACAAGCAGTTGCAGCATTACCTGGAAGCGTGTCATATCCTTCAGGTTCCAGTAAGTCATCAATGTGCAGATCACCCAGCTGTTTGCTGAACATTAATGAAAAATAACACGAATAAGAAAGAGGCAATCTTTAGATATATATACTGTTTGGTGCTGTTGAAAAGTTAACTAATAATGAAGTGACATAGTCATAGGACAGACTAAGAGTCACATTTTGTTTTTCCTGCAAATGTCATAAATCTTATGTTTGTTGTCCATCATTTGACATTATTTTATATGTGAGTATCTGCATTTTTCTATTTTTCCGATGGATTTATTTCATAATTCAAGGAAAAGTAAGTACAATTAACAAGTGCCATTTGTTATATAAAGTGGTTATTCAGCGAAAAGTTGTGTGATACGGCTGGGTATTTTTACGAGTCAGTTTTTATTTTTTCGAGCAGCCTTCTAAGGGCGAGAAAAAAAATAAACATTCATAAGTAACCTAACCCTACTAATCAACTAAAGGACAATGTTAAATTTTTGTTTACAATTTATTTTAAAATTAATGTATTTTACATACTGATTGGATGGCACTTTCAAATGTAACTTTAAGTAATCCAGGCTACCTGGGGCTTCGAATATAAACTGTTGTCGGTTGCATCTATATAAGCATGAACACTTGATGCAAACACATTATCTACATTTTGTAACAGAGTATCAAACACTGCATGATTGGCATTCAAACTTCAAAGTTTAAAGGAATGTCAGATAATCTTTCTCATGAATGTGTGATCACTGAATTTGAACTGGTGATCTGAATAAAGTTTTAGCTCAAACTTCATCATGCAACATTTCATACCCAATTTGAACAGTCACATTTTTGCATTACATGTTCTCACTTAGATTCAATTAACAATACATCCAGTACATACATGTACATGTACTACATGTTTTATTCTATGTTCATACATGTATATATGTGTGCTTTTTTTGTTAAAGTGCCCATAACCTTTTTTTTTTTTTTTTCTCATCTGAATCTAAACATTACCCAAGGAATTTCTGCGAAAAAATTTTGCGATTTGCAGAAAACGCGAATTTTTTATGAATGTTTCAAATCTTCAAAATCCTATTTTTGTTTGGTATACCCGTCCCGCTGTAAGAAGGCCGACGGGCTCACATTTTCCTGAATGTACGTCACAATTCCTTTGTTTTGAAGCCACGTGTTCCTTAATCTACGTCACAGTTCCTTTGTCTGATGTCACGTGTTCCTTAATCTACGTCACAGATCCTTTGTGAACCGAGAAGGACCCAGGGGAGACTAAAGCAAATGGTGATCCAAAATGGCGGCAAATTTGAAAGTTTTATAACATTCATAAACAATTCGCGTTTTCTGAAAATGGGAAAATTTTTTCGCAGAATTTCCTTGGGTGATGTTTAGATTCAGATGAGAAAAAAAAAAAAAAAAAGGTTATAGGCACTTTAATTAATAAAAGTCATACCATACCTTAACAGCTGATTTTTCTGTTCAATAGAACTCGCGTATCTTCTGAGAAGTTTTGCTTTCTCTTCACTATAAAGTATGACATATTAAACAACGACAATAAAAAATATTAATTTTGATCTGAAGATATATTTGAAGATAATTATATAAAAAGACACGCTTGGTACTTTATATCGTAATGCGCTTTTGATCATATTGACATGGAATTTGCGCATTATAAATACAAATTATTATTATTAGTAGTAGTAAGTACTTGTAGATCAGACCAGGTTTTATAAAACCCCCTTCAACATGTAAAATTGCAATTACAACTGTATAGAAATGCTGGAGGCAAGGAGCAACAACATAAAATAACAAGCATAGAAGGCACCCTACATTCTAACAGATTTTGTGTGAATGGAAATTTAACATGCCATGATTTACAGACTGAATTAATTTCTGACCTGTAGAGGGATGAATCCGTGTGAGCCTCCATTGGAATGAGTCTTTGGAAAATGTCTGGCCCAGACACACTTGAGTCACATGGCTGGAATGGTATTGGCTTCACAAGAGGTGCAGCTGTTTATCAAAACAAAGTTAAAGTGTGACTATTACTACATGTACGTCTAAAGAACATCAAGACCAAGAAACGGTTAAGGTGATTCCTTGGTATTGCATTGCGCATCCTTACTGCGCATAATTTATTGCGTCATTTGCGCGCGCCACGCGTCATTTAGCGCGAGTGCGAGCGCGCGCACATACAGAACATTACAGGATTCCTTTCAGACAAAGCTTGGCTGGGAAATAAATGGTCGTTTTCTTCTAAACAAGCACGGTGACCCCCATTTTTTATTTCATAATTTTAATAAGAACAGTATCTACATTACACAAGAAAAAGATGGGCAGAAATCTATGATCAGTTTTTTGGCAATTTAACTAAATTCTCCGGAGGGAGCCACTACGGTCCCACAGCGCATATCCAATTTGAATCTACTTTGGAGTGTAAAGTAAATACAAAGGAAATCGAAGACATTTTTCTGGAACGTCGGTGAATAAACAATGGAATAAAGTCAAACTCTGTGCGATATCACGGCTGCATTGAAAAACATCGAGCATATTTGCTGCGCACGGTTTTTGCCAAAAGGGGCCAAAATGACCGCACTCGTCAGCATTGTGGCGTGGAAACGAGCACGGTGACCCCCTCTTTTTATCACGTTTTTATTATCTCCTTGACTTGTTACAAAAGTGTACCAAGTTTCATCGGAAATCTATGTTTGGTTCTATTACCAGGGAATTACCTTAAGCAAGTTTAATAAGAAATGGCACAGAAAACAAATCCAATACATTTTACAATAACTGTCAAATTTTCTCGCACGCTCAATAGCTGTTATTACAGATGTCAGCGGTTTGACATGCAAATGAGGCGAAAGGGTCAATCTGGCATAGCCTACATCTGTCATCTCCCCCAGGCTCCAGGAAAAATCGGCGAGAGAGGACGATTTTTTTGGGGGAGGAGGCGGATGTACATAGGCTAATCTGGCATTGTATTGACCCATTAGCCTCGTTTGCATACTTTTGAAAACAAAAGAATATTTGACTGCAGGCTCAACTGTAATAACTGCTATTGGTCAAGAGCTATGGTCGATAAGAGTATAGACCACAAAAATGACGTCAAACACACTGAAACCTCCACTTAAAGGGGCACTGTCACAAGGACGCATGCGCCAGTCTCGCGAGTCGAACTTGAAAAGGTTGGGCTAACTTTTTCAAGTTTGAGTTGCCAAATCCAAAATGGCGTCGACTAGTGGCGGCCGCGGACACCGTGCAAAGCGTAGTAATTCTGGGCGAAAAAGAATATTCAATACCCCGACAAGAGCCAAGAGAGAGTGGACAAAACCCCATAGACGCATTTATCTTGAAGATAACAGTTTCAAAACATGGCTTGAAGCGAAATTCGTTGCAGGTTACGAAGGATACAGTGATATGATACTGTCTTCGCGACACATTTGTTGTTGAGGAGACAAGTGATCGAAACAGATGTGACCTCAGCTGTGACCTCTCACGCGAAAACGTACACACGGCTTTCCGTTCGAAAGGCTAAAAGCCGTTCACTACCCGAACGGTTAACAAGCCGAACGGCTGCTACTACCCGTTCGAAATATGTTCGAACTGCTGCCGCTACCCGTTCGAAAAAAATCTTCAGCCGTTCCAACGGCTGCTGCTACCCGTTCAGAAAAAAATCTTCACCCGTTCGAAGCTAAGCCAGGTTATCCGTTGAGAAAAAATATTGAGCCGTTCGAACGGCAACGGTTATCCGTTGAAAACTTATGTACGAATGGATAAATCTAAGCCTGGCTGTCAAAAGTGTAATGCGTTACGGCAGTTGCAAAAATATTTTGTATGCAAATCATGTTTCGGAAATACGTATGCGAACAGCGCACGCTGTTACAGTAATATTATGACTTTATCTGTTTTACATAATCGTGATTAGAAACAAAATACATGCAAATATTTTCACTAACCGTCATTATGGAATGGCTGCCAAATAATTTATGGTCGACAGGAAGTGAGCAGTTTTCGCGCATGCGAATCCGTGACAGTGCCCCTTTAAGTTTTGAACATTTTACAGTGTCATTTCTATGGTCAATAAGAGTAGACCATGAAAAAATGTCATCGATTTGTTAAGTACATTCATTTAAATTTAAGCTGCGTATTTATGAATTTCTAGCTAGCCTGAGTCTTTACACATTCTTGTCTCATTGGTTGTTGTCACTTGCATGTACAAAAACTCAAAACTGCAAGCAACAACCAATCCAAGACACTCAGGACAAGAATCTCAAAGTCTGATGTTTCTCGACAACAGGGAAGAATTGAGCACGCAAAGAGATACATGTACGTCTATTTACTCTTACTAGCTATGAATATTGTGATGCCACTGTGACATGATAACTCTGCAGATTATAGGAACGGGGCCTTATGTGTTGTATGGAGCAATGCATGACCAACCGATGATGGTGATGAGATTATAGGAAAGCTGTGCTCACCTTTAATTTCTGGTAAAGCATCCAGTTCAGGTACAACTTCATGGTAAATGAAGTCATTGTCCTTTACTGCACCTTGAAGCCTAATACATGACAACAGCATGATTACTGATAATAACAGAGATCGTTTAGATATGCCCTATACATAACATGTTAACAAGAACTTCAATATGATTTGAGGATGGTGTCAATAAGGCAGCTGCATGTATCTGTGAGGAAGTTTTCATATTAAGCACTTTCACAATGAGTTACACGGTCGCCTAAAGGCTGGTTTCCATAATCATAATCGTCCGATTTGCCTCAAGCAATGGCGGGGGGGGGGGGGGGGGGGAAGGTTTTGCAATACTCCCAGTTGCTTCGTGCTACAGAAATTAGGATAAGTTCCAGTTGTGTGGGCCTTTACAATCTAAAACCCAAGACAAGTTTGTAGCTATTTGAGCCTGATCTATAAACATCAGAGCCTTCTTAATTGAAACAACTATTATTGTATTGTTTAGTTAGCCTTCTTAATTGAAACAACTATAATTGTATTGTTTAGTTCGATCCAGAGATGACTGTTCACTTACTTGTTACTCACAACATCAACAAGAAATTGCAACAGCTCCAGAGTTCTTTCAGGTTGTCCCTTGGAAAGAAGAAAGAATAAAAATCAAGCTTTGTCAAAGAATAAACTCTAAATACAAATCTTCAAATAAAATTTAATGCAGTTTGTAAAAAGCAAACCGTCCGTCCGTCTGCCCGTCCGTCCGTCTGTCCGTCAGTCAATTAATCTTAATAAAGATTCTAAAATTTCTGTATTCAATTTATTAATATTACTTAACAGTACTACATGTACAGTACCTGTACATGTACTGTATTACATTAGTCAACATTAATTATTTCTGCCAGCTACATGTACATTATACAAAATTTAAACTCAAATATATAATAAAAATAATAAATTATTAATTAATTTAAACAGGTAAAATGGAATTTCATAATTAGCAATTACAGCTACCTTGGATGCCTTTTGTGCCTCTGTTATCTTTTGTGATGCTGCTTTCAAATACGCAACCTAATTAAAAAGAAAGAGCCACGTTAATATCTAATTCAGAAGTCATTACTGACAGAAAATGTTGGAGTTACATGCTGGTTCAGTTGGGGATTTAATATTGAGTATAATGATCTTAAATTTGTTTGAAAACAGATTGGGTAGCAGTTACTTGGGAGCAGGGATGGCACAGTGGTGAGAGCACTCGCCTCCCACCAATGTGGCCCGGGTTCGAATCCCGGACCCGGCATCATATGTGGATCGAGTTTGTTGTTGGTTCTCGTCCTTGCTCAGAGGGTTTTTCACCGGGTTTTCCGGTTTTCCTCCCTGCTGAAAAACCAAGACTACTAAATTCCAATTCGATCTGGGATCCGAGGGCCACAGGTTTGTCAGTCGCAAGACTGTTAAGTGATACCCTCATTAAACAAAGTTGATTTATTTATTTACTGTACTACTCAAAAGTAGAAACTGTAAGTTGCCACTTTTGCCATCTCGAGCCCTAGACAAATGTTGCATCTTGCACAATGAATATCATACCTTGTGCACATTACTGAACCAGCAACTTCAGAGGACATTATGAGCAAATTATTGCAAAATTTTACCTTTTCACCAAACTTCTGATTTTCATCTGCATTATTTGACATGTATATCTGCAAGGCCAAGGTAGATATGAAATTTACAAAGCTCTAACAATATATTATAAAAATACTGACAAAAAACTAGAAGACAGTGAAACAAGCTTACATATGCAACAGCCAGATAGTGAGAACACTTGATCTTTAAATTCTTCGTCCATATCTGTTGAAATAAGTAGTGATATTGATAAAATAATGTTTGTCAGTTTTAATAATTTGGTGGTAGATTGACAATCACTAGGTGTGTAGCCGGGTTTTGTAAAAGTTGTAAGCCCACAACAATTCCTTATTTACATGTACATGTAAAAAGAACTATCTAAGGTTTATTCTTAATGCTGTAAAGCTTGTCTTACTAATAGCTACACCCCTGGATAACTTGGTTTGAGAATGGCCAGGCCAGGCCCATTTTATACAAGAACTTCTTGCTTATACATCAGGTCCAGTTGTTCAAAGCAGATTTAGCTAATCCAGGATGAGCACGGGGCATTTATTACAAACTCAGTACCTTAAAGGGGGCAAAAAGACAAAAAGCCGACTAAGGCATGCAAAAATGGTCCTTGGTCTGGATATTCTCAGCAAACACTCCCTTCCTATAATGACCCAGGCTTTGCATAATGTTGAACTGTAACTTAGCAGTGAAAAATGCTTTGAAATAACAGATTGAAATAAAAACCTCCCAAACATTTTAAATAATCAGCTCTCAAACAACCCAGCCCAGATTTACAAATCATAATATTATAATTTTCTTATAGCTACTAATAAAAATCATTGTACAAGACTACAGTGGCTACTTGCACCAGCAAGGGCTGCAGGACTCACACAGGTCCTCCCACATATCTATAACAAATGTACCTTAGCTTTCCTGGACCCCATGAATGATGGGCCATGAGAATCCACAAACTCCAGAGCCTTGTGGTAATAATCATGTACCTGAGAGAACAAGAAACAAAACAAAATCAAATCCAAGGCAACTTAATAATAAGTCTTATTTATGCATGATTACGTCTGCTACTCAAAATTCACCCCCAAGCCGTATAAATTTGAATTTCTACGCTTGAAAAAAAAAGTTTACAGATGGGTTCGCATATTGATCTCTGGGCACAGAACCGAAATTAAACGTCTTTTCCAGGCATGCAATTTGAAATCCTAGGGCTTGACATTTCATTCACTGCATCTCATTGAAGTCTGATTTTTTTTCTCAGGCTTTCTTTGGAGCTGCAAATAAGGTTGAACTACATAAAAGCAAAGATCTCTTGCTCTTTATGTATTATTATTTTTGTATATTGACACAGCTGATTTGACAGTACACAGTACCTGCATACTTATTCTTGCTATGAGCGAGTCCTTGCGGGAATCTAAAATTGACTTCTCTAATAAACACTCCTGAGCTTGACCCTAGAAAGAAAACAACCCAGCCACTCATTACTTAATAACCATGATAATAAAGTCATTATTTACACCTGACAAAACAGGGCCGTAGCTAGCGGGGGTGCTCAGTCTAGCTTATGGAAATGTGTAAAATTAATACAGAGTTTGTATGAGCTAGAGTTGAAACAGGGTTTCGTCAAGGTGGCCGTAAGTAGAGCTGTCCACTTTTGAGAGTGTCTGCTCAGAGAGCTTCGACTGTAGTTACTAATAGGTAATCTTTATAGTCAATTTAATTTTAATTATAGCCTATCTGTGATCAATGTAATCCAGATATGCATGCTTTCCCTTTTATGGAGACACCCTGGAGGTATACAGTAATGGAGAATCAATAATAAGCATGGGAATGTAGAACATGTGTTTATACAGTGTAAATCAACTTACCAACATCACATTGGTGTACATCTGAAGTAAATTGCTGGCCATGTCAAAAAATGCATCACTAGCAAAATGGTCCTGGAATAAAATTTATTAGATAAATTAATAAATTAGATAATTTAATTAGTTGCAACTGATATCAATAAGGAGCCTAGTAACTATGAATAAAAAAGCCAGAAGGTAAAAACAACATTTGAACAGCTTCACTTACAATAAAATGTTCAACTTTACAGAAAGAGCCAACCTATAAATAAAATTAAATAATAAATTGGCTTTAGTTAAAATTAAAAGTGTTCTGGACAGCATGATTGACTTCAAAAAGTGAGCTCAACTGACACAATCTGCATTGCTTCCAAATTAACCTACAACAGGCCTTGATAAAACAGAACAACATTATTAAATTCATGATCACAACAATAGTAATAAGCAGACAGGTATATATATATTATGCCGTATAATTTCCTTGAATGATAGCCGGGGGCGATTAGTAATTTTTTCACTCCAAAAGGGACGATTATTCAAGGGGGGTGAGGGTGATTATTTCAAATATTGCTCACTGGAAGTGCTAATATGCTAATTAGAGAGCTCCAAGAAATAAAGGAAAGAGTCAATACATGAATGTCACTACAAAAAAAAAACTATAATATTGAAACCTGTGCTTTTGTAACTTTTCTGTTGTAGCGATTAAATCAATTTAAAGCTTGTTTCCTATTTAAGAAGTAAATTTCTAACTTGACAGGGAGGAGGTGACAGAAAAAGAAGGGGAGGGGGGGGGGGGGTGATTATTTGAGGGAGGCGATAAATCAAGGGACGTTTATTATTCGAGGAAATACAGTGTATATGTAATCAAGAAAATTGTCAACTGGGGAACCTGCCTTGCTGTATGTACCACCAAATTCTCCCAACTAACATTGCATAAAATGTATGGAAATCAGTAGGGTGAATTGATATCTTGATCATGGGACTGGAAGTGTCAAATAAAAATCTTGACTGTCCAAGTTTATAACAAAACACAAACACATTGAAAAACTCTACCTTGAGGTACTGCAAAATACCAGCTGCAGCTTGGAAATGAGTGCAGGCTACCTTCATTCCCTGAAAAAAAATATTTTTGATAATAAAATTAATTAAAACTAATAATTTTAATAACATTACCTAAAGTAAATATATTAAGAGCCTACTATATACATACAGCTGTAGGTCATGTAATTATTTCAGGTTGTTCTGTGCTGTGTTCTTGGGCAAGACACTAAAATAATGTATTTATTCTCACAGTGCCTCTCTCCACCCAGGATGGGGGTAACCTGTGATGGACTAGCATCCCATCCAGGGGAGTAGCAATACTCCTGGTCGGCTTCATGCTGCTCAGGACAGAAAAGTTCTGGGATAAGCTCCGGCAGTGTGGGCCAGTTTGGCCTGAGCACAGCTTTAGCTTACCTTTACCTTTGATAAGTGGTAATTAAAAACAATAATATTGAAACAAACCTCTTCTGCTGTTCTATCTTCTTGGCAACCAAGCTGGGAGTGCAGGGCAGCTGGGAAAAAAAAGGTTTCCGACTATTATGATGGTAGTACATGTACATGTATGTCACAAAAAATGGCATAGATGTACATGTAGCTCCTTTAGCTGTCAGAATATTGAATTTATTATAGTTTGACATTATACCTCAATAACGCATAAGGTTTTACTCATTTTCACGGGTGTGCATAATTTATTGAGTTTTAGAAAATAGCTGTCATATAAACAGCAGGAATCTGACCATGTGCATTTTTCTTATAGAGCACGCATGTCCCGGATGTTCACTACGCTTTATAGTTTTATATTGAATCTTGATTTTCAAAGCTGAATCTGTACACTGTAGCTTCTTCTTGACTTTTTTACACGACTACATTCGCACTTATTTTCGCGAGTATTAATTTTTGCGGTTTTCGTGATGTAGCAAAAAAAATCGCAACGATACCTCACGAATTATGGATCTGTTGAGTTTGCGAAATTAAGTACACGTGGAAATTAGTGAGAATAAGGTAATTAAGTTGAATATATTGCGAGTATAATCGAAGGTGACGGATCATGCAGAAAGAAAATAATTTTGCTCTCGGAGAGTGGCACGGTCTAACCGGCCGGTAGCATTTTATCAACAATAACGATCAGTGATTTAGCAAAACTACTTGGACCTAGGAAAACGTTTAGAGGTAAGAAAAAGTTATTCTCTTATTCGTAAAAGATGCCAAAACACTATCGTTTTACACAAAAGCAAAATAGCAGCAAATTTATTTTGTTTTTGAACGTCAAATATCAATGATAATCCGCAGAAATCTTGGAAAGAAGCCAACAAAATTACGAAAATAGACTAGTCAAACTCTCAGAAACTTTCTAAAAATCTCAGAAAACATCAAATGGAAATTTTCGTTGAAGTAAGTGTTTATTCATTCAAGAAATGTTAAAATATTGTACAACACTGGATTAGTCCTTTCTTCAGGCTAGTTTGCGACTTTGTAAGTTTTGTGTTCTGCCACACCACTCAAGTGTACACAGTTTTTTCTTTCAAGTTCCTGCTATTTTCTAAACCAAATAGAAGACGGTTTTCTTATGTGCTATAAGAACATGATGCACTTTTGAGGTCTAGAAAAGCAGCTGAATGCACTCGCCTGCAGCTCGTGCATCCACTAGCTGCTTTTCTAGACCTCAAGCATGCATCACTCTCTTATAGAACATAGAAAGTCATCTTCTATTAGGTAAATAATACATGTGGCCTAAAATAATCACAACTTTGATCAACATAAAGGAGATAGCAAGGTTGTCCCGTGTGCATTGTTGAGTTATATATTAAGCACTTGAAAAACTTTAAGAACAGTTGAAAAGTGTGAGAAATAATCGGCTATGCCTCATGCTTCTCCAAGTACTTCTCTCATGTTCTTAAATTTTCTTGTATGCCTTAATACATGTACACATGTAGAGCTGTATATAGCTCAACAACAGGCCTGTTTACTATTCCCTTAGTTGATTGCTAATAGGCTACAGGACTTAACAAGCTTGGGACAACAAATTCAACTCACCTAAATTATGAAGAATTGATGCTTGTTCAAATCTTACATCACACAATGATATTGGTTCTTCAGAATAGAGATCAGTCCTTTAAGAACAACAATAAAGCCCAGAGAAAATTAATATTTAAATGTGGCTAAATAGAATTTACTTTTAGACTAAAATAGACTTAAAGCCAATGGTGGTCAGTGGCACTCTGCAGTGGCCACGCACATGGGTTTGCATAAACGGGGGTTCACAGTAGCCTTGTGTGTTTTGTGTTCCAGCTGTATGTGGATGTACAGTTTGCGTTAAATACTGTAGCCTTGTGCTTGTCGTTTGCTTTGCTGCTCCCACTCCTCCCTCCTTCTTTGTCTTGGTAAGTATTTGGGTCTGGTAAGTATTTGGGTTGTTAAGTATCTTCACTGATTCTATCAGTGTGACGGTGCCTGGCGGTTGGCCACAGCACTCTCAGGGTTGCCATGGATACCTGCACGCTCTGCTCAAATCACGCATGGCCCCACCATATCAAAGGCACCCTCCCCAAGCTCATCTATTGATGATCAAACTACAGTGCATATAAAAATGCTCAATGTCAAGTTCAGCTACAGTTCAGCTACAGTTCAGCTACAGTTCAGTCAGTACAGTGTATACCAAGCTATATTATTATTTAATACCAAATTAAATTATTCATTACCGGTTAAAGTATTATAGTTATAACATGTAATTATAAAATTGCTCAGACAAATAAAGTGTGTACACACCATGTGAATTGTACATTGACTGCTCCTCCCTCACCCATTGGAAACCTGGATTGAAGGAATTGTAGCTGAGCATAGTATCGCCGTAGAGTGCTGCATCCAGAGTGGTCGTGTGATGGGCGGAGAGAAGCCTGCATGGATAAAACAAAATTATAATGAACTAAAGCTATCTGTAACGTACATGTAGTTGCAAAAACTTGGTAACTCATGATCAGTGTCACAAATTGCACCCTTGGGTCATGCTTTGACAGTGTTTATGAGAGTACATGTAGAATCCAAGTCATATCACAGTCAATCAGAATATCATACATGTAGATGTTATTAATAGTATGCTGACAACCACATGCAGATGTGAAACATTGTACAGTCGAACCTCTCCTTACGGACACCTCTCTGATACAGACACCTCTCTATAACTATTACGGACAGTTCCCTTGGTCCCAGCAAAATGCCCATATTATTCTCTATAAAGAAAACCTCTATAATACGGACCCTCTCTAATACAGACAATGGACACTAAATCTTGGCCCCAGAGAGGAAATTCATACAAACTTAACCTCTTTATTACGGACACTCCAGAGATAACAGTTAGTATTCAATACAATTTCCTGTTTGTGGTTACAAATTGTCCACACAATAAAAGTAGCATTTGTTTCCAATCAGTTTATCGACATATTATCACAATTTATCATCGACATTTCTTATCGTCAGTGGATCCTTTAAAGTGACGTCATATTCATGACCCCTATAATACGGACACCTCTCTAATACGGGCACTTTGCTCTATCCCTTCGGTGTCCGTATTAGAGAGGTTCAACTGTATTTGTAGTACATACGGAAAAATAAATCTGAATAGCCCTTATGCATGTTGTATGTCTGACTTATTAGCTAATTTCACTCCTAAGCCTTGCTTTCAAAGTCCAAACTTGTCCAAACAAAGCAGCAAAGATGAAAATAATACCCACGTGTAGACAGTAGGCATTATGCCAGGGGTTGAGAGAAGGCATACAACTGAAATTTTGGTTAACTCATTCCCTGGAGACGCACAGTTGAGAAAGAGAGAAACGAGATGGGCTACAAATCCTGGAAAGAGATGCGGGCTACACCAGCTAACAGAGAAAGATGGAGAAGCTTTGTGAAGGCCTTATATGACAGTAGTCACGAAGCAGATAGGTAACAGGTAACATTCCCGGTGTATCACATCGAATGAAATTTTAATCGAACATAATCGAACGAAATCGAACTAAATCGAACGATTAAATTCGATTTTGTTCGGTCATCGAACGAAATCGAACACATATTATTTTTGTGAGTTCGATTTCCGAACCAAATCGAACCAAATCGAAATCGAATGTCATCATTTGATTTTGTTCGATTTTTTTGTTTTTTATATTTATTTCTTTTATGGTCATCCCTGGTCTCATAAGCACACTGTGACAGGCAACTCAGTCCTGTAAATGACCCAAAGGGAAGATGGAGCCTGAATCTATTATGTATTTATAATCAAGAGCTCAAAAACCAAACATTCGATTTTGTTCGATTCACAATTTTTTTTGTGAATTCGATTTCATTCGATGACCAAACTAAATCGAACTTAATCGTTCGACTGAGTTCGATTAAGTTTGATTGAGTTCGATTTCCGAACATTCGATTTGATACGCCGGGACTCATTTTGGATAGATTGCAGAATACCCAGCAACTTCGATCCACATCATTGACATAATATTATATCCAAACTCTTTGTAGAACAAGGTGTGCAACACCAGGCACCATTCTTATTCAATGAGATGCAAATAAGTTGCGGGGTATTCTGCAAATTTAGCCCTCATTTTAAATCATTATTGACAATCAAATTAAGGATTGTTAGCCTCTTGACATCTACTAGGTGACAAGAAACCAACAATCTTGCCAGTGAGATGTCATTAAACAAACAGCCACAAATAATGGCACAGATAAATTTGTTTTTAAAAACGTGCATGTTGATGTCAAAATAAGAAGTTAACAAAATTAATGCTTGGCACTACTTGTGGAGTATGCAGGTAGACTGCAATAATATTTGCAAATTTAATATCTGCATATTAAATGGACATCGTGTTATGTAAGCTTATGTTTCATTTGTAATAATAACTTAAGCTTAAATGACGAAAATTACAGCTTACATGTTTGTACATGTATGTATAAAATCATGTGTGCCTATAAGTCTTATATAAAGCTACATGTAAGCTTATGTCATTCTAGATCTCTTAGCTTTTAATATTAAACACAGAACTATTATATTTAATAAAGGGCTTGTTGGTTATACAATCAAATAAACGGCAGAGAAATGAAAACTTGCACTGCTGAAAACTATCGAAGCGTTTAAACGCATTTTCTATAATCACTCCTTCGAAAGACAACCCAGTTGAAGGAAGCTCGGGAACTGTCAACCATTTTATTTTGACATTCTATACCGCGTATATGTACATAATATTATACCGTATCGTCTCGCATCGGCAATGTATCTAATTTACTAGGATCGTTGAGAGAAAACCTTAGTCAAACACTGAATTGTCAAAGAGCATGAAAATAAGACAAACTAAATAGACTTACCGTTCGAAGCTGTTCCAGCTGAGAGCATTCGTTCTTGTACGAATCCGCATCTTCGTTGTAGTGCTCTCGGATATACTGAAAATAAGCGCAGATTTAGATGATTCTGGCGAGAAAATTGGTTAAAAATAAAGTCAACACGTTTATCTTGTTGTACCGTTTTCAATGAAGGGGCAAATTCTGTAGGATACGCTTCTTTTAAGTCCACATTTAGCATCAAAGATCGCGGACATCCCTCCATCTTGTTGGTGACGTCATTGTCTGAAGAAGAGCCTGCTATATTTGAAAAATAGTACAGCAGAGTCTTGAGAAAGTTATGCGTATTAGGATGATACGCATATGAATCAATACCTTAACCGCTGGTAAGAAGAAACGCAGATTCAGATTACAAGATTTTCTGCACGAAAGCCTCACGAAAGCTCACGAAAGCAGGAAATCGAGGCATGATGAAAGGAAAGTGGAAGACTTCCAAAATATCAAAATGTAGAAAACTGTTCCATGGATTATCTAAAGCGTGTGGGTGCTATAAAGTACGAAGAATTTTTCAGAGATTTTTTGGAGGCAAATAAGGTGTGCATATTTTCCAGTGAACTCACTGAACATTGGAGGAGTCGAAAGGAATGGGTCACAGCTGACGGGAAACCCAATTTGGAGTTTTTGTCGAATGAATTTGGTAATTTTAAATCTTCTAGACATTTATTGTATTATTTCTGAGAATTTCGGTGGTAACTAGATAATTACCCCACCAGCGCAGCGTTTGTTCCACCACCTCCAACACAGGGCCTCATAATTATAATATAAAGTGGGGCCACAGGGGAAATAGCCTGATTCTCAGACGGTCCGACTCGGTCCCTCATGGACTGTCTGAGAATCAGGCTACAGGGGAAGGGGGGTCTGTACCTTGTATGCCCGGTGTCCGCCCATTATGACTCCGTCAATTCCAAGCCCGCTCATCCCCCCCCCCCCCCCCCCGGCATTTGTCGGGCATTTGTCATTTTTTGTCAGAAGGTTGAAAATTCCTCACAGTGGGGTCAGCTTACATGCTCAAAATCCCCACGGTGGGGCTTCAGGAGCAGTGCAAATGCTCGACCCACGGGACAAGTTCAAAAACTTTTTTGAGAGGATCGAGGAATTTGAAAATCTAAATTCCAAGCAGAACTATTAATGATGGACACTGTTCACAAATACATAGCTCTTTGCGGGACTCAAACAAGGTTTAATATCAACTCAGTTTTCTATTTTTCTATTGGGGGCAATCAGGAAATTTTAAATAAACAACAAAACGTGTACGTCTTTTAAAATACGAAAGATCGCATTGCCTTTGATAATGCCCCACCCCCGGGCTGCCCGGTTATAGCAAATGCCCCACCTTAGGGATGGAAAAGTTGTAAAATGCCAGACAAATGCCCGGGGGGAGGGGGGATGGTCGGGCTTGGAATTGACGGAGCCATTACGTTGTTGTTCCGCCTCTGTGTGCTGTTGCCCAATGTTGCAAAATGTTTTCCCATTTCTTCCGGTTCCCTGGTTCCCGCCCTCTCTTCTCCCATTTCCCATAAATATTTTCCTGCCCCCATTACTCCTAGGTTCCCACCGCCTATCAAGAATGCTTTACACTGTTTACAGAACAAGGCTGTGAGATGCAAATATGTGGTCCTGTGTTCTGTGGTTTAGTCGTAGATTATACATGTCAAACTTGCCAAGTGCGCCGCCCCACATATACCTGCATGGGACTCCCACCTGGTTTTATCCAATCTACCCCCCACCCCCGGGGGACTTGGACCATCTGAGAACCAGGCTAGTAAATGAGGAGAAAACACTGAATATAGCTAACAGGAACAGTATGATACAGAAAGACCATAACTGTACAGTTATGTATGCAACTTTTAAAGCAGTTGCGAAAAGAAAGCCTGAAAAAAAAAAAATCAAACCCATGACCAAGCTCTGCGATACCAGTGCACAGTGCTCTACCAACTGAGCTATCAAGCCAACTGGGAGCTGCATGGTCACTTTGTGAGTGAAGATCAATATATGTTATTTCATATATCCACTTCATACTACAAGATGGTGGTCTAAACATAAGGGTTGCCAAGGAATATGGATAACATGTGGATATTGTTAAGGATAAATTAGATCTTGCTTACTCTTGGATTAATTTTGTGTTTTTAAAAACAGGTCATGCAATGGCACCAGTTGCTAATTGTTGTAAAACTAAATATGACAGTCAAGTCAAGGAAGATATGTCACTGAAAGAGTTTTGTGATTACTGGAAGAACAGGTCTCAAGAAGGTAAATCTGATTTTGATCTGACCTACTAGGTACTCTTTCTAAACCGATTTGTCAGCCAAACAACCTTGTGGGAGATTTCCTCATTGGAAATGGAGGAAATCCATTTCCTTATTTTTGTGCCACATTTGGTACACACATGGGAAGAAAGTGAAGTAGTTTGTTCACAGGTAAACCCCAGTTCAGTCAGTAAATCTGCGGAGACATTTTACCACTCTGGCCCGTTTTGGAATTTCGAAAATAGCCTTTTTCTGAGGTTCCTACCACCTTTTTAGGTATTGTGCGGTTCCAGAAAATATCCATACCTCCCCCATGGAAGGTTTTTTTGGTTGAAACCCCCCTCCCCCCTGGAATTTCCAGTTTAGCTTCATACTTTCCTTTAAACATTTTGGCTTTTGAGACCCCCCCTCCCCCTCTGAATTTCTAATGACCTTCCTTGGGGTGGGTATGGATATTTTCTGGAACCACACATTTCTAAAAAAGCGCATTCATTCATGTTTGGTTTGGTCTGTGCCTCTCCCGCAGTTCATCGATGACAAGTGGCCCCTCCCCTAGATCCACCACTGACTACAGAACTGTATGACAGTAATAAGTTTGAATAAAGTCCAAACTCCTATGGACGGCGCATTATTAGTGAACTGATTTAACTTTTTTTACATATGCAGGTGTCGATGAATGCACTCAGACACTTTACCTTAAGGATTGGCATTTTTGTAAGTAAGTCAATGGATGGTTTAATGAAAATTTTTTATCGCAATAGTGTTCATTTAGTGCAAACATTCTGGGGACAAGAAGACAGTAGTATGGCGTAGAAATTATTATTAAGCAAGTCCATACATGCTAATTTGTGTTAATCTTACTGTTGATACTGGCACTGTGTCCTGTTACATGTGGGTGTACAAGGTGTGATGGTCTAACGGCATGTGTGTGTTGGACACAAGATCAGGAGGTCAAGAATTTGAGCACAGCCATTGTCCATGTATGTAGGAGGCGCGGTGGCCTAATGGTTTGCACATTGGATTCCGGATCAAGCAGTCTTCGAGTGCTGGCCGAGGTCATTCTGTTGTGTTCTTGGGCAAGACACTTTACTCTCACAGTGCCTCTCTCCACCCAGGAATATAAATAGGTACTGGCAACAAAATGCTGGGGGTGTAACCTGCAATGGACTAGCATCCCATCCAGGGGGAGTAGCAAATTACTCGTAGTTGGCTTCATGCATATAATTCAAATAATAATCCATGAGTTTAGTACCCTTTTATGATGAAATCAAGTTTTTATTCATACCTCCATTGTGCTTCTCAGGGCATTTCCAACATACAAGGCCTATGAAACACCAGTCTATTTTAAATCTGATTGGTTGAATGAGTTCTGGGACCAGCGTAGTGACGTGGCTGATGACTATCGATTTGTCTACATGGGTCCTAAGGGCAGTTGGTAAGGTGACAAGTTTGTATTAATTTCTTTTTCACCTAATATCATCGTTAAATCCTTTTCACACATAGTGTAAAGGGCTCATAATTTTATAAGTCCTAGAAAGCAGGGGTTTCATTAGAAGCCGGTCTACCTCTTGCCGCCGCGTACTAATCAAGCCTTCTGGCCTTCTGAGAGTTTACTTATAAGATTTATGAAAGAAAAAAACAACGACTGTAACAGTGTAAGTCTTTAAACTCCAAACTTCATATTATAGAATAATCGCAAGATCATTTAAAATACCTGAGATCTACTGTGATCTATAAAAATTGTCATATATAGCACTAGATTTGACTCCCAAAATGCTGGAAATTGCATTTCCGAGCTTCTACATTTACAAAATTTTATGGGGGGCATGCCCCCATACCCCATACCCCCCTAGTATAAGGGGACCTTATGGCCCCTTTAATGGTCAGAGCTGCCTATTCCACCATGGAAAGCTTCTTACTTCAAAAATTAATGAAACCCCTGAGAAAGTTGTTGAAAATGAGCGATATTTGTAGGTCTTGGAAAGTCCTGGGAATGTCTTACTGTGTCTTTCAATAACACAGAAACTCTGGGGACTCAAAATGTGTTTTAAACTCTAACGTCAATCATCATTACAATGACAACCGATGAATCCTGAAAAAAGAAACTACCCAAGGACATAGACCTTATTCATAAATGGCGGTGGATTCGGGTTCATCACGCCGGTCAAGACTCGTCAGAATGTCTCGTAGTCAAAGACAACCTTTCGCCAATTAGTTCTTCGAAGAAAATATTATGAGAAAATCATTCCACTTTTCTTCAGACGTTTTCATTCACGGAAAGCGAAGACTTGCAATACACTGTATTCAAAGCATAAGCATGTCTGTTGAATTTTAGGACGTGACCGACGGGACGTCTTATTATTGGAAACTTTCACTTTCACGTGAAAATTATAAAACTTTACTCGGCTACTTCCAACCCCGTCTTTCTATACATGTGTTTATTATGTTAAGAAGTATTTCTGTCATAGCGAAAGACAAGAATGAAATTCTTTTATATTAATGTTAATCAGCCTCCCTAGCCTCATTTTAGAGTAAAAATTATTTTGAATTTTGCACATACTAACGAGGCTAGGGGGGCTGATTAGCATGAATATAAAATAATAATTAATCGGCCGCCATTTTTGAATAAGGTCTATGGCCTTTGAACCTGTTGACAAAAGTAAAGTAAAACATAGTGCACCTATCAATGTTAGTCAGATGGAGGAGGGGGACGGACTTATGTGAGTCATTTGACTTTTCAGAAGAATTTTTTTGTCAAAATCCCCATCCTAGGACCCGAAAAATGGGTCAAATCAGATCAAATTCCCTCACCTGTGTGAGGTGTTCCATCAGTTTTATATAAAGTGAAAAATGGTTGTTTTATGCAATGAATTGAAAATGAGTGCTTACCTTCAAACAGCCATCTCTACAAGTTTTTTCCAAGATGGCTGTCATGAGCAACACAAGGTAAGGTCCCAGTCCTCCTCACAAAAAATATTGAATGTCCCCACCCTCGGGCTCAGACTCCAAGTCAAATTCCTGAGGGTGTGGATGGCAATAGAGGTCAAATACCCCACATATGCCCAGCTTCCCCCCTCCTTAGGCTTACATGTAACATTGATAGGTACATATGGTTGAGATTTTAACTTTAGACTAGTTAGGAAAGTTATTGTAAGGTGCAGTAAATAATATTATTATTAAAAGTAAATTCATGTGTAAGAGTGACTTGAATTATGCGCCATATGTTTCAGACAGTCTGGATACCTCATTATGAATTTTACACTATTTAGTTATGCCCCCTCTAGCAGGGCTGCAAATAATTTTTTTTCTTGAAAGGACATATGTCCGACTATTAAAGTCACCATTTTGGTCGGACAAAACAACAATAAGCTTTATTAAGTCTTGGGTTAAAATACATAGATTTTCACCTCCCACAAATTAGCAGGGCTATTCGAGGCGGGGTAAGGGTAGCTAACAGTACTTAGTGTTTTAGTAAGTAAATTACAATATTTTTAGAATGAAAATCAGCGATATTAAAGTCGAACGACGTTTCAATGACTCCATGTCATCATTTTCAAGTTCAAAATACATAAATTATATAATTGATTATATATGGGAAAAATTGTGTGAAAATTAATGGAATTTAGATGTGTTCAGAAAGTATTCAATTGTTATGTAAAGAGTTTGGCGCGAATGGAATCCGACTGCGTGTTAAGTTTTGGCTTCATGTTCCTGATAAACAGCATCTCGTAGATCAAAAAATCCATCTTTGTGCGACATTTCTTTAGCACTGTAAATTGGTCTTGTAAATTAGTTGCATGCAGCTTGTGGTCTTCTTTCAAGTGCTTACCAATTGCAGAATATTTATGCTCAGCGATGCGTTTGAAAAGGTGTCGGGATGTGTAACCAACATAACCTGTATCGCACAGATCACATGTACATTTGTAGACAACGCAATGCTGGTTAATAAGTGGAGGTTTGGCCTCTACCACTCTGATGTCATCAATGATTTTTCTGCTAGTAAACACCGGGCGCAGATCGCTTCCAATTTTCTTGCTAAGTTCGCTGAGATCTCTTCGTACAGCGTCGGCCGATCTCTGATCTTTGAAGGGCAAGATAATTCTAATGGGCTTGTCTAGCTGTATTTCATGCTGAGGGTCGGCTTGGTCTTGTGAACGGATGAAATTGCTGATGGTAGAGTCGATAAGTCGTGGAGGATACTTCAATTTCAGGAACATTGATTTCAGGTTATAACATTCATCGGCAAAAAGATCTGGAGAAGATGAAAGACGATGTGCGCGAATTAACATTGTTTTCAGGAGTGAACGGCCTTTGTTTGTTGTTTTTCTGTAGGCGCGTGTTGCTAGCTGGTTTCCTTTCATTTCAATTTCCATTCCAACGAAGGGTAGCTTATTGTTGGTTGCTGTAAATTACAATAAGAAACAAAAATGAGGTCGGACATCATATTACAGTACTGCTTGATAAGCGAACCTGCTAATTTAACCTGTTGTCTACACAGAGTAAACTAGTTTGCGTTTAGAACAAAACGCGTTGTAATGCATTAATTAGCGTTGGAAGACAAAAAAATGTCCGGACATCAGTTGGGATTTCATCGGACATTGGCAAATTTTGGTTGGCCATTGTCCGATGACCGACTGTTATTTGCAGCCCTGCTCTAGAGTCCTGGAAAGTCCTGGAGATGCCCTAGAACATTTTTCCTTAAATCAAGTAAGAACCCTTCTAGTGACACATACATGGAGGACACCATTCCTGGCTTGTCAAGCTTTTTGGCCACAGCTATGGTTCAAAGCTAATCATGATTGTTAGTTCTGCCCAGCTGCAGTACAGTGTATGTATACATGTACATAGTCCTTCTCCGTGTTGACCTATACATACCCCGGTAGGTGGATATGCTTATTTGTTTGGTTATAATATTATTTTTTGATATTTTTCTCTAGGACGCCCTTCCATGCAGATGTTTTCAGGTGACCAGTAATTTTGGTTGTTTATTTATTGTTTAGTCCAACTTAGTCAAGTGCTCTTAATATTAATTATAGTTTTATTCTCGGTTTTATATGCACAGATTGATAATAATAATTTGTGTCATCCAGTCTATTGCATGTTGTAATAACTGCTTTCAATCACATTTGACAGAATGATTTAGTTAGCCATAGCTTAGCTCCTAATCATAACACTTGCTTTGAAGGTCCTTTAGTTGGTCTGCTAACATCTGTGGCTGCAAGAAGTGGCTCATCTACCCACCAGGTCAAGAAAAATATTTGACTGACAGACTTGGTAACCTGGCTTATGACATCACATCTGCTGACATGAATGACAGGAGCCAATTTGCAGAATTTGAAAAAGCTTCAAAGCCAATTACAGTTCTGCAGAAAGAGGGAGAAGTCATATTTGTACCAAGGTATAGCGGCTATGATCCATTGGACACTGGCAGTGGCTTGCAGTCCTCCTAATTAACTGAATTAATGGTTGTGTAATATGTGATGTGATATTTATTTCCAGCCTGGGACCAATAGGGGACCAAATTTAGCCTTTTTTTCTGAGATGGGGCAGCAAAATAGATGTATAAAATCAGAAAAGGTTTAGGGGATCCTAGCCTATGTCCCAGCAGAACACCAACAGCCCTGGGCATCTCTCAGAATGGTTTTGGCAATTTTTTAAGCAACTATATATAACCTCATCTCCCATGATCAGCAGTTTTGGTTTGAAATTTGTCAAACCAGTTTGATTTTTATTTTCTTTCATTCCATATTCATTATCATAATCTGAAACAAAGGAAAATAAAAATAAAACTGGTTTAAAAAAAATTCAAACCGAAAACAGATTGAAAGTCAACCACAATATATACCTTCAAACTGACATGAAACTGTGTGGATTCTGACCAGAGCATTGGATTATAGATGTACTCTTTGTCCTTGTCATTTTTACATTTCTAGATTTAAAAAAAGTGTGTCAGAGTGTAGGCTGGTGTATAATTTAATGTCAAACTGTTACAATTTCAGTGGGTGGCACCATCAAGTTATAAACTTGGTAAGTTTGATGAGATCTATGTATACTAATAAAAATGTCTTTTTGATCTATTGAAATATTCCATCTTCATGGGGTCAATTCATTTCGCAAAGCCTTAATTGACCATTTCAACCCTTGTATTGATCAGAATCTAATTTCTCCTTACATATCAATACACTGTGAAGGATATGTGGAACCTCGATATAACAAACCCCTTTAACGAAGTCCCCGCTATAACAAACAATATTCTTCAGCCCGGCCAATTATTATTTATAAAGTTACAGTGAATTGTATGGAACAGAACCCTGATATAATGAACACCTGTTAACAGGAACACATTTTCCTTCAGTTAGCACTTATATCGGGGTTATGTCGGGGTTCACATAGTACATGTATGATCCTAGAATTCTGATAGGTTTTTTATAATAGTGCTTTTTTTTTATTAAATAAGTAAGGATAATTTGTGGTTTTTGGTTATACTCTTGGAACTTTGATCATCTTGTACAGATGAATTTAGATTTATTGTGCTTGATTTGACGACAAGTATTTTAATCTATGCACAATAATTATTTTTGTGGGAAGTATCTAATTACCTAGTACTTGTTTTTTTATTTCAAGGAGGACACCATTTCTATCAATCATAACTGGACCAATGCTTGTGGCATTTTTAAAATGTGGGAACACTTGCAGAGTGAACTTGTCAAGGTAAGATGGATGATAACAGAGTTGTAGCAGCAGTTTGTAGTTCGTGATAAGCACACTGAATAGTCAAGGCCATGATTTTATAATTTTTGGGAGGCGCAGTGGCCGAATGGTTAATGTTTTGGATTTTTTATCAAGAGGTCTGGCCAATTCAATTACTCCAACCAGGGATTGAACACAATTGTGTTGTGTTCTTGGA
The DNA here is from genome assembly GCA_029204205.1 of Desmophyllum pertusum. NCBI lineage: Eukaryota > Metazoa > Cnidaria > Anthozoa > Scleractinia > Caryophylliidae > Desmophyllum > Desmophyllum pertusum. The sequence goes on from MU825403.1 coordinate 2,277,301, forward strand.
TACAACACAGTGCCACTCTCCATCCAGGAGTTTGAATAGGTACCAGTGAATTGTTAGAGCAACCTTGACAAAGTGCTTGGAGTAACCTGCGATGGACTAGCATGCCATCCAGGGAGAGTAGCAATACTCCTAGTTGCTTCATGCTACAGAAACCATAGCCTACATAGCTGGCAGTTTTGTTGGCACTCGTTGACAAAATATGGGTGTGGTGAAGCCACAAAAACGAGTGGCAAGAGGAATGTGGTGGAGGGAATTTCTAACTCCCTCCGACCCACTTCTCTCGCGGCTTTGCCACTCACATATTTTGCCATCGCGTGCCAACAAAACTGGCAGCTACGCAGGCTACAGAAACCATTGTTATAGCACCAGTGCCAATGAGCCATCTGACTTCTCTGATCCTTGTGATTGGAAAATACTTTTTCAAACTTTTGGATTTTACATACTGTAGGTGAAACAGAGTATAGAGGATTGCAGGGACATGGAAAATTGGCATCAACACTGTCAGGTATTTTTTAGCGCTCTGAGTTTGAGAAATATATTTTACAGTCAAACCCCTATTAAGCGACCAACTATTAAACGGCCAACCCTATTAAACGACCAGCTATCAAAGTCCCAATATCAGTAAAACCCCTATTAAGCAGCCACTTGCCATTTCCCCAAAGGTGGCCGCTTAATAGGGGTTCGACTGTATTTTATAAACATGATTCCGGAGCAGGAAAGATGTTCTGATGCCTTTAGTATCGTGTAAGTTTGAAAGGAAACAGGTTGAAACCTTTCATTCTCAAACTCATTAATAATTCATGACGTTATAACAAAGGAAATCATGACCGTGACGGTGGTTTAGATATCTGATCTTAACCCTTTCACTCCCGGCAGAGTCAAACCTTTAGTCAATAAATGTGGTTCTAATCTTTTGAGTCTGTTGATGAAACCCTAGTGTGTGACCATTCAAATGAAAGCTATTGAGCAGTACTTTCATGTGGTACTGTTTATTATGCTGTACAAGGCGGTTCTAACTTTTAAGTCTGTGGATGAAACCCTAGTGTGTGACCATTCAAATGAAAGCTATTGAGCAGTACTTCCATGTGGTACTGAAATTCAAGATTTTGTCCTTAGTTTTGAACTGTGAAAGGGTTAATTAGCATAGATTTTTACGATTTTATTTCTCCTTTTCTCCTTAGTTTTTGATTCGATTGAGAAGACATATCAAACACTAGAGACAGTGTTTCATCGGCTATCCAAATGCGTCGTATTTTCAACTCTCTTCTCGGTGTTTGGAAATCGGATGAAACACGTCTCTCGTGTTTGATATACGTATTACATAGTTTTCAAAGAAAATGTCTCAATTCATTATTCAACGTAGGTTAAATATGTTTCGGTGTTGGAAATTTAGTTGTTTCTACACCTTTGTAAACTATAACTGTCTTTTCTTGTGCCAGGTGATGTTAAGAGCAAGTTGTGGAATAAACTATGAAGAATTCGTGGAGTTTCTTGATGTTATAGCGAAACAAAGGATATGCAATATCAGAGAAAAGGTTATTGATGCGACAAGTGTAGAAAAAAATCTTAACAATCAAACATCTCTGTCAAGAACAGACTTTAAAAGTTCTGTTTTTCAAGACTGGAGCAGTTCAATGGTGGAAGGACAAGGGCAGCTGTTGTTGATTGACTATTGCAGACATGATCTTGTGAAGGTCAAAGAATGCCTCATTAGCTTAAAAGGCGAACATTCGTTCAACGAGTTACAAAATAAAGATCTTCAAATCAGAATTGATGAGCTACTGCAAGAAATCCACACTACTCTGGAGAATAAACAAACTTAAAATCAGCCAAGTCCACGGTTGTCTCCCTCGCAGCCATTATTTGGGGTCGTCACGCAACGCTCCTTTCCACTGGTGGGATGAAGCGCTGCGTGACTAGCCAGATAACGGCTGCGAAGTCTTTGGCTTATAAAAGTAACACACGAACACACAAAATGGAGTGATGAAAAAACTGAGTAAAGTACAAGGAAGATAAACGTTATTTTTATAAACTGCTGTTAACAACTGAAGGATATAAAATATTTATTTACACCTTTCATGTTATGACTGAAATTATTCGTTTGAAATGCATTGGTTTGACCCGGACACATTTCTTTTGAGGAAAAAGACATTTTAACAGTTGCTCACATTTGTTTGCACAAAGCCCTTATCAGGAGAAAACAGCGCTCATTTCCATCGCCCGTAGCCTGGACAAGTTCATCCTTAATGGGGTATACTGCGAAGCTTGTTCCGCACAGGCTACATCGCGCGCGGCAGAGATGTTTTGACGTAGCACTAGTCTACAGAGGTCACGTCAGTATATAGTGTCATGTTATTCACGCGCGGAAAATAAATATGTTTTCAGTAAAATACATAAAAGTTATCCCAACCGTACAGTCGCCATTTCTTTTTTGGTTATTTTTCTTCTAAAATTTGTTGTACCTTGTCCGTTGGCCCTTGCAGAAATTTAAAAAGTGTTCATTTCAGTGGTGTGCCGTAAAACCAAAATCAAAGCAATTACATTGGCCAATCACAACGAACGTAAACAGAACGAACCAATGAGAACTCGAAGCAAAATACACGTAATCGGCGCCAAGCGCGGGAAAACTCGTGTGACCACGTTGTGATTGCTTTTGGTTTTGAATCTGATTGGTTGAGCAGATGGCACGAGATTTTTATGCCAATCGTAGAACGTAGTAAAGCAAAACCAAAGCAATTGCGGATTACTTTCGAAACTGAATCGAATTGAGAGCGGTTTTCAATTGAGTGACGTGAAACCAAGACCAAAGCAATTACATTGGCCAATTACAAAAAAGTAAACAAAACGAACCAATGAGAACTCAAAGCAAATACACGTCTCAAGCGCCAGAAACGCGCGTGACCAAGTCGCGATTAGTTGTGGATTGCATCTGATTGGTTGAGTCCTTCGCCCGGCTCGCGGCTCCCACTGCATGTGTTTTTCAATAGTTTTGAGATTGCATTCTGCAAGCGTTCACATTGGTTAAAACATTAACAGTGGCTAACATTTTGCTGGAATTTGAGTAATGTGTAGCGAACTGTTAAAAGTACCAATACCATAGACGTTCGAGGTACATTTATTTACGTTGATTGCACAATTCGTACCACTGATTGCACGTAAAAACTGAAACAAATTATAACAAATACACTAGTTGGTACAAAAACTATTCGATAAAACGAAACTGAAATACAACAGATGTCTGAAACAATTGCGAAATGAAATACAGTAAATAATGATTCAATCAACGGGTAACTTAAACTATAAACGAAAATAACTATTGTTCATGCTACGATCGATTGATAGGAAAACTAAATATTTAAAACAACATAATAATCATACCTCTTTTCCCATACAGCGTAAGGGCAAACAATAGAAGGACGCTTTCGTTAATATTGTATACACGGACTCGTTACACTGTCGTTATGTAACACAGAACCTCGCCCCCTAAGCCTACTGCGCATGTCATGTTGTCACGCAAGACGAAAACACGAATACTAACGTAACATGGCTCCCCTAAATTGTAACAACAATTTATCTAACAAAATAAACTAAAATCAGTCATAATTATTCATTGTTCATTGTCTCGAAGCTATTACAATGTATACGTTTCAGCACTGCTGTGGCTCCTTGGTGGGGATTCCCCGGTCTCCGACTTTATCACTGGGCAGCAACAGAACCAATTTCTGGACCGGCCTTTCGAGGCAAACAGTTGGTTTAGTAGGTCTTTCTGCGTCATCCAGGGAGTCGGTGGCAAGCACGAGTTTCACTTTCCTTACCAGGCCATCGTCGCTTGGATAGGTCTCATCAACGCGAGCAAGCTTCCAGCGGTTTCTAGGCATACTCTCATCCTTTACAATCACAACGTCATCCACCTGTAGATTTCTTTTGACTGGGATCCATTTCTGTCTTGGCTGAAGTGATTGCAGGAACTCTTTCTTCCATCGACTCCAGAATTCGTTGGCTAAGTATTGAACACGGCGCCATCTCTTGCTTAAGTAGAGGTCAGCACGTTGAAAGTCGCCGGGAGGAGGCAAGACGACCTTCGACTTCATGGTTAGTAGTTGGTTAGGACTGAGTGGCTCAGGGTGCTGCGCGGAGTTCATGGTATCGACCGTTAATGGCCGACAATTGACGATCGCTTCAGCTTCGACCATGAAGGTTCTCAGTGACTCATCATCGAGTTGGGCTCCGTGACGTTCTAATAGCGATGTTAACACGTTCCGTACTGATCTTATCTGGCGCTCCCACACTCCGCCCATGTGGCTTGCATGTGGAACGTTGGTTTTGAACTCCACCCAATCACAGTTGTTTTTTAGCAGTTCCTCTCTAATCCTGTCGTGACTCAACTCGGAGAGGGCTTTCTGGAGTTCATTCATCGCGCCAATGAAGTTAGTTCCTTGGTCTGATCGTAGCTGGCGTGCTGGACCGCGACGACAGACAAAACGGCGGTAGGCGTTTAAGAAGGAATCTGTGGTCATGCTATTCGAGACTTCAAGGTGGATCGCTCTGGAGGATAGACAGGTAAAGAGGACTCCGTAGCGCTTCACTTCACGGCGACCCTCTTTTACGTACCACGGCCCAAAATAATCTACTGCAGAGTATGTGAAGGGGGGAGCTGGTTCCAGACGATCCTCTGGTAAGTCTGCCATCTTCTGCTCTTGGGGAGGTCTTTTTAATTTTCGGCACTTAACGCATCGCATGATGTGGTTAGACACTGCTGAGCCTCCACCAATTATCCAACAACCAGCTGATCTGATTTCGTTATGGGTTATTCCATGACCTTGATGTTCAACCGAGTGATGGTGATGGCAGACAATTAACTCAGTCACGTGTCCCTTTCTGGGATGATGATGGGATGTTTCGCATTGTATGAGAGATTGCCACGTCCGATTCGTCCCCCAACTCTCATTACTCCGTTAACGTCGAGGAATGGGTCGAGTTTGTAGAGAGAACTCGCTTTCTTCATGACTTTGTTTCCGTGTGTGGCGGTGTCTTGATCACCTGTTTGCTCTCTGACGTTCAATGCTTTCAGAACACGTGTTTCTTCGTAAAAGGCTTCCCTTTGAACCATTTTGATGATCTCGTTCTCAGCGTTCTGTACTTCCTGGACATTGACGGGAATGTACTTAGATGCTTGTGAATTACTCGAGTCTCGTATGATTCCCTTATCGCAAGGCGTTGGACTTCGGAACTTCTCTTGGATGCGAAGGCAAACAGCTACAGCCTTCTTTGCTCGGTACCAACTGGAAAAGTATTCCAGGCGTTTCAGGAGAGTCGGTGGTTCTTGAACTTGAGTCGTTAGAACGGAAACCCTTTTAACCTCGGGGTCATCGGGAGGAATGGCAGTTTCAACATCAGTGAGATTCCAATCTTCGGAGGATTTCCAAAGGAGTTCTGGTCCGTTCCACCATAAAGAATTATCGATCAATTCTTGCGCACCAGAGCCACGAGAAGCGACGTCAGCTGGGTTCTCTTTAGTCCCTATGTAATGCCATTGGTCTGGTGACGTCTTGTCACGTATTTCCTGTACTCGGTTCCCGACGAAAACGTGAAATCTTCTCGCATCGTTGTTTATATAGCCCAGGACGGTCTTGCTGTCAGTCCAATACGTTTCCTTCACTTGGTCATATTCCAGCTCTTTGAGTAGGACGCAACTTATCTTGGACGCGACGAGTGCAGCAGTGAGCTCAAGTCTGGGTATAGTGACAGGTTTCAGTGGTGTCACACGCGATTTTCCCATAACGAGGGAGCAGTGGATGCGATTCTTGTTATCTATCAAACGGAGGTATGAACACTGTCCATATCCATTCTGACTGGCATCAGAAAAATGATGTAATTGTACTGTCTGGAGTTCCCCAAACTCTTTCGGTTTGTAGCACCTTGGGACCTTCAACTTCTCTAATGCTGGGAGTTCAGCTCGCCATTTCTCCCATCTTGGCTTCATATCTTCAGGCACTTCGTCGTCCCAACCAACTCCATCACGGCACAGTTCTTGGAGGATTCTCTTGCCTACCAGAATAAAGGGGGCTATCAGACCGAGGGGGTCGTAGATGGAGCTGACGGTAGACAGGATTCCTCTTCTTGAAAGCGGTTTATCCTTCAGTTCGATTCTGAATTGGAGTGTGTCAGACTCTATACACCAGTGAACTCCCAGTGCACGTTCTATTGCTGGGTCGTTGTGGCTCACGAGGCTGGGGTCTTTCCTGTCGGTGGCTCGATCTTCAGGAGGGACAAAACTGATAACATCCTGGCTGTTTGAAGTGAATTTGTGAAGACGGAAGCCTCCTTTCTGGCATAATGACTTGGTACTACTGATAAGGCTCTTTGCTTGATCAGCCGACGCCACGGATTTCAGACCATCATCAACATAGAAATCTTTCCTTACGAATTCCGCTGCTTCGTTGCCACAAACTTCTTCGTATTGATCTGCGGTGGTCTTGAGCGCATAATTAGCGCATCCAGGGGAGGACGTTGCACCAAAAAGGTGAACAGTCATACGGTACTCGATTGGATCACTCTCAAAGTTGTCGGTATCCCACCACAAGAATCTGAGGTAGTCACGATGACTTACATCAACCCTCACTTGATGAAACATCGCCTGGATGTCACACATGAACGCAATTTGTTCCTTTCTGAATCGACACAACACCCGGTGAGATTGTTGGTAAGGTCTGGACCTTGAAGGAGTTGCTGATTGAGGGACTGGCCATGACACAAGGCACTGCAATCAAAGACGACTCTTATCTTTCCTGGCTTTTTCTTGTGATAAACTCCGTGATGTGGAATGTACCAGACCTTCTTGTTCTGGGCTGAGATTTCATCGCTGGGAACTCTCTCTGCGAAGCCGTTCTTTATAATCTCTTGCATGAAACCGACGTAATCCTTTCGATATTGATTGTCACTCCTCAATCTTCGTTTCAATTTCATGAGTCGACTCAAAGCCAGATCCTTGTTTTCAGGCAACTCGACATCGTTATTCTTCAGTGGGAGAGGCATCTCATAGTGACCGTCGTTTCGTTGATGGATACCTTCTTGCACTATATTAAGGAATCTCCTGTCCTCGAATGAAAGGGATTTCTCGTCTGTTTACGTTGTCGTTGAAGTCGAGTGTAAACATCTTGGACACTTGAAGCGGACTCAACACTTCCTTTACATGAGTCTTCAAAGCAAAGTGACACATTTTTCGGTCAGGCGTTGTTTGGACTTCGCGAGTGACTATGCGATTGCAGAATACATCGCTAGTGACGTCATCGACGTTGTCATCTCGTCCTTGTGGGTTGATTACGCCAATGATTCCCCATCCAAGGGCGGTTCTTTTGGCGTAAGGGTCGTCATCGTTTCCTAGAATGACCTCATGCGGTTTTATCGCTCGGGCACAGTTAGTTCCTATCAGCAGGCCGACTTCGATGTCGCTATCATGTGGCAACAGATGACTGGCAATATTTTCCAGGTGAGGCCACTTCATGGCAGTTTCAGGCCTGGGGATTTGGCTTCGTCTAGCAGGAATCACATTTCTGGTGTACGTTCTTGGGAGGGAAATGTCCGTTTGTTCGTTGAAACCGCGGACTGTGAGACCAGTTATCTTCTTACTAGTGACGGTTTTCTGACCTAGTACGGTTGAAAGTTCTAAATGGACATCCGGGCCGTCAACGCCAAGAGCACTGAGCGTTGATTCTTTGATAAAACATGCATCCGACTGTTCGTCCAGGAGAGCGTACACTTTGATCTTGTTTTCTGAGTTATCTTGGTGATGAAGCCACACTGGGATAATCAGCGAATGGGAGGCACAGTGGTCGAATCCTTTCATGTTGCAAACCTCAATGCAATGAGATACAGAAGTATCATGCTTTGCGTTGTTGTCTTGGTTGGGAGTTTCTTCCTTGGGCGGTGGTTTCCGTGTTTCGTCATGTAAAGGAGAAGGGTGAGGTCCTTTGCAGATCTTGCAGGCCTTTTTCCTACGGCAATCGATGTTTATGTGACCCCACCTTAGGCACCCCAACAAAGGCGTTTGGCTAGTACAAAGTTTCTTCTCTCGGTTAAAGGCATGCACATAACTTTTCACAAGTGTCAATGTCATGAGTGTCCTTGCAGTAGATGCAAGTTGTCTTTCTCGCTTTGTTCCCTTCTCTGGCTCTTTCACTTTCTTCCTTGGCCTCTTCTGAGTTTGCTGCGAAACTCCTGGCTCCAACTTCTCTGTTTCTTCATAAACCTGTTAGGTGTCTTGGACCATTTCTCTGCCTTTTCCTTTGAATCTTCTTCCTTAGTCACCGTTGCCCGCAGAGAAGTAATGGGATTGCATGCGATTCTCGCTTCTGTTTTCAGGAATCGACAGAACTCTACGAATGGCGGATACTTGGTCTCTCCTCCGTTGACCGCTATTTTCACTTTACCTTCGTCGAAGGCTTCTTTCCTTAGTTCTTCTTCACCAATCCACCTGTCTACGATGCGGCTCCATCTAGAAACTAAGTAACTCGGAAGTTTCTTGAGCATCTTTTGATTCTCCTCTGGATCGTTAAGTATGTCCAAGTATTTAATAGAGTGCATCGCAGTGTTGCAGTGTTGTAGAAAGTCTGAGAACCTTCTAAGACCTGGGCCATCGTTTGGGAAGATTCTTGGCCATTCGTTGATTTTCTTTCGATAAGCATTTGACACCAGGAAAGGGTTTCCAAATCTGCTCATGAGGATTTGCTTTGCTTCGGTGAAGGCCTCTTCAGACTCCAATGGTAAGAGTCCGCTGACCGCCTCCTTGGCTTCGCCCGCTGTGAACTTGCCGAGATAGTAGAGTCTTTCGGAGGGATCTTTCGTTTTCCTTTCGATAAAGGTCTCAAAGGACTTAATCCACATTGGGTAGCGAAGCAGGTCGCCTTTAAACACTTCAGGTTCCGGGCGAGGGAGCGAGTCTCTGTCCTGCCGCTGAGCGAGTAGTTCGGCTAGTTTCGTGATAACATCTCCAACGCCCGTAGATTCCGGTGTATTTGTATTACTCTTCGACCCATCTGGATGGACAATGACCGGACTTGCTATCGTTTGCATTGGTGTGTGCTTCACTGTGAAAGGAGGGGCCGCAGGATTTAGTGTGGCAGTAGGAGACTGGTGCGAGTTAGGCGTCATTGTGAACGTGACGTTTGTTTGGGCTTTGGTCTCTGAACTTGACGTTTTTTCTAATCCAGTGGCCGCTTTAGGGGTGGAGCTGTTAACTACAGAGTCCAATTGTGACTGCAAATATTCCTCTATACGTCCATAGGGGTCCTCTTCTTCTGGAAGTTCGCGGTCATCGTTTCTGTTTGATGTAACACTATAGTCTTCCTCTTCCATCTTTGTTACTGCTTCGATTTCGGCGGTGGTAGCTGCTAGCTCCTTAATTATCTGCAACTTCTTGACGTCGTCGTCTTGTTTTTTCAAGGCAGCAATCTTTTCGCTTTCAATATCGTGGAATTTCAGTTCGGCGCCAAGTCTTGCGGCCTTAGCTATCATTTCTGCTCTTCCAGGAAGGGAGGAATTCGAGTGCTTTGACGATTTACGCGAGGTCTTACTTCGGCTCGAATGCGTTTGAATAAAGAGAGGCGCGCTCTTGCATCTCTAATTGCAGCCCAGAAATTCGATCCTTTATGCTTCTAGAAACTCCCATAGTTTCTTGTAGCCACTTCTCGTGACTTTCCATCGCTTTGGATTTGGTTTCTTCGAATCAAATAGATCGCTTAGCCTTTGACACGCATTCGTTAGATCATCCATTCGTGTTTCCAGTTTATATCGTTCGCGTTGCAAGAGCGTTACGTCCGTGGAGATCGACAGCGCGAGTTTCGCAATTTCCGTTTGTTTATTCCATGCTCTAAGTGTTGACTCGCAATCTCTTTGTAATAACTGTCTTTGATACTCTAGTCCCTTTTCCGTCATAACTCTTTCGCGAGATGATACTATAACGTTTTCTTGTTCTTCAATTGAACTATCCGTGTTTGAATCTGCGATTGCGGCGTCCGCGACAGACATGACAAGGTCCTTGCACAACGGGAGAGTTTTTACGGTAGTATCGAAAACGAAGCATTCGAAAACGAAGACCGAAGCACGAAGCACCCTGAAGTCGAAAACGAAGCACCCTGAAGTCGAAAACGAAGCACTCGAAAACGAAGCACCCTGAACTCGAAAACGAAGCACCCTAAACTCGAAAACGAAGGCACCCGAACTCGAAAACGAAGCACCCTACTCCAGTGGTGTATTTAAAATCGGTCACCAAAACACGAACACTGATAATTTGTAATTATACTGTATCTTAAAAAGAACGACCTGCAACCCACAGTAACAAAAATTTCAGACCGCTTACTGTATAAATGGCGAAACGTAGTCCTTGCAGCTATATATTCTTTGGGTAGTCACGCAACGCTTTTATCCGGTATCGAGAAGATGCGTGCGACACGATAAGAGCCTCGAGCTCTATGGGTATTTCCGAAGAAATCGAAGATGCGACGATCACCGCAAAAACAACGAAGATCTCAAGAGTGTAGCGAAGATTTAAAAATTCGCGTGGTCAGAAAGATTATCTGTCATCTCTGCTCGATCGTCCTATCTGAGTATCTCTAAATTTTTGGAATTGCATGGCGAGATCAACAATAACTTGCCACAAAGACATTTCAAGACTGAAAATGACAAAAATGTATCCATGATGCAATCATCAAGCGGACGGAAAAAAACGAAGATTTGCTTAAAAAAATCGAAGATTTGCAAAAAAAATTGCGAGGAATCGTAGTCTGAAGTTACCCATAGAGTCTCTGGTCTCTGGGACGAGGTAGGCTTTACCGACTTCGAATTTAAATCCACTGGAGTAACCGGGTAAGGGTGCTTCGTTTTCGAGTTCAGGGTGCTTCGTTTTCGAGTTCGGGTGCTTCGTTTTCGAGTTCAGGGTGCTTCGTTTTCGAGTTCAGGGTGCTTCGTTTTCGAGTTCAGGTGCTTCGTTTTCGACTTCAGGGTGCTTCGTGCTTCGGTCTTCGTTTTCGAGTGCTTCGTTTCGATACTACCGAGTTTTTACTGTAGCGAACTGTTAAAAGTACCAATACCATAGACGTTCGAGGTACATTTATTTACGTTGATTGCACAATTCGTACCACTGATTGCACGTAAAAACTGAAACAAATTATAACAAATACACTAGTTGGTACAAAAACTATTCGATAAAACGAAACTGAAATACAACAGATGTCTGAAACAATTGCGAAATGAAATACAGTAAATAATGATTCAATCAACGGGTAACTTAAACTATAAACGAAAATAACTATGGTTCATGCAACGATCGATTGATAGGAAAACTAAATATTTAAAACAACATAATAATCATACCTCTTTTCCCATACAGCGTAAGGGCAAACAATAGAAGGACGCTTTCGTTAATATGGGTAGTACTTGGTGTAAGACTACGTCAGTTGTCCCCAACCAACCTTGCGCAACTTCTGTAGCCTTGTATTGTCCCAACAGTGAGCAGCTTCAGCAACCTCATTTCTGCTAACTTCTTTCATTCTTTACTACTGTAACCTTGTTACCTTGTTACCCTGTTACTTCTTTACCCTGTTATCCTGTGACCTTGTTACCTCGTTTTATACTTGTTACCCTGTTACCTTGTTACTCATGTAATCTAGTTACTTCTGTAATCTCGAATCGCGTTGCTACTAGTATTGTAATTGCGTTCGACGTTAGGAGAACGCACACTAATCCTGTCAACATGCGAAGAAAATCGACATTTATGTTTGTGGTACTCGATTAGCCCCCCCAAGCTTTTTTGGCAGGGACTTCCCAGTAAAGGCCCTGGGAACGAGGTTTTCCCGTAAAGGCCCTGGAGACGAGGTTGAACGGTTAAACGCCATCGCGATGCACATGAACAAGTTTCATTTCTAGAATTCGCAGATCCAGAAATTTAAAAGCAAACTGAACGACATCTCCAAATGCTATCCCAAATGCAAATTTTAGTGACAACGCGCGATTATTGAATGTTTTTGAACATCAGGAAACCGGGTTTAATACACCCTGGAGTGCGATCGTTCAGTAAACAAATGACAGATCTGCTTCACTCGGAAAACGAATCAGCGACAGAGTTCAAAATGGGGGGGGGGGGGGGGGGGGGGGAGGGGGGGGGGGGGGGGGGGGGGGGGGGGGGGGGGGGGGGGGGGGGGGGGGAGTGCACAGGGTATATGAGACAAAAAATACCTATTCGAACGCATTTCAATAATCTATGATTACCACTAGTCTAGTTACTTATGTAACCTTGTCACTTCTGTTACCCTGTTACTTCTGTTACCTTGTTACTTCTGTTACCTTGTTACTTCTGTTACCCTGTTACTTGTTACCTTGTTACCCTGTTACTTCTGTATTTTGGTTTATGGATGCATTTGCCCGTGGATTAAGCCCCTGAAACTACTTCAGGCTATGACTCAAGATTTAGATCCCCTGTGGTCCTGACCTCCATAAGCGACCACCTATAGGCTTGACATTTTGGGTGGTCGCTCACGAGAGGTTTGACTGTATACATGTCCTTATTATATGACAGCATTTTAGAGTGCGAATACACGCCATTAAACGACTAAAACGAGTGCAAATATGAGACCATATTACACTTGCCTTAGTCCCCCTGACCATGTGCTACTAAAACACTGTTAAAAGCCTATATTTTAGGAAAGAATTATGTCATATGATAAACAATTTATTCCGCGGAAAGTTGTGTAATACGGCTGGGCATTTTTACTCATCAATGTTGATTCATTTTCTCCTAAAGGCTCAAAAAAAAAAAACTGACTCGTAAAAATACCCAGCCATATTACACAACTTTCTGTTGAATAATCTCTTTATATATTACATGCCTGACCCCTAGTGCGAGTCCACTTGAGATGGTAATTTCTGATTATGTATTCAGCTATGAAAACTCAATATATTGATCAGGTATATACAGTATATTCCGTGTATAAATATGCTACATGTAACATGATGTTACTGCACAAGAAAGCATCTGAAATCACTTGCAAAATACATGTATGTCCTGTGATAATAGACTGTACGATTACAGGTAACTGTTATAAAGGCCTCCTGCAAGTTCCATGAATCGAAATGGATCATATAAAATTAATAAGGTCACGAATTAGAAAAACTATTAAGCATACAAAAACTGAATTTGATTTGTGAATTACTTATAACATAAAAATTTCACTTTAATTATACACTCATTCATTTCCAAGTTCAAATAATACGCCTTGAAAACACGAAAGCCGATCACATTGCTCGCTTTGTTTGCTAAACAAAAGTTAAACATTAAAATGTTATCCTGTCTTATAGCTTACACCTTTGAATAGAATCTAAGCTTCAAGTTTAAAGCTTTGCACAATAACTTTGACAGCATAAGCGAGCTTTAAGTAATAGCTTTGCTTATATCTCTGATAAAAATCTTTAGCCCACTTTTGGTAACGTTTTTTTCAAGCGATGGCATCAAGCAAAGCTTTTGCAGGCAACTGGGAAATTACAAATGGAAGCTTTATAGACAAAATAAAGCAAAAATCATTCGACCGCAAAAGGCATCGCGCAAAGTCATCATTGATATCAATTTTTCATGTACACCAATCGTTTTATCTACAGCTCATGTGGCAAGAAATATTTTTAAATCAACTGCTTTGTACTGCTGAAAGAAATATCTACAGTAAAATATCGGAAAGAGCAACAAATCTTCAAATTCAATTGTAGAAGCGGAACTGTCGGAGTTGAGGTCAATGACGTTCGACAGTGCTAAAATTTATCATTTCGAATTTCAAAACAAATGCATAAGCTTACTTAGCGAACAAATTTTCAAAATTTAGCACCGACAAGCTCGCATTCACACCCCATAACTTAAAGATGTGAAATTAAATATTTATTCACCCGTTAGCAAGTCGTTAAATTTAATACGAAGCCTGAAAAATCAAGTCGGAGTAAATATAAAATGGAACAAGCGCTCTGCAGTTTAACTAAAACGCTGCGAGAGAAAAGCTCAGCATGAAAGCAAAAATAGCTAACACGAAACAATCAAGGAAAATGATTTGCTGTAGCACCTGAGCTTATATATTCATGCTTTCTCGATCACTTATAACTATGGTAAACGATATTAAAGTGTTAAAAACGTACTTATAAGACCTGGATTTGGCCGTGCGCCGATGCAGTCTACTTTCCTCGCCTTTTCCTTCATCTTCTCTGTGCCGCGGGCCCTTCGTGTCTCTCTCACCGCGGTTACCAGCGGCGGCCATTTTACATCAGCCGGTCTTAGAGACGAGTAGAGGTCAGCATGGCGAACGCGTAACTATTTCGCCATTCTAAATCGAAACTGCACGGAAAAGCCTAAAGTAAATAAAAGGCAAACTTGGGCTATGAAATGTTGACAAAGTCAAACTGGAAATGTGTCGTGCGCTTGCAAGGTAGTCTGGGTTTTGTGGGGGCGTTTTTGACTCTGGGAGGAGCTCACGGACCTCACGGAACACTTTCGCTTTTATAAGCAGCTCGTTGTTGGTAAAATGATAATTTAGCGAATATTCCAGAGAGGTTTTTAATTAGGAATGTTTTTGGCCAGGTGAGCTATAAATGAAAAATGTTTTCTTTTCTATTTCTGTTTCTTTTTTCTAATTATAAAGCTAATACAGTGCACGATCTGTCGGTTCACATAACTCAGGTTGAAACTCAGGTTCGCACTCAGGTAAACTGCGCGGGCGAGACTGAAAACCGTTTTGCATTATATTTTATTTGTGTAGTTCACGCTGTATCCATATCTTCCTTAGATACTTTTTAACTGATATTTCTCCGATTTGCATTTCGATCCAAGCGACAGGGGTGACCAAAATCATTCGGGACCGTGTATATATCAATGAAATTTTCAAAGCTCAAGAAAAGAAAAAACTTCATGTTTTATATTGCGAACTAACGATATCTATCAGGAAGAGATTTTGCCAGGCTAGGACACAAAACATAATTTTCTTAAATTCAGAAATTTCGAGGAGTTCTTTAATTAAAAACGTTTAAAAACGGCTAACCGCCTTCAGTTGTCGGGCAGCCCACGCCGGAAACACAGTGTCGCAGCCAACTCGTGGATTTCATCATTTTCCGATTCTGACTTTACTCGATAGTTAGTTCATAGCTCTCAGATAATTAAAAACTGTACATATTAGAAGACAGCCCCAGCTGGTCAAACGAATTCGACACCATGCAACGGAAATTTAATTACAACGGACCACATTGGAGAGTAGACTTTGCTAATGAACTCTAGAAAGTACCCACAACCTATAAAAATACTCTCTGCGGTTTAATAAATGATCAAAATTTTATAAATGGTAACACGTAAGAACTAGAAAATGACGCCTGTGTTAACATAGCCTGATGAAAACAGAGAGACAGTTTAGGAGAATTCGAAAGTTTATGTAAACCCGAGTCGCAGGCAAGGGTCACATAAGTATTTTGGAATTCTCCCAAACTTTCTCGAGTGTTTGCATCGGGTTATGTAAACAAGAATCGCCCGTTTTCTATTCTTTTTATAAAATAAAGAAAACAAAATGCAATGATTCGTCACAATGTTACAAATAAATAGATTCATGCAAAACGACTGCACGACCAATCAGAGCGCACGTTATATGATCAAAATTTTATAAATGGTCTGAATGGTAAACACAAGTAGCTATTAAGAAAACTCGAGAAAAGTTGTGGAAACATTAGCGTAAGCCTCCTACGGGCCCCTCCTACGCAAACTTTCTTTGCCTGCGCGTCACCATTGCGTGACAAGACCAAAGAAGCGTTTGCGTAGGAGGCCAGTATTATAATTCTCCCAAATTTTCACGACTATTTCCAAAAAAAGATAGTTTTATATTTCTGTTATGAAAGAAATGCTCGAAATAATTTTCTTTTCGGTTTTCAACCAATCGCAGCGCCTGTGGTATCTTGTACTGGGCTAGGGATACGATTGCATTAACTAAAAAAAAAATTATTGAATTACGCTTTTTAATATTGCAAAGAGTATGGGTTCGTATTTCCTCGATCAAATTGAAGGTTTTCCCTTGTAAATCTCCATAATTGAACCAGCTTTATTTTTATCCAATTTTATTTCTGCAAACTAAAGGTAGAGAAATTCTGATTACAAATTGGGCGCTTACTAGGACGGGCGCTTACTAGGACGGGCGCTTTATCAAAAGTGGGCGCTCAATCGAGGAAATATGGTATACATTTTCTGGGTTTTCTTTGCAACACAAGTCCAAAGGTCACTTTCACCTGCAGCAATTGCTATACTATTATAGAATTTCTAATTGGTATTCTCCGATTCTTTCAGTCAAACACAAGTATGTGTTGCGGACCTATTTTTATGTTGGGATAGGGATCCTAACCATGGGTGCCGTCAGTTGCACAGGCGATGCAAAACGTCCGTACTTTAATCGCAACGTTTTCAGTGATTTGTGCACTCTTATTTGAATGCTCTTCCCTGTCAATGTCCCATATTCGTGTACAGAGCCTACAGAAAACGTTTGCAAAATAGAACTGAATTCCCCATCCTCAAAGAGAAATTTCATCGATTTGGTACACCAATATGGCTGGCATGCAAACGAACACCAACGAGGCTCTTCTTCATAAAACTACTTGGTTAACACTCGAACCTGAGCTTGTAAGTTAACAACCGGTGGACCTTTTTCTCACCTTCTCCTCGCCACACCATTACATGGAACCTAAGCTTAGTAAACTTGTTGTGGTGAGGTTCATTTAGCGGACACTGAGCAAAAGGGGACACCCTGTATTAAGCGGACACAGGAGCATTCCCCGAGGGTGTTAGACTGTTCACAGTCCCTCTATTTTTTGCGCTGAAATCGTCGCGCTGTCACGATCCATCGTGGAGCCGCCATCTTGGATTATTTGGCGAGCGAAATCTGGGGAGAGGACAAAACTCCCCTGGGTACGGGGGGCGGGGCGCGGGGAGGCACGAAAAAAGAGTTTTCGTGCCTCCCCGCACCCCGCACCCCGTACCAGGGGAGTTTTGTCCTCTCCCCAGATTTCGCTCGCCAAATAATCCAAGATGGCGGCTCCACGATGGATCGTGACAGCGCGACGATTTCAGCGCAAAAAATAGAGGGACTGTGAACAGTCTATATATTTTCTGACACAGCCTATAGTATCTTCCAAGCTCGTTTCTCAATGTGTACACCATATATTATACAGTAAAAGCTATATTAAGTCCCTGGGGGCTTATTTTATTTCAGGTGTCAAGAAGGGGGTGGGGGGGGGGGGCTTATTAGAGAGGGGGGTTTAATAGATAGGGGAGGGCTTATTTAAAATCATAAATTTTCGAGGAAATTCACATTGATTTTTCAAACTTTACTATTACACCACTAACTAAAACAGAACAAGAAATGGGTTATGCATGACACAGGCTATTACAATTGAAGCATGTACGAAATATTGAATTTTTCAAGGGCCTTCCCAATTTTCGAAAGCACTATTGTGAAAGATCTTAAAAGTGACGTAAAAAAAGCTATCACATACAAAAGCTTCTCAATTTTTCTTAATATCTAACAAGCGATGCTTTTTTATGTAAACATTATTGTGACAGCAAGATAGGCGAATCCAATAATTGACTTTTCTGCCTTGTCCCTTGCAAGAGGGAGGAGGTCGCCTACCAACCAAAGCCAAACTTCTTCCCCATCGCTTTTCAAAACATTATGCGTGTATACACAGGTAACTGGCACAACGACAGGTGAATTATGCGTTTTGAATTATTCCTCCACCAACGACAGAGTATTAAATTGCTTTGTAACCTTCTTTCTACGCTGCTATAGTGCTCTGGGAACAGGTCCCAGACGTCGGTTGACAGGAGGAAGGAAGCCAAGACTAGCGAATTCTGGATACTCGCGTGTTGCCCAAAAGGTAAGAAATAAACGATTCCAGCTAATGAGGTCAAGTCAATGCAGCATACATGGCTTCAATAAAGGCTCAGATCTAGCACTAAGCAGAAGGCTGAAAAGTATAGAATTCGGATATATCTTATTGTTTTCTTTACACATAGATGTTTTGTACAACGAAACAAAACGCCGAACGTGCCAACTACTTGTTAGAAAAGAATGCAGTGTTATAAATGTTCATACAGATTATTATTTTGATAGGTACCGAGATTTACTCGCGAAAACGCACTAGTAAATTTGTCTTTTCGACCAAACAAATTGTTAGAAAATCAATAACCTTTCGTAGATAATTTATGTTCATTAGAATAAACTTCCTGAATAATTATAGTCAATGAAAAAAATTACAAATATATCATAAAACAAACCAAGATGAACAATTGAATATTATAATCAATATATTATATCGATATTTGATTGGCTCTTTGGAAATAAAGAAATCTTGAACGGAAGTAAAAATACGGGCGACTGAAGTCCAAAGAAATAGACTTCTGATGTTCGTAATGGATTTAAATTTGGCAAGATGAGTAAGAAAGTCGTATTGTACACGAAAATGTAAAAACATGAATATCAACAATTTGATCGCAGGGGCACTTTTAGTTTCGTGTTGCAGTTTAACGAGCTGAAACCTCTCAACGAGGAGAGAAGCTACGTAGCTTTGTATCAGCTTCGTCAATAATATAGGACTAACAGTAGCGTATTAAAATACGCTACTGTTTGCATGTCGTGCCAATCTGCTTGTCGAGGCCGTCGTGATAACAGCGGGTGGGGCAACTATCACGTGACTCCTTTACCTGCTCAAAACGATATTTTGAATTTTTTTGCAGGAATGCCATTGACGTATCTCAATGGCAATGCCTTTTGCTGTGGGGGAAGGGGTCATTGCTTTGGTAAGTACTTTGTATAGCCAAATACATACACGTTGGTATAAAAATGAAAGGAAAAAATATTGAATGAAAAAAAAAACTGATCACAAACACATGCGACCCCTCCTATTTCCTTTCCTTGGCGAGTTCAGACCCCATATAGCGTAAGGACAGTGGATTTCTGGTAATGGACTAAGTTGTGTACAATCACAGTTTCTTGAACAAGCAGCTTCAAACTTAAGAAAGAGCTTTACAAAGAACAATATTATTGAGAGACAACCAACTTAAATGTCACTCCTTGGATAGCAAAACAGTTAATGGTCATCATCCGCAAAAAAAACCCTGTACCCTTAACTTTATTTTAACAGTCCCTAAATCAGACGATTTGTTTTTTAACATACATTATAGATTGATTAGCCACCACAAACTACCAAAATTCCCCTTATGACGAGGTTGGTTGAGCCAATATTGCCCTCATCAAGGGCGAGTATTTATGGAGATACTCGCGTGCAGCTTGTTTTAACAGAGTTATATGCCAGAGAATCTAACGCTCATGAAAATACACCATTCTATTATGCATAAGAAACATGTCATGCACTTGCAAAGATTGCTAATAGCGTTCCTTTTTATTTCAGGCAACATCTGTACTTGCAATGGTAATAAAGTCACTGGAACGATTTCCACCCAGATGAGTTTGATTAAAAGTGTATCGTAAGGAGGATTAAAAATGCTGCTACTTGTGCTGGCAATTAAAAGCACTGAATTCCTCACTTGCATCAAAACGTGTGATTGAATATACAATAAATGAGCTGGAAAAGAATAAAGAGTACATGTGATTACATACAAATATACCCTATGCTATTTTAGACTACTTCAGTCAGACTCTTTCAATCCTAAACTATTATTAGCATACTATGCGCGTTTTGATTGGTCGAAGCTAGTCGAAAACCTATGTACTATATTGTACCGGTAAATGC
Source organism: Desmophyllum pertusum (assembly GCA_029204205.1). NCBI lineage: Eukaryota > Metazoa > Cnidaria > Anthozoa > Scleractinia > Caryophylliidae > Desmophyllum > Desmophyllum pertusum. The sequence goes on from MU825403.1 coordinate 2,297,107, forward strand.
ATAGATAACGAGAGCAAATGACAAAATTAGAACTTTATCTGCAATATGGCTGCCAGTGTGGCGTCCGGGCTTAACAGGAGTAGCTGTGTATCAAAATAATAAACATAAAACATAAAAAAACTGAGAAAACAAAATCAACAAAGGGAAATCAAAAAACAAACCGAACCGAACATTGCGCACGCGCGATGCTGCGCTATTACAAGATGGCGCTCCGCCCGAGGAATTCCTCACATATCGCAATCAATGATCAATTCCTTCAAAGTGCCCCCCCCCCCCCCCCACCTATGCATCTCGAAAAGTATTGACGCTATGAAAATGAAACTTACATGCTGTGTAAAGCATCCGATAATGTTTATTTTAGTGGCAGTCACGTGTCAATTATGACGTCATACACGCCACAATGACGTCATACATTTAAAAAATCGGCCATCTTGGATCCTAAATCTTGGATTTCTAAATTGTTTAGAAATGGCAGATAATCTCCAAATTTGATTTGAAAAAATCAAGAAAAATATAATTATGCTAAAAAAGCAAAGATTTTGGAATGATTTCATCGTAAAATTCAACAATTTCATGAAAACTGATAATTAAGCTAAAAAAATCAAATTTGGGTAAAATGATCTGTATCTCGAAAAGTATTTGTGCTATAAAAATGAAACTTATGTGGTGTATAAAGCATTCAAATGTGTTTATTTTAGTGACAATCTCGAATCAATTATGATATCATATCACGCCAAAATAGCGTCATGCTTTAAAAATGTCCGTCATCTTGGATCCGCCATCTTGGATTTTTACCTGTTCAGAAATGTCAGAAAATCACCAAATTTGATTTGAAAAAATCGAAAACAATATAAGGATGCAAAGATTTTTGAAGAAACTCTTCGTAAAAAGCTCTCATGAAAACTGAACATTAAGCTGAAAATACCAAATTTGGGTAAAATGGCCTGTCAAAACTTGGTTGCCATGGAAACATCAAGTCAGGTGATCAAAAAATTGATACACCAAAATGTTCCCAAAAGTCATAAAGTTTGGCTATGATTGCTTGAATGCTCTTTTAAGTACGATGGGCAACAGGTTTTATTTGTGATTAATTACAAAATTTAGACATTTTTGTTTAGGGCGGTTTGTTCGCGATCGAAACTGTGAAATTGAAAAAGATATGGCTAAAATCATTAATTTATTTAAACTATTCACATAATTCGTCAAAACAATATTTGCTCCAAAGTTCTCTTGAAAGGAAAAATAACAGAATTTCATAAACAGCAAATAAATAGTCATTTAGAGGTGTTGATATATATTGTGCAATTACTCAACTGGCAATTTGGCATAAAATGTTTTGCCTGAACTGAGCGGGTTTCGCTCGACGAACAAAAATTACATTACTTTGCAGCGCATGGATTCTTCTTCGAGTTTCTATAAACTAAATTCGATTTTGAGACGACATTACGGCTTTATAATGACGGCTAGTTGGGAGAAAATATATTCCGTATTGGGCGGAGTCGCGAAGCGACGGAGCCCAATACGGAATATATTTTCTCCCAACGCCGTCATTATAAAGCCGTAATGTCGTCTCAAAATCGAAGTTAGTTTTGTATCGCGATTCAAACATTTTTGGACAAATTAAAAGGAAAATTAAGATCAGTTGTTGTTGATTGAAATAGAAATTCCCACTATACGCGACGAAATGTGCACGAATACTTGAACGCGAAAGCATTTTATCGTTTCGAAGAAAGTCGGACTTTTTTCGCCGATAAACTGCTTATGGAAACAAAATCAATTCAGAATTATGTCCCAACAAAGTTTTCTAAAGTACCAAACAGCAATGAAGTGGGAAAATAATCCAATTTTGCACCGAAAAAGTTGATTTTACAACTTAGCGCGTGCACATCGCGAAAGCAAGTGAAAACGGTAAACAAACTCTTACAATAAATAAATGACGTTTAATACTCACCATACGCTAACTTTTAGATTGAGCAAGTTGTACCGGCGAATAAAGCACTCCATAAATGAGCAAATGACAAGATATAAACGATTGCCGACGAGTTCATCGAAGGAAACTTTTGAATTTTGAGGCGTACGCGAGGAACCCAATTCAGTGCCCCGGTGCCAATCTGTATCTTCAGAACCAATCACCGGCCCGCATTTGAGACGACATTACCGCAAAATGGCCGTCAATATTGTTGGCGGAAGTTAATGGAAAGTGGAGCGAAGCCTGGAACGCAGCCCAAGCCTCGGCCCGGCGCAGCCTCGCTCGGGGATTTCCCAGGAGGCACTTCGCCTGGTTCAATCGTCGTTAGCGCTGCTGTCGCGTACACATGCAGTCCGATCGTTGCGTAGTTTTTTTTTCGTCGCTCCCGCCCTCCCTTGTCCCTTCTATCCTTTCCCTTTCCCCTCTCGTTTCATTCTCCACTGACATCGGTCAGTGTGACTTGATGTAAAGGGTCTCGCTGTGGTGTCGGTTTCCATAGAAACCGTCCAAGCACCTACCCCTCAGTCGGGTCCCCGCCTTCGCTTCGGGGGCCAGTCCACTGGGGCCTCGATCCTTTGCATCTCCAGCCACACCCCGCCGTCCGTTCGAAGCGTAACGAATACATTAAATAATGTCGTCTCACTCGTTAGCAAAACTTTCGGTGGATCGCGATACTCAGTGTAAGTCCTCTTCTAATTGGCTGGCTTCGTTTTTTCTTGTTTCTGATTGGCTCAGAGCAGCGAGCTAAATATATTTTAGCCCGCTGAATTCTCCATTTTAGCCCGCAAACTTACGCCACAATTCCCGATGAATATTAGTATCGCGATCCACCTATAAGTTTTGCTTACGAGTGAGACGACATTATTTTGCGGTAATGTCGTCTCAAATGCGGGCCGGTGATTGGTTCTGAAGATACAGATTGGCACCGGGGCACTGAATTGGGTTCCTCACGTAAGAATCAAAATTCAAAAGTTTTCTTTGATGAACTCGTCGGCAATCGTTTATATCTTGTCATTTGCTAATTTATGGAGTGCTTTATTCGCCGGTACAACTTTCTCAATCTAAATGTTAGCGTATGGTGAGTATTAAAAGTCATTTATTTCTTGTAAGAGTTTGTTTACCGTTTTCACTTGCTTTCGCGATGTGCACGCGCTAAATTGTAAATCAACTCTTTCGGTGCAAAATTGGATTATTTTCCCATTTCATCGCTGTTTGGTACTTTAGCAAACTTTGTGGGACATAATTCTGAATTGGTTTTGTTTCCATAAGCAATTTATCGGCGAAAAAAGTCCGACTTTCTTCGAAACGATAAAATGCTTTCGCGTTCAAGTATTCGTGTACATTACGTCGCGTATAGTGGGAATTTCTATTTCAATCAACAACAACTGATCTTGATTTTCCTTTTAATTTGTCCAAAATGTTTGAATCGCGATACAAAACTAAATTCGATTTTGAGACGACATTACGGCTTTATAATGACGGCGTTGGGAGAAAATATATTCCGTATTGGGCTCCGTCGCTTCGCGACTCCGCCCAATACGGAATATATTTTCTCCCAACTAGCCGTCATTATAAAGCCGTAATGTCGTCTCAAAATCGAATTTAGTTTATAGTATAGGTAATCGCATGGGGCCGAGTAAAATTAAGGATTAATATCACTTGTGTTTTCAGAAGTTGCAGAAATTGCCCGAGTCGCGCAGCGTCAAGGGCAATTTCTGCAACTTCTGAAAACACAAGTGATATTAATGCTTAATTTTACTCGGCCCCATGCGATTACTTGTTTATGACATAGAGGGCAAAATTTTCGGAAAACATTCAAGGCGCGAAGCTAAATTCAGCCGGCGGAACGAAAATATTCCTTCCTAAAATCACACAGAATCACAGCGAGATCGAGCAAACCCTTACGTTCAGAACAGGATAACGTTAACTGTTATGTAAATCTAAAGAGAAAAATGTAAGTCGTGAAAATAAAAAAATAACAAGCTTACACTCAAGCCAAGTAAAAGGTAATTTTATTCACCTGTTTGCATGTTTTGAAGCTTTCCGCTGCGAGCTGCTTGACATGTCAATCCTACATCGATAAAACGGCAAACGAAGACTCCAAACAAACTTGTAGAGGCAATTTCTGCTGTTCAATTTGTCGGCCTTCTTCTTTCTTTGAACAAACTCTGTGCTCTTTACTCTGGGTTGCACATGATGAAGCCCGTATAACAGAAGTGAAGCGAAGAAGTCAGTTGGCCGCCATGAATGAATTTCGTTTCAAACTTGCCAAGTGTCTCGCTGATGTTTTCTAGTTTTCAACTGAAATAATCTTCTGTTGTTTCGAGTGAAACACTGAGATTCAGCTTTCGGAATTTCGTTTCAAGCTATCAAACGGTTTCCATTCCTTTTTCATCAAATAACTCGGGAAACTGAAGTCAAACTCCGAAGCGACGTACAAGCGAGCGCTGTTTTTGAAAATTCTGCTCAAAATCCCGCCGTCAAGAAGCCGACTAAGTGCAGCGCGCTCAGCCAATTAGGAGCGAGGAATTTTGCCGCTCGTCCAATTAGGATCAAGTAATTTTTCTCCGGGCAAACCAAAATTAATGAAAAATGCCCTCTGTCTCAGCCAATCAGCATTCAGTAATTTTGCCCTCTATGTTATAAAGATAATAATGTATCTATTTTCAAGAAATGCTCTTCCAAAACTTTCTGATAAATTAATGCATCCGGTCCATTCTCTCGGCAAACTTGCGCGCCAATTGCATTTTTTAGGCCACTTTTCGTAATAGTTCAGCTCCCAAAGTTACCTACGCGACGACGACCAATCGCTGACCGACGAGTCCGTGGAATCTGGTTACGAGATTTTAGCCAATCACAATAAACAAAAAGAACAAATAAACTAAACAACGCTAAACACCAAATACGTTTATTTTGGGAGGGCCTGGCGAGAACCAAACCGAACCAATATACAATACAATATAGAGCAACAATGTACGTATTCCTGCTAAATACAACGATACTCCTGAACAATAATGCTTTACAGAGTAACTTTCGTCAACACAACCAAAGTAAGCACGCAGGTTTAATGTCAGTTAGACTGCCAGTTAGGCTGCCAGTTAGGCTGCCAGTTAGGCTGCCAGTTAGACTGCCTGTTAGGCTGCCAGTTAGGCTTCCAGTTAGGCTGCCTGTTAGGCTGCCTGTTAGGCTGCCAGTTAGGCTGCCAGTTATGCTGACAGTTAGGCTGCCAGTTAGGCTGCGTCTCATGATCAGTTAAGCACAAAGACTAAGACTAAGACTAAGTATAACAGACTTAGGTAAGCATACAACATTATAATAAATTGGCGAGCTTACACCCGTAACTCAGTAGCGTAAAAAGTTTACAGTAACTAGATTCAAATCAGTAGAGAACGGCAAAAAAGCTAAACTAGCAGAGCTGAGCAACCGCTCAAAAACAAATGCGGTTAGAACGGAGGCCAGAAAAAACCTGCCAGAAAAACCCCGTGCGAGAAAACTATAGACAGGAAATCTGAGTAGGAACCATGGCATGCTCCAAGCGGTTAGAAGCCCATCCTACGAAGGCTTTACAGATCGAGGAAAAAACAGTTGCTCCTACGATGAAAGAAATCTGAAAAAAACTTAACAAAGAAAAAATTAAGCGAGACTAACGCGGTTGGTTTTGAGGCCTAGCTATACCCTACCTAATATACGCCTACGTCACTACCCATGATTCCCCGGCCAGGAACTCAGGCCATGTTGTATTTCGTGCCGACAAAATATTTATTTCAGTCTTCTTCGCAAGCTCATTCGACAGAAATAACACTTTTGAGAGGGTAGCACGTAATAGCTAGGCGAATAAACTTGTGGCCCTCTAATAAAAACTCTAAAAACTAATGATATTTAAAAAACTATTTACAATACATCAAAACAATGTTTTCCAAAACTGTTTCATTGCATTTCGCATCGGCCCAATGCGCCAAGCATAGACGACGGGGTTGAGTGACGAGTTGAGATAAACAAGCGAGGTCGACCATCGCATCATTAGCCGCCTGTAAGATAAAGGCCAATCGATAGAGAAAACAATACCTCGTATGAAAATATAAGGAAAATAACAGAGTACAAGCAAAATTAGCAAGATGAACATGGTGATAAGAGATTTTCCGTAACGCTTCATGTTAAACCGTCAGAATCGTGCTGCGCCTGTGCTTGAGCCTGAATCTGAATTCGGTGGCGACGGAAAATGCGATAGATCGTTGAACACGTTGTCATATTTACCAAGATACATACAGTTATGATGAAGATCCAAACGGCCCGATTTATCTCAGTGTCTATGATGATTGTTAGAGCGTACTTCAAGCTTATCACCCAGATAATGGAGAGTACGACGGCAGTCTTCCTGATCGTAACGATAGCAACGTACTTTAGATGCAGTAACAGGGCAAGACATCTGTCTACACTGACCGAGGTGAGGGTCAGAATTGTAGCGGAGAGGAAAACGGCCTGTATGCATCTAAATGCTGTCCACAGTTTCTGCGGATACGTTCCCGTGGTTAATTCGTAAACCAAAACCACAATGAACAGCGGCTGGATGATTAGACCAACACCCAGGTCGGATAAGAACAGTCCAAACAGTAGGACATTTGATGGCTCCTCGTGTAAAGTTGGTGACCTCCAAACCGCGCCGAGAACCAGGAAATTTCCAACAAACGCTATCACGGAAAACACGGCGTTTAGGACGCAGCCAGCGATGTAAAACTTGGCGTAACTTTCGCCTGCTTGTTTGGAATCGTTGCTTTGATTTGTGTGGTTGTACATTGCTGTAAACAGCTTGTTGAATCTGTATCTGACTGTGAACTTGTAGACTCTGTGTCGTGTTAAACTGCTCGGTCGAGAAGCACGTCAGTTCAGTTATGTTATAATGGTTTGCTTGCCATAGAATAAGTTGACAATTAAAAAGTTTTTGTCACCCTGAAGAAAGCAGTAATGCCGAAACGTCGGTCGTTCTTTATGACTTGAAATAGCGCTAAAAATTACTTTTCTCAACGACAATTTAAAACTACCGGATCACAAAACCTAATCTGAATGATTATCTGCCTTAATGACATTTCTTTTGTTTAGAAAAATAATTGATGTTCACTGCTTTCAGAGAACATGGCCGGCGGACACACAACTGATCAGGCGATCTTGTTTTCGTTTGCACTGCACTCGCTTAGGCCATCCCCATAAATGTTTGGTTTCCCATCGCCCTCTCTCTCGTGAAAGTGGGTCGGTCGGTCGGTAAAAAAAGAAAGAAAAAGAAAAGCCGAGAAACGAAATATTGACAAATAATACATAAATGATTCCAAGCAAGCCTTGATTATATCTTCCCCATGACCACCATTTTGCAACGAGCCGATATCACTCTGAAAGGTGTTCGAAGACGTCATTACTGGGCTGATTTAGATTTCAGAGTGACTGTAAGATGTAAACAAAGCATTTTAACACCCGAGAAAAGGGCGCAAGCATGAATCAGAATTATTTTTCACTTTGGCCATCCCCATAAAATGTGTTGTTTTCCATCGCCCGACCGACCCAATTTTTTCAAAAAGTAAAAAAAAAGTTTCTTATTCATTGCCTGCGCCCATTTGTCGCGTGTTTCCAAGTTTAATTTGCTTTATTTACATCTTTAATGTCACTCTGATCATGACATCTAAATCAGCCCAGTAATGACGTCTTCGAGTGATATCGGCTCGTAACGAAATGAAGGTCACTGGGAAGATAAAATCAAGGTTCGCTTGGCATTATTTATGTATTAATTTGTCAATATTTCGTTTCTCTGCTTTTCTTTTCTTTTTTTAACCGACCGACCGACCGACCCACTTTCACGAGTGAGAGGGCGATGGGAAACAAAACATTTTATGGGGATGGCCTTTTTGAAAAAAAACTGGGTCGGTCGGGCGATGGGAAACCAAATATTTTATGGGGATGGCCTTATAAATGCATAAAGAATCAACAGACCTACGATTCCCGTGTAGAATAACCATGCGACAAATCATAGTTAATAGAGGGAAATGGTTATGAAGCCCGGCAAAGTTCTTTGTTATATGTTTTTGTTCGCTGTTTTGGCCTTGACCGTGCACAAAACCTGACAAAATCAGGAGCCCATCACTAATGGGCTCCTGACAAAATACAATAGTTGGTTGCGTGCGTCTAAGCAACTAACCAATAGAAACGTTGCGATTACGTAATTCAACCATCGCAAAACAAAAGATGTGCACGGTCATGGACCTTCCAACATAAGTCTTGGCCTCTTTGTTTGCTCCTTTGAAGTTTTTCGGTCTTCATAACCATTTCCCTCTATTAACTATGGACAAATGAACCTTTCTATACGTTCCTGCAATTCCGTGTTTTAGGGTTCATTTAATTATTCGGTACTGAAAGTAATCATGATGAATGGGAGTGGAGATCATGCCGCTAAAATTGTTAGCTACAGTCACTAATGCATTTTCTAAGTCTGCATTTCGATCAAGGCAATATATATTCCCGGGATATAGTGTAGTTTGATTGTTTGTTTTGCCTTCTATCATGTTAATTTGGCACTTGTCAAAGTAAATTACTATATTTCTTGTTTCCCATCAATTCAACTTCACTAAACTTGACAAAGAAAATGATCGACTTTGATATAGCGAACGTTTTTGCCAAAATTAATGCTTTGCATTTATTCCAAAACGGTTTAGTCAATTTATCGAAATTAACTCACCTTATTGTAGGAAAAATTAACGCGAGTTAAATTAACGCGAATTGGACGGAAAATTACTTCCGAATAACGGAAATTAACGCGAAAGTGGAGGTAAAGTTCCAAACTGAAGAAAATTAACGCGATTAGCACAAATGAAACAAATATATTTTGGCCGAAATACAAGAAATCAGATGTCCATAACTACTCTTCTGGATGCGAGGGTGAACTGGAAATATTGTAATTTTAAAAGGCTTTAAGGCTTTTACATTGTAAAAGATTGAAATACAGTGTGCAGAAAAGAGAAAGCTATCGTTTCTTCGGTGTCAAATATCTATGTACAGGATCCAGAATTTGGGGTTATAATATAAATGGAAATTAAGGTCGCGGAAATTAACGCTCCACTTAATTAATTAATTACGCTCGGAAATTAGTGGGCATATCAGATCGGTCATAGTCCAATGTTATTTTACTTATATATATTTTCAGGCGAGTTTTTATTCTGTTCATCGATTGATCTCCAACTTACAGGCGGCCAATGATGAGATGGTCGGCCTCGCTTATTTATCTCAACTCGTCACTCAATCCCGTCGTCTGATGCTTGGCGTATTGTAGCGATGCGAAATACAATGAAACAGTTTTGGAAAACATTGTTTTGATTTCACACAATTTTGAATCATGTATTGCCTTTCAAAATCGAAAGAAAACTCTAAATAACTTTTTTCTAAGAGACTACAAGAAGTGATAGAGCAGTTAGGGAAAAATTCTAACTTGGCTCCGAGGCTTTAAAAACCTGGTTTCCATATAATCGCAACGATCGCAAGAGTGGTTTCCATATAAAAACTGTACGATCGCAAGCCGGATCGCAACGACCGCAACGTTTAATGGTTTCCATATGATCACAAGGATCGCAGAACACTTTTTTTCTGCGATCGCTTCGATTATATGGCAACCATGCTTTAGGGGAATAAAATAAAAGAAATCATTTATTTCTTCATCCCTCAACCTCGATGTGATTTCTTTTGGAATTCTTTGTTCTATTCCCCTAAGCCTCGGAGCCAAGTTAGGATTTTAACATATCGAAATTCAAGTGGCCTAGAGTGTTAAGAGTCTCGAAATTATTTACAGTAGATCTGTTCAGTGACGGTGCCTATCGGGTTAAGAACTAGCTCAAACTGAATATGTAAAGACAGCGTTCAATTCCAAATAGAAATACAGTGGAACCCCGCCTTACGACCACCTCGGCTTTCTTTTGTCCCGAACTAAAGTTCTGTCAGTCATTTTCTTATTTAAGAACCCCTTTAATACGACCACCCCGTTAAAGGGACACTGTCCCGGCGTATTTGCTCAAAACTGTTATAAATGCATGAAATGGTCCCTAAATCTATGAAATAAGAACTTAATAAACTCTAACAAAATGGTAAAAAGCAATTTCTTCAAGAAAATCCATACTGCAACAACATTTTTGCAAAATTTCAAAGATTTCCGAGCCAAATTTGAAACTTTGAAAAACTGACATTCTGACAGTTTTTCTAAAATCCATATTGCAATCCATTTCCATCCTCGCTGTCGTTTGTCATCCTCACTTCCTAATGGGTTCCTGTCATTTGTCGAGTGCTATTCTACAGAATCAATCCATTATTGTTCAACTTCCTATGATCTAGATATGTTTCTGAGCTTCCCAAAATCATGCTAAAATCAGGACAGTGTCCCTTTAATACGACCAGATTTTGGTGGCCCGTTGGTGGTCGGATTAACGGGGTTCCACTGTACCAAAATTTAGCCGCCCTAGTTCACGTTCTCCAAAAGATGCAGAATTTGGTCATTGCACGTTATTGTTTTGTAGAGGAATGAAATGTATCAATATGCGTAACGCACGTGCAAAGCTATTTGCTCAGCTCATTAAAACGTTTTTTTAGGGACGTTCTCGTTGTCTTTGCCGTCTTGGTTTGCTTTAGTTCCCTATTAATTGGCTTTGCAACAGCCACACAGCCGTACGTAATGGTCAGCCATTACAAAATAGCAAACAAGTGGTTTCTCGCAAAGTTCTTCATGGCTGTTCGCAGGTCACGCATGCGCCAACAGTACACGGACGAGTTGAGTCAGGTTAGCTGACCAACCAAGAGCGAGGCGCATGACTCTTCGATCCCAGTTTGCATACCTGACGGCAATTCGTAAGCAAACATATGGGAAGTAACAGACGCACAATAAAAGGAATACCACAAACATGCTGACGGCAGATTTTCTGTGTCGCTTCCTGCTCAAAGTTTCATCCCCATAAATCTGCGCTTGATCTTGAGTTTGATTTTGATGGCGTCGGGCGATGCGGTATATCATCAGATAAATCAAAGAGTTCGCTATCAGGGAAGACAAAACGATGATAATAAAGAGCGCGTGATGCAGCTCCAAGTCTGTTATGGTCAAAGCATAAGCTACACTTGTTATCCAGATCAGTAGCAATGTGATTAATGTACGCTTGCACGTCACAACAGCCGGGTATCTTAAATGAAGATGCAAAGCAAGAAACCTATCGATACTCACTGCTGTTAGCGTCAGTACTGTTGCCGAGACGAATACTGCCTGCGTCATCCTGTAAGCTATCCAAACGGTGTCCAAGTATTTCTTCGTGATCATTTCAACGATCAAGCATGTTACATACAACGGTTGAATGATAAGACCCACGCCAAAATCAGACAAGGCAAGCCCAAAGAGAAGCACGTTCGAAGGCGAGTGCAAAAAAGGTGTTTTCCAAATCGTGCCAAGAACAAGGCCGTTTCCTGTGAATGCGGTTAAAGCAAACACTGTATTCACAACACAGCCAGCGCTAGCTATGAGGTTGTTTAAATCGCTCGTTCGGGTGTACTGTGTACTGTTTATGCTTATCATGGCTTTTTCAGTTTCCAATCCAATCCAACTCAACGCGTTGCGGATAAAAAGATTACCACGGAAATTGTGAGAACGTTTTCGGAGTTCTAAGAGTTTTCACTTTCCATCTGTGGGTCCGCGAGGCTACTGCAGAACCGATGTCACAACACATCACAACATTGTTGTGAGGGGTGGTCAAACGGCCTCATCAACATCGGTTCACAAACAAATGTTGCGAGAATGTTGTGATAAATGTTGTGACCGTTTGATCGAGTCTTAGCATATTACGTAAAAAAATCAACTTGTGCAAGTAACCATTCAAATTTTAATCCATGTGTTGTGAACTGATGCGAGAACTGGTAAAACCGTCATCGTTGCCGTTCGCCTAAAAGAAAAAATTGTGGTTAACCTTAGAATAATTCAAGTTCTAGCAATAGTTCCACTAGACCTACATTTTAGCCAAGTCTGAGGATTTTCGATTTTTTATATAATAACAAGGGAAAGTCTTCACGAGCCTAGTGGCTCACAACTGCTGGAGCTTATCCCGGTTTCTGTAGCATGAAGTGACTAGGAGTATTGCTACTCCCCTGGATGGGATGCTAGTCCATCGCAGGTTAACCTCCAGCATTTTGTCGCGGGTACCAATTTATACTCCTGGGTAGAGAGAAGCACTTTGAGAGTAAAGAATCTTGCCCAAGAACACAACACAGTCACCCCGGCCAGGGCTCGAACCCGGACCACTCGGTCCGGAGACCAGCGCGCTAACCATTAGGCCACCGATATTTACAGACGGCTGCTCTTAACATCTTGCAGCAGTTTCAGTTCTCTCTATTGATTATCATATGTGGTAGTACATCAGGACAATATCTTCTAGTTGATGATTTTCTGTATTCTCATCACTTGTCTGCTTCGAATTTTGCAAGGAGATCATGATTAATTGCACTGAAAAGTCTGGTGTACACGGATCAGACAACAACGCTCGTTCGGATTAGTCTATATGATAATTTGGCCAAAAACTATAAACTGCCAAAAATGTCACTGATCTTATAATGCAGTTTAATTTTTGCGCGTGTAACTGACTTCGAGAAATTTACTTAACCACATTTAATTTTGAGAGGTTATTTTTGCGATTTAGTGAACAATGAAGGACAAATGATTAAAAGGCATTAATGAAAAATATCGCTATATCAAAGTCAGAAGTTAAATTGATGGGAAAAATTAGAAATGTATCATTTACTTTGGCATAAGTGCTAAATTAACATGGTAGAAGACACTCAAACTATCAAACTGCACATGATATTCCCTTGATCGAAATGCAGAATTTGCCTCTCTTAGAAAAAAATCCATTGTGAAAATAGCGCACTTACAATTTTAGCGGCATGATCGGTCCACTTCAATTTATCATTACTTTCAGTAACGAAATAAATGAGTTCGCTGCGAACACGGAATGACAGGAACCTATCGAAAGGTTAATTTGTCAGGAAATGTTGGTCTGTATACGACTGTAAGACAGCATAAACTCCCTAATACGTTCTATTCCCGGCGAACGGAAACAGCATCGCCTGATCAGTCTTCGTTTTCAAAAACAAAATAAATGCCATTAACTGGCAAATAATCATTCAGGTTAGGTTTAAAAGATTTGATTTATAGTAGGTAATTGTCAACAACTTATTCTAAGGCAAGTAAACCATGCATTAATAGGAATGAGTCGTATTTCAGTTCCTTTGAAACAAAAGTAATAGTTAGCCATGAATCCCTGGCTATGAGGGATCGAAATCAAAAGTTAGTCGGGATTAATGTAATAGGACTACATGCTGTTCAATTTGGAAATAATTGGATGAGAAAAATTCTGAGGTCTGCCAAAGTTGGACGAGGCCTAGGTCGAATCCAGTGGACGGTCCGAGGAATTTTTTGAAATCAATTATTTTCAAATTGGACAGCATGTGGTGCTATTAGGTTTTAATTATATCGCGGGTAAAACTGTCGAAATTTAAAATTTTATATAATTTGGACACGTATCAAGATTAATTTGGACAGTTTGCAAAATTAACAAATAATCGTGCGCACGCTTGTATGGGATTTTGGGCTGGCGATATATAATTATTTTTTTATTAAGTCAATGCGATGATGCTGGTCAACTTGATTAAAAGTTTACATTTTTTCTGTCTGAATGTAGGTCTGACCGCGTCAACGGATCTCAACGCGCCAGCGCCTATTTTGCGATTCCGTTCTTCCCGCCTGGCTAAGCCGGGAATAACGGCTGTGGACCGGCTTTGATTCAGACGCCGAACTTCACATGAGCCGAAACAAATGCATGAATTATTATTAATAATGTATTTTTCAATATAACAGCAATTTTCCCCTATTAAATTAAGTTCGGCTGAATTAAGCTCGGCGTCTGAATCAATTCAGTCGATCTAAATTACTGATTTGAGTCGGTCTAAATTCGAATTCGATTCGGCTCATGTGAAGTACGGCGTCTGAACTGGGCCTTATAAAACCCATTATACATAGTGAAATTAGCGCACTTAACTATTTAACGGCATGATCGGTCCACTTTAATTATTACTTTCAGTAACGAAATAAATGAGCTCTTCGCCTACACGGAATGGCAGGAACGTATAGTAGTGAAAGTAACAATTTTAGCGGCATGATCGCTCCACTTCAATTTATCATTGCTTTCAGTTACGAAGTAAATTAGACAAATGAGCTCGCTGCGAACACGGAATTGCAGGAACGTATATAGCAAGGTTCATTTGTCGCATATTCTAAAGGAAATGTTGGTCTGTATTTGACTGTGAGTAAGCAAAAACTCCGGCCCCAGTACGTTCTTTTCCGAACGGACACAAAATCGCCTGATCAGTCGGTAAACATCAATTCGTTGACTTCGTTCTCTGAAACAAAAGAAATGCATTAAGGAAGATAACCTTTCAGGCTAGTTTGAAGTGGAAGATGTGATCCGTTAGGTAATTGTCAACCGACTTATTCTATGGCAAGCAAACCATTATAAAATAATTTTCTCGACGTGCTCCGCAACAGAACAGTTTAACACCACACAGAGAGTACAAGTATACAACGAGCTGTCCATAATCAGATACGTACAGAATTAAAGAAGCCGTGACTGATTTTTACAGCAATGTACAACCACACAAATCAAAGCAACCATTCCAAACATGGTGGCGAAAATTACGCCGAGTTTTACATCGCTGGCTGCGTCCTAAACGCCGTGTTTTCCGTGATAGCGTTTGTTGGAAATTTCCTGGTTCTCGGCGCGGTTTGGAGGACACCAACTTTACACGAGGAGCCATCAAATGTCCTACTGTTTGGACTGGCCTTATCCGACCTGGGTGTTGGTCTGATCATCCAGCCGCTGTTCATTGTGCTTTTGGTTTACCAATTGACCACGGGAACTTATCCGCAGCAACTGCGGTCAATCTATAGAGTGATAAAGACCGTTTTCCTCTCCGCTACAATTCTGACCCTCACCTCGGTCAGTGTAGACAGATGTCTTGCCCTGTTACTGCATCTGAAGTACGTTGCCGTGGTTACTGTCAAGAAGACTGCCGTCGTGCTGTCCATTATCTGGGTGATAAGCTTGGTGTACGCTCTCACAGTCATAATAAGCAACGAGATATATCGCGCCGTTTCGATCTTCATCATAACTGTATGCATCTTGGTAAATATAACAACGTGTTCAACGATCTATCGCATTTGTCGTCGCCACCAAATTCAGATCCAGGCTCAAGCTCAGGCGCAGAATGATCCTGACGCGTTTAACATGAAGCGTTACAGAAAATCTCTTATCACCATGTTCATCTTGCTAATTTTACTTATTCTCTGTTATTTTCCTTATATTTTCATACGATTTGTCGCTCTCTTTATCAATTGGCCTCCATCTTTTAAAGGACTAATGATGCGATGGTCGGTTTCGCTTATTTATCTGAACTCGGCACTAAATCCCATCGTATATGCTTGGCGCATTGAGCCGATGCGAAATGCGATGAAACAGTTTTGGAAAACATTGTTTTGATGTTACACAGTCAGTTTGAATCATGTGTTACTTTCAAGAGACGATAAGAACTGATAAAGCAGTTTTCAATTGAGTGTCGTAAAACCAAAACCAAAACCAAAACCAAAACCAAAGTAATTACAATGGTCAATCACAGCAAACGAAAATGAACCAATGAGAACTCGAAGCAAATACACGTAACCGGTGCCAAGCGCGGGAAAACGCGTGCGGCCAACTCGCGATTGGCTTTGGTTTGGAAACTGATTGGTTGAAAGGTGGCGCGATTTTTTTAAACCAATCACAGAGCGTAGTAAAACAAAACCAAAGCAATTCAATTGAAAACCGCTCTATAGGAACATGGTCAGAATATGTATACACAGCGGTCAAACGCACTGCGCACGCACAGTTCCCTCCAAAACTGCCGCTGACGACCGCTGCCAAATGTCTCAAATTTGTGAAATACTCCACTTTTTTAACCAAAACGTAAGACTTGTACTGAAAACTTAAGCATTGTATGCCGAATATGCATTGAAAATTTCGTAATTGTTATCTACCATCTTTGTCGCTTCATATTTTGGTTTGCCACTTCATTTTTTTGTAACGTTTTCTTTGAAATTTCTTGCACATTGTTACAAAATTCAAGGCCATAAAAACCGCTAGTGGCGTTGAATGTTGTGTCTTGCTGCTGTTGGAATATGACTGGGGACGATGAAAACAGTTTGCAAAACCCCAAATTATTCTTTCTTTCTTTCTTGTTTTATTCTATAATAATAACAATTTATTCAAAAACTCGTTCAAATCATATATACAAACAAATTCTTGAACAGGAAATCCAAAGGTCAACCCTGTGTTAAGGATCCCTTAACATAAAAGTAGTAAAAAAGGATGTGATAATTACAATAATTTAAAGCTTGTGTAGGACTGAATATTAACGCATGGATTTATGTATGGACAATTTAATATAGCTATCTAATCAATGTTTATGTGGAGTTTTAAAAACGATTTAAAGCAACATGCCTTGTTAGGTCTTTCCATAGCTTGATATTTACAAAGAAAGAAATACTTAAAACAGTTTATTTTAGCCAAGTTTGGGTAATACCTTCATGACTACCGTCACGAATATAGTACCTCATACGGACTTTGTATACCGTCACTAAATGTAAATAGTACAAGTATTTTACTCAGTTGGTGTAGTTCATTAGTTGTGGTAGTTCATGTAGTTATTGTAACAGTGTAGTTCAGTAGTTCGTGTAGTTCTTGTAGTTTCTGTAGTTCTTGTAGTTGCTGTAGTTCGTGTAGTTGCTGTAGTTCGTGTGGTTCCTGTAGTTGCTGTAGTTCTTGTAGTTGCTGTAGTTCTTGTAGTTGCTGTAGTTGCTGTAGTTCGTGTAGTTCCTGTAGTTGCTGTAGTTCTTATAGTTCCTGTAGTTGCTGTAGTTGCTGTAGTTCGTGTAGTTCCTGTAGTTGCTGTAGTTCTTATAGTTCCTGTAGTTGCTGTAGTTGCTGTAGTTCCTGTAGTTATTGTAGTTGCTGTAGTTCTTATAGTTCCTGTAGTTGCTGTAGTTCCTGTAGTTATTGTAGTTGCTGTAGTTCCTGTAGTTCGTGTAGTTGCTGTAGTTCCTGTAGTTGCTGTAGTTCCTGTAGTTCATGTAGTTGCTGTAGTTCCTGTAGTTGCTGTAGTTCCTGTAGTTCCCGTAGTTGCTGTAGTTCCTGTAGTTGCTGTAGTTCTTGTAGTTCCTATAGTTCCTGTAGTTCCTGTAGTTATTGTAGTTCCTGTAGTTATTGTAGTTCTTGTAGTTGCTGTAGTTGCTGTAGTTCCTGTAGTTGCTGTAGTTCCTGTAGTTGCTGTAGTTCGTGTACTTCCTGTAGTTGCTGTAGTTCTTGTAGTTCCTGTAGTTCCTGTAGTTCCTGTAGTTCCTGTAGTTCTTGTAGTTCTTGTAGTTGCTGTAGTTCCTGTAGTTCTTGTAGTTTCTGTAGTTCGTGTAGTTCGTGTAGTTGCTGTAGTTCGTGTAGTTCGATCGTGTAGTTGCTGTAGTTCGTGTAGTTGCTGTAGTTGCTGTAGTTGCTGTAGTTCGTGTAGTTCGTGTAGTTGCTGTAGTTCGTGTAGTTCCTGTAGTTGCTGTAGTTCTTGTAGTTCCTGTAGTTGCTGTAGTTCGTGTAGTTGCTGTAGTTGCTGTAGTTCCTGTAGTTATTGTAGTTGCTGTAGTTACTGTAGTTGCTTTAGTTCTGGTAGTTGCTGTAGTTCGTGTAGTTGCTGTAGTTCCTGTAGTTGCTGTAGTTGCTGTAGTTCCTGTAGTTGCTGTAGTTATTGTAGTTGGTGTAGTTCGCGTAGTTGCTGTAGTTGCTGTAGTTCCTGTAGTTGCTGTAGTTGCTGTAGTTCCTGTAGTTATTGTAGTTATTGTAGTTCCTGTAGTTGCTGTAGTTCCTGTAGTTGCTGTAGTTCGCGTAGTTCCTGTAGTTGCTGTAGTTCTTGTAGTTCCTGTAGTTCCTGTAGTTCCTGTAGTTCTTGTAGTTCTTGTAGTTGCTGTAGTTCCTGTAGTTGCTGTAGTTGCTGTAGTTGCTGTAGTTCTTGTAGTTGCTGTAGTTCGTGTAGTTGCTGTAGTTCGTGTAGTTCCTGTAGTTGCTGTAGTTCTCGTAGTTCCTGTAGTTGCTGTAGTTCCTGTAGTTTGTGTAGTTCTGGTAGTTCTATCCTAAACTACGCGAACTACGCAAACTACAGTGTAGTTGCTGTAGTTCTTGCAGTTCTTGTAGTTGCTGTAGTTCGTGTAGTTGCTGTAGTTCCTGTAGTTCGTGTAGTTTGTATAGTTCTGGTAGTTCTATCCTAAACTACGCAAACTACAGTGTAGTTCCTGTAGTTCTGGTAGTTATTGTAGTTCTTGTAGTTCTATCCTAAACTACGCGAACTACAGTGTAGTTCTGGTAGTTTGCGTAGTTCTGGTAGTTCTTGTAGTTCTATCCTAAACTACACGAACTACACGAACTACAGGAACTACCAGAACTACAGGAACTACACTGTAGTTTGCGTAGTTCGCATAGTTTAGGATAGAACTACCAGAACTACACAAACTACACGAACTACACGAACTACAGGAACTACAGCAACTACAGGAACTACAGCAACTACAGCAACTGCAAGAACTACAGCAACTACACTGTAGTTTGCGTAGTTCGCGTAGTTTAGGATAGAACTACCAGAACTACAGCAACTACACTGTAGTTTGCGTAGTTCGCGTAGTTCGCGTAGTTTAGGATAGAACTACAAGAACTACACCAACTACCAGAACTACAGGAACTACAGCAACTACAAGAACTACAGCAAGTACACGAACTACACGAACTACAGCAACTACACGAACTACAGCAACTACAGCAACTACAAGAACTACAGCAACTACACGAACTACAGGAACTACAGCAACTACAGGAACTACAGCAACTACATGAACTACAGGAACTACAGCAACTACAGGAACTACAGCAACTACACGAACTACAGGAACTACAGCAACTACAATAACTACAGGAACTACAGCAACTACAGCAACTACAGGAACTATAAGAACTACAGCAACTACAATAACTACAGCAACTACAGCAACTACAGCAACTACAGGAACTATAAGAACTACAGCAACTACAGGAACTACAGGAACTACAGCAACTACAGCAACTACAAGAACTACAGCAACTACAAGAACTACAGCAACTACAGCAACTACAGGAACTACGAGAACTATAGCAACTACAGGAACTATAAGAACTACAGCAACTACAATAACTACAGGAACTACAGCAACTACAGGAACTACAGCAACTACACGAACTACAGGAACTACAGCAACTACAATAACTACAGGAACTACAGCAACTACAGCAACTACAGGAACTATAAGAACTACAGCAACTACAGGAACTACACGAACTACAGCAACTACAGCAACTACAGCAACTACAAGAACTACAGCAACTACAAGAACTACAGCAACTACAGGAACTACACGAACTACAGCAACTACAGGAACTACACGAACTACAGCAACTACAAGAACTACAGAAAGTACAAGAACTACACGAACTACTGAACTACACTGTTACAATAACTACATGAACTACCACAACTAATGAACTACACCAACTGAGTAAAATACTTGTACTATTTAAATTTAGTGACGGTATACAAAGTCCGTATGAGGTACTATATTCGTGACGGTAATCATGAAGGTATTACCCAAGTTGGATGTGTCTGCTCTGTTCAAAATAGTCCATAAAGTTTAACCATTTAGTTCCAAAACAGTTTTGTAGCATTCCACTAAAGAAAGGTACATGTATAATCTACGTTGCTCTAAGGTTGCAGCGCTCTTCGTAGATTATTCTATCTTTAAAGCTTGAAACGATTGTCTTAATGCTGTAACAGATGAATGTTTTAATATGATACTTACTCAAATAAAGTTCCAGGAAAACAAATACATAGTCTTTCATACCATTACATTCAGTTTCCCGAAGCCAAAAGGAACACACCAGTGTCTTCATGTTTATCAAATACTGTTACCGCTCTCTAAGCGCTTACTAAGTTCAGTTGTTGAACAGTCAACTTAGCCGTCATTACGCTAACAAATATATGGAACTATTTAGAAAATATAATACAGTCAGCATGTATACTGGCCATAAATTGTCATTCAGAGAGTCGGACGCACTCTCATAATATGGAGATTACTACTAGCTAGTTATTATAGACTCCGGGAATTTGAGAACACTTGAGAAATTTAGAAAACACTCGCCTGCGGCTCGTGTTTTCTAAATTTCTCTCGTGTTCTCAAATTCCCGTTGTGTTTTATGACAGTATAATACATGGTTTTGGCTTCTTTATTTGTTAATTAAAACATAGATTGAAAAATACGCGCGCTCTGATTGGTTAAAAACCATCTTCTATTAGGTAAATAATACATGGTTTTGGCTTCTTTATTTGTTAAATTTATATTTTTTCGTTTGCCGGTTTTGTCATTTCGTACCATGGTATTTTGTTTTCGCATTTAAATACTGTTTATTGTGAGCGATACAAGCTCCCGTAAGCGGCCACCTATCCCTTATACTGCCTGTGGCCGCTTACGAGAATCATTCCCGTGAGCGGCCAGCTCCAGTTCACAATCTCGTACCCAGATTCCACGGGCTCCTCGGTCAGCGATTGGTCGTCGTCTCGTAGGTAGTTTGGGGGGTTTAACTTTTGTCAAATTTCCAGTTCAGTAATTCCACTGATAAAATTTTAACACTTCTAAATGGCTGAGTATTTCTTTGCTGTTTATGGAATTTTGTTATTTTTCAGTTCAAGAGAACTTTAGAGCAAAGATCGTTTTGACGAATTTTGTGGTTTTCTGACCAAAAAAAGCCCGGTCTGAGCATAATTAAGTTGTGTACATAACTGCGATGGTCTTTGATATATCAATGATTTAAATTTACTTGTACGGTATTGCACATAATGCCTGTGGAATGACACTTAAAAAAATGACTGTTAGATCTGAAATAATAATGTTATCTACAATACCGTGAAATTCCGAAAATAAGCCCCGGGGCTTATTAGTTTCAAATGACTTTTTTGAGGGGCTTATATTCGGAGGGGCTTATATTCGGAGGGGCTATTATAGGAGGGGAATTTGCGTTTCAAAATCGACTGAGCTTATAATTGGAGGGAAATTTGTGTCGGCAATTTTTCAATGTTCAAATGATAATATTGGGGCGTTAACTAGAAATTCGTGGCAACGTAATCCGGCTCTGAACATGCCAACACAACAGTAATAAACTTTATTGAAAGTGGAATACCGTACATCATACCAGTTTATAGATGGAGGGGCTTATAACGTTGACACATAATGGTATGTGTAATTTGCATTGGTTTATTTTGTATTTGAGAGCAATTCTCAAATACAAGTCCCCGGGGCATTGTTTTATGCGCGTGAATCATACTGTACGTTGATACCAGAACTGCAGAAGATCTTTCCGCAGTAAAACTTAAGCTAAATTGGCAGCAGCTTTCTTGCGTTACAGTTAATTAGATGCGGATTAATTCATTTCTGATTTAGTTTTATTTGTTTCTATTTTTATTTTTATTTTTATTTTTCAGGAACACATGCATCAACCATACTGTAATTTTTTTATGTTGTTTTTGACGTTGTTGTTGTTGTTGTTGTCGGACGTTATATAGACTAATCCATATTTGGGTTATTCTGAGGTACCAACACTTCCCATTTTCCCTTCTCCAAGGCGTCTTTTCTAAGCGCGCGGCTGCATGCTTTCTCCTCAGATCAGATCGTCTTCATAATTTTTTTTTCTCGCGCGCTGATTGCTCTATTTTGGTCCCTCCTACCACCCATGTAAGTCTGTTGCACAGTCTACTCCATGCTAGTATTCGGTTGCTATTGGTGTCTCACGATATCAGTAGCTTCCAAAAAGGTTGACTTAGGACCACGACAAAAAGGAACTGTGAGTAGTCAAATATTCAGAGTAAATTCAAGTTTCTGCGTTAGCAAGTCGAAACTTTGGGTCAATCAAACAGCTAGTTGTCATTTAACCCAAATTTACGGCATTTCCTAGCAGCAGCTTGCTTTAACTCGAAATGTTTTTTGCAACTCATAGCAGCCCTTTAGGTTGTGGCATTCACCAGTTCATATTTTCAACCATTTTAGCTGGAAACTCAGCAGACATTCGGCTAACAATGATGTTGATAAATCCCCAGTTATATCGCCATTTATATCGCTAAAAGATGTCGTCAAGATATCCCAACCACTGAGATATAAGTACTTCACAACCTTTCTAACAATCTAAATGCTAATAATAGCTACATACGGATTGAAAGAGTCCGACTGAAGTAGTCTAAAATAGCATAGGGTATATTTGTAAGTAATCACATGTACTCTTTCGTCTTTTCCAGCACATTTATTGTCTATTCAATCACATTTTTGATGCAAGTGAGGAATTCAGTGCTTTTAATTGCCAGCACAAGTAGCTGCATTTTTAATCCTCCTTACGATACACTTTTAATCAAACTCATCTGGGTGGCGATCGTTCCGTACTTTGAAGACATACCATTACCATCGCAAGTACAGATGTTGCCTGAAATAAAAAGGAACGCTATTAGCAATCTTTGCAAGTGCATGTCATGTTTCTTATGAATAGAATGGTGCCTTCTCATATGCGTTAGATTTTCTGACAGATAACGCTGTAAAAACAAGCTCCACGCGAGTATCTCTATTACTCGCCCTTGATGAGGGCAATATTGGCTCAGGGGAATTTTGCCGTTTTTGTAGTTTGTGGTGGCTAATCAATCATCTATAATGTATGTTAAAAAAACACAATCGTCTGATTTAGGGAAGTTAAAATAGAGTTAAGAGGACAGGGTTTTTTTTTGCGGATGACGGACCATAAACTGTTTTGCTATCCAAGGAATGACATGCAAGTTGGTTGTCTCTCAATAATATTGTTATTTGTAAAGCTCTTTCTTAAGTTTGAAGCTGCTTGTTCAAGAAACTGTGATTGTACACGACTTAGTCCATTACCAGACTCCACAGTCCTTACGCTCGGTATATAGGGTCTGAACTCACCAAGGAAAGGAGAGAGGATAAGGATAACTTCCATGCGCATGTGCAGAACGCCGCCTTTTATTCAATAAAATCTTATGGAAAAGCCATATCTTGTGATGACTTTTCAAATTTGTAGCTGTTTGGGTTGAGGGTGCTTGTTTCTTCAACAAAATCACCGAGTTCAGTTTGGACTGCATAGAAGCATTTTCCGGTGCAAACAGAACATACATTCAGCGGCAGGAATAGTGAATTCTATTGAAAACTATGATGTTGGAGGATAAAGATCGACTTTGGTTGTGGCTTTCCAAAGGCGATCGGATAATCGCACTTATCAAGATTAAGTCAGATGCTTTTGAACTGTTGCCGGACCATTTGAAAGTACTAAATATACGATGCAAGGAAATCACCTCCTCCACTTCCTGGCCGGCGTTGCATTTAATTTGTAGCTTTTTCCATTAGCGTTCAACGACATACTGTATGTGGACTTTGAAAGGTCTTCGTCGCATCGCCGATGGAGCCTTGAAAAATAACCCACAAAATTGCCAACGCGTTTTAAATGCATAGACATTATACCAACGTGTATGTATTTGGCTATAAAAAGTACTTACCAAAGCAATGACCCCTTCCCCCACAGCAAAAGGCATTGCCATTGAGATACGTCAATGGCTTTCCTGCAAAAAAAAAATTCAAAATATCGTTTTGAGCAGGTAAAGGAGTCACGTGATAGTTGCCCCAGCTGCTGTTATTACGACGGCCTCGACAAGCAGATTGACACGACATGCAAACAGTAGCGTATTAACTTAGTCCTCAGATATTATTGACGTAGCTGATAAAAAGCTAGCTTCTATCCTCGTTGAGAGGATTCAGTTCGTTAAACTGCAACATGAATATTTATGAGAGCCCTACTTAAAACAAAAGTTTATTTTATTTTATTTTTTTTCAGTAAGAACAACGAAAACAAAAATTAGACTATTAACACATAATTTCCCTTTAACAAGGGTAGATATATCAAGATTAAAAGACAAGAACGAGCATATAAGATCTGTAGTAATGCAGTTGGCAATCAGTTGGTAACAAAAATCAACAACTTCAGCGACCAGATCTCTTGTCAAATTACAGCATGAGGCCCAAAGTGTGACTACTTTTAATTAATTCACATTCTCGTGCATACAGACTATCCAATCATTGGCTGAGAATAGCTATTCTCGACTTTTGATTGGATAGCAATGCGCGCCATTCTCGTCCCCACAGCCCTTCCACGTCTCTTAGCCGGTCGGTGGGGCCTATACACGAAAAACAAAGGACTCTGGATACAAAGGATTTTCCTGCCCTAGATTCTAGGACTTCCGGTCTTCATGTATGTCGTATTCAAGTGACATGCTAGTGCGTGGTACTGTAATGGCGGCCGACGTGAACTGAAGAGTCCATGTGCTTTCCTCGATTTCCACAATTTACCGCCCCGCGTGGAGCAAAGAGGTACATTGCCATGTTTTGGGAATTACTTTTATATTTTCGATTCATGGCTTCAGCGATACTGATTGTGGAACCGAGTTGATGATTTGCAAGAGTTACAAGTGTGAATTTGTTCTTTGGTTCGTAATATTTTTTTTATTTAAACAATATTTGTTCTCAACATTTGCTCTAAGAGCAGATGCTCATCTAGAGAGCTTACGTGGTTCGTAATATATAACGTCGCTTGGCGATTCCTAATGTATCGGTACAGGCACGGATGTATGAATGTTTTGTTTCAGTTTTGAATTAGTTTGTCATTAATTAATAATATAGATTATTATACTATGATGTTTCTAAGTTTTAGCCGGTTAGATATTCCACGCCGCTTTTGGCCAAAATCTTCATCACCTGCCTCTTCTTCTAAGTTCTCCACGAAATAAATTTGTATTTACACTCGTGAATTTTCGCGTATTTTCACTTCCGTTCTTTGCTTTCAAAGAGCCAATCAAAAAATTAGAATTTCCTATGTCCACAGAGCCCTTCGTTTCTCGTGCCTAGGCCACGCCGGCGGGCTGCCGGGACGAGAATGTAATGCGCGCACGATCGCGAAAGAATGTGAATTAGTTAAAAGTAGTCACACTTAAGCCTGGTTTCCATATAATCGCTACGATTGCAACGATCGCAGCGATCGTTGTGACTGCGATCGTTGCGCTCGTTGCGATCATATGGAAAGCACTCGCAACGATCGCAAGAGTGGTTTCCATATGATCGCAACGATCGCAACGATCGCAGTCACAACGATCGTTGCGATTATATGGAAACCAGGTTTAAGATCAGTAGAGACTATGAAATTCTTATAATATTCAACTGTTCATCTTGGTTTGTTTTATGATATATTTGTAATTTGTTTCCATTATTATATTATTATTCAGTGTGAATATATAGCTTCTAACGAACTTGGAAACACTCAACAAGTTTATTCTAATAAAAAAAAACATATCTAAGAAAGGTTATTGATTTTCTAACAATTCGAATGGTTGAAAAGACAAATTTATTAGTGCGTTTTCACGAGTAAATCTCGGTACCTTTGAAATAATAATCTATATGAATATTTAGAACACTGCATTCTTTTCTAACAAGTAGTTGGCACGTATCGGCGTTTTGTTTCGTTGTACAAAACATATATGTGTAAAGAAAACAATAAGATATGTACTTGTCTGCCTTCTGCTTTGTGCTAGATCTGGGCCTTTATTGAAGCACTATATGGTGCCCTGATTGACCTCATTAGCTGAAATCGTTTATTTCTTACCTTTTGGGCAACACGCGATCATCCAGAATTCGCTAGTCTTGGCTTCATGCCTCCTGTCAACCGAGGTCTGGGACCTGTTCCCAGAGCACTATAGCAGCGTAGAAAGAAGGTTACAAAGCAATTTAATACTCTGTCGTTGGAGGAGGAATAATTCAAAACGCACAATTCACCTGCCGTTGTGCCAGTTACCTATGTATACACGCATAACGTTTTGAAAAGCGATGGGGCAGAAGTATGGCTTTGGTGGGTAGGCGACCTCCTCCCTCTTGCGAGGGACAAGGCAGTAAAGTAAATTATTAATCTATTGGCTCTTAAGTTATTAATCTTATTGTATATTAGGTAGTGGACAAGTGAAGAGCCACTATGTGGATATATTGTTCAATAAACCATTATTATTATTATTATTATTATTATTATTATTATTGTATTCGCCTATCTTGCTGTCACAATAATGTTTACATAAATAAAACATCACTTGTTAGATATCAAGAAAAATCGACAAGCTTTTGTAAGTGATAGCTTTTTAGTTACTTTTAAGATCTTAGCTTCATATTAGTTCTTTCAAAACTGATTGGCAAGGCCCTTGAAAAATTCAATATTTCGTACATGCTTCAATTGTAAACCTGACATAAATATGTTCGAATATATTACCTAAATATTAGTAAAAGGTGGTCTGGGGTGGAGTAGAATGGAGGGGATAGGAGCGAAGTGGAAAAGATCGCAATGGAGTGGAGTGGCGAATGGAGTCTAGGTGAGTGGATTGGATTGGAGTGGAGAGGAGAGGAGAGGAGAGGATCGCAGTGAGATGGACAGGATCGGAATGGACTGGAAATGCATGGAGTGCAGCGCAGTGCTAATATATATGTTTTTTATAATATACGGTGTTACACATTGAGAAACGGGCTTGGAAGATACTATAGGTTGTGCCAGAAAATATCTTAAGAATAAAATAGTTATAATCGACAAGGTTGACGAAATAATTCACAAGAAGAAGGCTGCACAGTACTCACAATTATTATTAAGATAATAGCAATTTTGTACTTACAGTGACTTTGTAATGATTTTCTCGTGCATCGGCAATGTAGCCTCTAAAGATAGAAACGAAAAAAAATGGATTACAATTTATCGGTGTCAATGGCTCTGTTTCTTTCTATATTCTTCTAAGTTATAGTTTATGTCTCTCTCTTACACAGAGTGTTGTCTTATCTTTGCCATTTGTTCTATCTCTGTAACTGTCATGGTTTTGGCTCTGTCTTTGTTTTTAACATTGTCTTTAACTACAATGGGTTCCAGCTCTTCCTTTATTTGCATATTAAGTCTATGTCTGCCTCTCTTTCTACATGTTCAGGCAGCCATATATTATTATTTTCTTGTGAAGAGCAATATGTGTAGTCACAAAAATAAATCGGAAGTTGAGAAATTGTGGGTTCTATTCTTGTGGACATACCAAAGCTATAACTGGCCTCTTTTAACCGAAAATTGAAAAATTGAAAACGGTTATTATTAGCTCTGTGATAACTACCAATACTAATGACTAACATCAGGTAGTGATACTGTAAACAATTTTTCAGGTACACAAAATATATTTTAGAAAATCGTAAAAGCATTCGATACTGCTGTTTTCTTTAGTGAAGAATATTAATAAAAAAAAATGTTGCAAAGCTGTAACTTGAGAAAACTAAGATAAACGAAATACTTCGGTAGCTTTCCCTGAAT
Source organism: Desmophyllum pertusum (assembly GCA_029204205.1). Taxonomy (NCBI): domain Eukaryota; kingdom Metazoa; phylum Cnidaria; class Anthozoa; order Scleractinia; family Caryophylliidae; genus Desmophyllum; species Desmophyllum pertusum. The sequence continues at coordinate 2,324,689 of MU825403.1, forward strand.
CGACCACTTACCCGAAGATGCAGACCAGCAGAAGGACAAGGCTCAATCGGTTCATTTTCGCTTTAGTAAATTGCTGTGGAAGATGGAATAAAACAAAAGACAATTATAATAATTTGACTAACGTTAACGTTAGGAGGAATTGTGTTCAATATTATAACTGCAGTGTTGATAACAACAATTGAACTGGAAATAAAATAAGTTTTGCATCAATTCCTAACTTCCATAAGGTGGAACTGCAAGACGTACCTTCAGTTGAAACTGGAATGTTGCACTTTATCTCGCGAGTTTTAACTAACCACAGCGCCTAGAAAACCTGTCGCATTGCTTTTATAATGTCCAGTAGGGAACTGTCAATCTGCCGTCAAAATAACACTAACTCATAATCTAGGCTAAAGTAAGGCCTTGTGCAGTAGGCAGTAAAGGCAACTACGACTGCGCACAAGAATATTTAGCATATTTTCCTTCGACCAGGTCTACAGTGTCGAGATGTTGTTTTTAGTCAATTTTTACCATCGTTCCCAAAATATCTCGCCAAAATAAAACGAGACAATTATAAAAAATTCAACATACATTCTTGTTGATAAAAACTTATTATTTACGGCAGTAGGTTCACAAATAAAAGACTTGTCAAGGATTATTGCACAACCGTAAGTTACAAGAAGGTCAATAGATAATTTAAACATAGGAGGCTGGCTTTCGAGCACCGCCTTCTTACATAAATTATCTGTAAGTTACGAAATATAATTACGAAATATAATCATTAACGCCAAGCACAAGAGATACAAAAGGTATTATCCTGCTCAACACTTTATTTGTGAAAGATAACAAACATATATAATTGAACTACCATTCAGAAATTATTACGAGAAATAACAATTGCTATGGTTTCAGTATACGGATCATCCATGTAAAAGAGATCCAGAAACTAGTTTAGATAGATAAATACTAATGAACTCAAGAAAAGAAATAGGGGAAACAAGTTAGTTTCGGACCAAGGAGCAACTTCAGAATACCCGGCCATTAAACACGAATGACATTACAAAAGGGAGCTTGTACATTTTACTTTAGGAAGGCAGGCCTTATTAGCCAATAATCAACTAATGAGACAATACATATACTTCCAAATTAATGATGAATGAAACTTTTGACAAGTCATTTTCTCTTTTCTTCAGATGCCATTTAGGATGGTTTTCTGGTCAACACTTCATTTGTGAAAGATAACAAACATAATTGCATTATCATGTAAAAATTATTACGAGAAGTAACAGTCGCCATGGTTTCAGTACGGATAATCCACAAGAGATCCAGAAGTTATTTTAGATAGAAAAGTACTAAGGAATTCAAGAAAATAGATAGTGAAAACAAGTTCGTTTTGGACCTAGGAGCAACTTTAGTATACCCGGCTATTGAATACGAATGGCCTGATCTGCTCGCAAACATTTCATTCATTTTATAATATTTTGAAGTATGGTATAGTTTGACCACCTGTAGACGTAATTTCATGAAAATCTGTAAGGCTCTGTTTCTGTTTTCGAGCACCGCGGGCTTCTTCCATAAATTATCTGTAAACCAGTTCGCAAATTACGAAATATAATCATTAACGCCAAGCTCCAGAGATACAAAAGGTATTGTCCTGGTCAACCCTATATTTGTGAAAGATAACAAACATATATAATTGAACTACCATGCATAAATTATTGCGAGAAATAACAGTCGTTATGGATTCAGTATACGGATCATCCAAAAGAGATCCAGAAACAAGTTTAGATAGAAAAGTACTAATGAATTCAAGAAAAGAAATACATGTAGGGGAAACAAGTTAGTTTCGGACCAGAGCAACTTCAGAATACCCGGCCATTAAACACGAATGAGATTACAAAAGGGAGCTTGTACATTTTACTTTAGTAAGGCAGGCCTTATTAGCCAATAATCAACTAATGAGACAATACATGTTGTTCCAAATTAATGATGAATGAAACTTTTGACAAGTCATTTTCTCTTTTCTTCAGATGCCATTTAGGATGGTTTTCTGGTCAACACTTCATTTGTGAAAGATAACAAACATAATTGCATTACCATGTAAAAATTATTACGAGAAGTAACAGTCGCTATGCTTTCAGTACGGATCATCCACAAGAGATCCAGAAGTTATTTTAGATAGAAAAGTACTAAGGAATTCAAGAAAATAGATAGTGAAAACAAGTTCGTTTTGGACCTAGGAGCAACTTTAGTATACCCGGCTATTGAATACGAATGGCCTGATCTGCTCGCAAACATTTCATTCATTTTATAATATTTTGAAGTATGGTATAGTTTGACCACCTGTAGACGTAATTTCATGAAAATCTGTAAGGCTCTGTTTCTGTTTTCGAGCACCGCGGGCTTCTTCCATAAATTATCTGTAAACCAGTTCGCAAATTACGAAATATAATCATTAACGCCAAGCTCCAGAGAGACAAAAGGTATTGTCCTGGTCAACCCTATATTTGTGAAAGATAACAAACATATATAATTGAACTACCATGCATAAATTATTGCGAGAAATAACAGTCGTTATGGATTCAGTATACGGATCATCCAAAAGAGATCCAGAAACAAGTTTAGATAGAAAAGTACTAATGAATTCAAGAAAAGAAATACATGTAGGGGAAACAAGTTATTTTCTTACCAGAGCAACTTCAGAATACCCGGCCATTAAACACGAATGCCATTACAAAAGGGAGCTTGTACATTTTACTTTAGTAAGGCAGGCCTTATTAGCCAATAATCAACTAATGAGACAATACATGTTGTTCCAAATTAATGATGAATGAAACTTTTGACAAGTCATTTTCTCTTTTCTTCAGATGCCATTTAGGATGGTTTTCTGGTCAACACTTCATTTGTGAAAGATAACAAACATAATTGCATTACCATGTAAAAATTATTACGAGAAGTAACAGTCGCTATGCTTTCAGTACGGATCCTCCACAAGAGATCCAGAAGTTATTTTAGATAGAAAAGTACTAAGGAATTCAAGAAAATAAATAGTGAAAGCAAGTTCGTTTTGGACCTAGGAGCAACTTTAGTATACCCGGGGCTATTGAACAGTATGTAGTTTGACCACCTGTAGACGTAATTTCATGGAAATTTGTAAGGTTTTTTTTATTAAAACAACACTGAACATTCTGTGCTCGATTTTGTATATTTCCCCATAATTTAATTCAATATCTTTCAACAAATTAAAGATATATTTACCTCCCCTGTGTTGAAAAAATATATATATTAAATATTTTGTACGCTATATTTAATTTTGAAGAACTACGCTTAGACACCTCAAAAAACGATCGAAGCACATTTAGCGGGATATTGCTAAAATTATTTTAAGCATGGTTTTCACTAGCGACGCAAGCATAAGCGCAAATGCAAGAGTTCTGCTCAAGTAGTGAAAATGAACGCAAGCAGAATCTCAAGCACAACACCAGGTTTTTGAGCATTTGACTGACGGAAAACATTAGTCTATTTCTTTTACTCATTGACTGAAAGCTCGAATAATTTGACTTTCGCTTAAAAGTGGAACGAACAGTTTTCATGGCAAAGACGTTTTTAACCAGAAAAATTCGGAGAATCAAGGCAAGCAAAATAAGCACAATAATTCAAAAATAACTTTCGGAAGATGATTCTCTGATTAACTAGCTTGCGTCAAGCCAGTTTTTACGGCAAAATAAGGGCTCTTGTGCTTCCGCTTATGCTTGTGCTTGTGCTTGCGTCGCACGTGAAAACGGAACATAACATAAGCACAAAGAAGAGGCAGTGATTTTCGGAGATGATTTTGAAGGGATGTTTGAACAAAACAAAGGTTAGTTCAGAAAATCAACTTCCGAAATTAATTTGTGAGTTATTGTGCTTATTCTGCTGGTAAAATCGTTGCTGCCGTGAAAATTGTTCGTTTCACTTTCAAGCGAAAATCAAATTATTCGCGAGCTTTCACTCACGAATCGTGTTTGCGTTTTAGAATTAGTTTCTATAAAGCCTAGTTTTCACTAATGACGCAAGCACAAAAGTGCTGCTCAAGTGAAAATGAACGCAATGAACGCATTTTTAGCCAGCAAAATTCTGAGAAATATAAATCACAATAACTTTCGAAAGATGATTTTCTGTTGTTCAAAAATTCCTTCAAAATAATATCAAAATCACTGCCTTTTCCTCTTGCTTGTGTTGTGTTCCGTTTTCACGTTTGACGCAAGCACAATCCAGTACCGGCCGAAAAGAAAGTGATAAACCGAATAGTCGCATTTTCATGCTAGATATTAAAGCAAATAGAAAATGTTAAGAGGCTGTGCACCTTAAAACCGACCAATGATTTTGGCTCGAAAAATAGTTTGGGCTGATTTTAATATTATAAGTACAGGTTACCAAACTATAAATAAAAATGTATTTCTTTTGTTTCAGTATCCTTTATTTATAAAAATATTGACTCGTGAAGTTTGGTCGGCCGGCGAGGTCAAAATCGAGCCTAAACAAGCCGTCGAAAAGTGCCTCGAAATTTATTCTCGCAACGTAAATTGGACTAAAACCACCATCAAAGTAAAGAAAAATGCTTATTGGTGGAATCTAGTAGGATAACGATCAAAATATTTAAAAGTAAAACGTCCAAATTATTATTTGACTATACCACACTAAATCTGCAATAGCGATAGGACCGATTTTCAGAAAATTATTTCTCAAAAGTGGCACCAGATCTAAAGTTCTAATACGCTTATATCAAACACGATAAAGATAAACTTTCATTTGACGGCAAAACATTTTGCGGCCCGTGCGAATTCTCTGTGTAAGAACTCGTTAAAGTTACTGTAATTACCGCCATTTCTTCAATATGCAAATTACTTACGGTTTATCGTAGGCATCTTAACTACCGGTTTCAGGCTTCTACAAAAACACACCAACCATCCTGAATATAGGAAAAGACTTATAAGAAAAGCACAGAAGACAAATGAATGCAGAGAAAGCCGACATTTTTTAAGTTTACCTGCCATTGAAGCCGGATTGAAGTCCTCAAGTTTCGCTCGCGTGACTCCGTGTTCGATACAGTAACGCCAACTGAATGTTTCAGATTAAAAACGACAAGGGAAGGCCTCGAATTAACGTTCCAAAATGTTAGGAAACTGAAACTTCAACCTATTTGCACTCTACAGCAAGAAAATAACGAATCCAAGTTGAAATTCACCTGGATCGAATGGTCTGACACTTCAAATGACTGTTATATACAGCTTCGTAACTTGACACCGATATACCAATGTCACGGGTCACCGCTGACCGGCAGGTCAAACCTTTTAAAAAGTTCAGCGGCTTTTTTTTTTTAGCTTTTTTTCAAATCGTGATCTGGATATAAATCTGGATATAAAAATGTCTCAAGTTTGCACTTTGTTGAGTGCGGACCCTCGCGTGGACGTACGGAAACGGTGTTTTTGTACGAGTGCCGTGATATCAGTGTTCATTTAAAAAGTTGTTGTTGTTTGTCACGCTGCAATCTCAAAGAGTGTGTCATACTTCAATGAGCTGATTTTGTTGGCACATCGCTTGATAAAGTTAAGGGACTGTGCAATAATTACCATTTTATTTCAAGTACATATTACATTGGCGAAGCCATACCTATTTATAAGGTGGGGACCGAAAAATCTTCCGGCCCTTCGGACCTGAAATTAACACACATGCTCTTTTCCTTCTGCAATGGCTCTGTTGTATATTGCTACGGAGGTGATGTTTGTTCCAGACGCGGATGTCCAACAATTAAATATGTAGTAGGAGCTCTTCTTTCTGTTATAAGATTTTAATCCACAGGTGCGTGTAGAGAAAATTCAGGGTATAAAGGTGTATGTATACTGTGATGGAGGGGGGGGGGGGGGGGGGGGGTCGTACATAATTTCTGACTGATTAGAGGGGGAGGGGGCAATAACTAAATTCACTTATTTAGGAGGGGGGTATTACCTACCTACATGAAGCCAATTTTCCACCACCCCCCCCCCCCCCCCCCCCCCTTCTGATAATTATTGCACAGTCCCTAAAGTGGTGGTTTGGGTTTTTTCTCGCCGAAAACATCTCGCGCACTGTAAAAAACCCAAACCGCCTGTACTGCAGGCTATGCGTGTCTGCGCTCGCATGGCTTAGGAGGTACTGGGAGGCCTTCAAGGTCGTACCAGTATCCGAGACATGGAGGTTCATCTAGAAAGGCCAGTGGGCGGGACGTGATCAATGTGGTTGCTATGGCAAAGGAAGTATATCAGCTATTTGGGATACAGTGTACGTTTGTCCATTGGCTCGCGTAAGAAATGTTTGATAGTTTGTCCAAATTAAAAATCTGATGCGAGGGTCTGCACTCAATAAAGCCGATTTTATACAAAGAGCAAGCTTGAGTTATTTTTATATCCAGATTTAAAATATAGATTGAAAGCTGCGCTCGCTATGAGCGGTTAAGAAACAATGTTTTATCGGAGTAATACTGTATAAAACATAGAAAAGCCGTCTTTTTCGTTTTTATACGCCCGTTAAATCTATATTAGAGGCCAAACCATGTATTATACTTTATTATATGGCAAAAAGCAGTATTCTGATGAACTCCGTCTTTTATAAAACATTGAACAGAAGAAAACCGTTTTTCTGTTAAGTAGAAACATTTTCCCTTTCCGTACGTCCACGCGAGGGTCCGCACTCAACAAAGCCTGTTATACAAAAAACAAACTTGAGACATTTTTATATCCAGATTTATATCCAGATCACGATTTGAAAAAAAGCTAAAAATGCACAGCCTCTTAAAGTTCAGTTGCTATATTTCGGTTCTTTACATGACTATCATCAGGCAAGTAGTGCCTGGAAATTAGCTATCTTTTTATCTTTATCGGTATTGATTTATGTTGTGACAGCAGTAACGATAATGGTAATGAAATAATAATTGTGTTAAATAAAGAGAAGCCTCGGATATAACGACAAAATTTATCTTATGAGACAGAACGTTCGCGGAAATAACCGAGTGATGTGTTTAACGCCAGAATATCACAAACCTACAGTCCTAATACCACCTAACGTACTTGCACAATATAGAGGAAATTTGTTTTTATTACAGATCATCGTCGGCTTCCCAGTTAAACGCAGCACGTGTTTTTAGTTTGCTCCTCAGAATATCCAGTCCAACTGGTCTCCACCTAAATCTTCTATCGAATGGAGAGTGGAGTTCAGGTTTACTGACGTAAGATATACGCTCGCTAAGAGTTTGTTGTCTGTATGGCACTCCTACAGCCATGGCAAAAGCGTCGTTTCCAACAAATATTCATAGAAGACAAGTAGCAGAAATGAAGGAATGCTCCGAAGGTGTTCACGTCAATATGTTTCTTAGCTACACCTTACGAAGAGTGTTTCTGACCTAGCTAATGTGTTAAAAGTTGATTCATCATTAATTTGGAACAACATGTATTGTCTCATTAGTTGATTATTGGCTAATAAGGCCTGCCTTCCTAAAGTAAAATATATAAGCTCCCTTTTGTAATGCCATTCGTGTTTAATGGCCGGGTATTCTGAAGTTGCTCTTTGGTCCGAAACTAACTTGTTTTCCCTATTTCTTTTCTTGAATTCCTTAGTACTTTTCTATCTAAAATAAGTTCTGGATCTCTTTTGGACGATCCGTATACTGAAACCATAGCGACTGTTATTTCTCGTAATAATTTTTACATGGTAGTTCAATTATATATGTTTGTTATCTTTCACAAATGAAGGGTTGAGCAGGATAATACCTTTTGTATCTCTTGTGCTTGGCGTTAATGATTATATTTCGTAATTATATTTCGTAATTTACAGATAATTTATGGAAGAAGGCGGTGCTCGAAAGCCAGCCTCCTATGTTTAAATTATCTATTGACCTTCTTGTAACTTACGGTTGTGCAATAATCCTTGACAAGTACTTTTATTTGTGAACCTACTGTAAATAATACGTTTTTATCATCAAGAATGTATGTTGTATTTTTTATATTTGTCTCGTTGTTTTATTTTGGCTAGATATTTTGGGAACGATGGTAAAAATTGACTAAAAACAACATCTCGACACTGTTTACCTGGTCGAAGGAAAATATGCTAAATATTCTCGTGCGCAGTCGTAGTTGCCTTTACTGCCTACTGCGCAAGGCCTTACTTTAGCCTAGATTATGAGTTAGTGTTATTTTGACGGCAGATTGACAGTTCCCTACTGGACATTATAAAAGCAATGCGACAGGTTTTCTAGGCGCTGTGGTTAGTTAAAACTCGCGAGATAAAGTGCAACATTCCAGTTTCAACTGAAGGTACGTCTTGCAGTTCCACCTGATGGAAGTTAGGAATTGATGCAAAACATTTTATTTCCTGTTCAATTGTTTTTATCAACACTGCGGTTATAATATTGAACACAATTCCTCCTAACGTTAACGTTAGTCAAATTATAATTGTCTTTTGTTTTATTCCATCTTCCACAGCAACTTCCTAAAGCGAAAATGAACCGATTGAGCCTTGTCATTCTGCTGTTCTGCATCTTCGGGTAAGTGGTCGATTCAGGGAAAGCTATACCGAAGTATTTCGTTTATCTCAGTTTGCTCAAGTTACAGCTTTGCAACAATATTTTTTATTATATTTTTCACTGAAGAAAACAGCAGTAAAATGAAAAAAGAAGAAAAAAAACAACAGCAGTATATTGAATGCTTTTACGATTTTCTAAAATATATTTTGTGTACCCGAAAAAATTCTCTACAGTATCACTACCTGATATTAGTCATTAGTATTGGTAGTTATAATCTATCAAAAAAATTTTTTCGCGCGCGATTGGTCTAAACACGTCACGTGACGCAGCCAAAACTGGGGAATATCCGTGTGATATTCCCCAAGTGATATTCCCCAGTTTTGAAAATTTGCGTTTCACGTTCGCAGGTTCAGTTTTCGTCTCAAATAAATTGCTAAATTAAATAAAACTGATTGTTTTGAACAGACTAGAAATATTTTTGAACGCCAACAGAATTATTTTGATGTTTAACAGCTTGGCCGACCGAGATCTTCCACGGCAAACAGAGCGGCCTTGTGAAAAAATATTTGAAGGATAATAACTACAATAGCCTCCATTTGGCTTCAAAAATATGCTCGGATATTTGTCCTTGGACATTATCTGTTCCTCGAAGCTCACAGTTTTCCTCGAGCTTCTCTCTCGGAAAACTGTTCGCTTCTCGGAACACATAATGTCCGCGGACAAATATCCGAGTATATTTCCTCGCCAAATGGAGGCTATTGTTTATTTATCGCAGAGCTGATAATAACCGTTTTCAAAATTTCCTCAAGTTAAAAGAGGCCAGTTATAGCTTTGGTATGTTCCCAAGAAGAGAACCCACAATTTCTCAACTTCCGATTTATTTCTGTGACTACACATATTGCTCTTCAGGCAAGAACATAATAATATATGGCTGCCTGAACATGTAGAAAGAGAGGCAGACATAGCCTTAACATGCAGACGGACGCAGAGCCATTGTCACCGATAAATTGTAATCCATTTTTTTCGTTTCTATCTTTAGAGGCTACATTGCCGATGCACGAGAGAATCACTACAAGGTCACTGTAAGTATAAAATTGCATTATCTTTATAATAATAATTGTGAGTACTGTGCAGCCTTCTTCTTGTGAATCAGTATTTCGTCAACCTTGTAGATTATAACTATTTTATTCTTAAGATATTTTCTGGCATAGCCTATAGTATCTTCCAAGCCCGTTTCTCAATGTGTAACACCATATATTATAAAAACATATATATTATAGCACTGCGCTGCACTCCATGCATTTCCAGTCCATTCTGATCCTGTCCATCTCACTGCGATCCTCTCCTCTCCACTCCAATCCAATCCACTCACCTCGACTCCATTCGCCACTCACTCTGTTGCGATATTTTCCACTTCGCTCCTATCCACTACACTCTACCCACCCTACACCACCATTTACTAATATTTAGGTAATATATTCAAAAATATTTGTATCAAGTTTACAATTGAAGCATGTACGAAATATTGAATTTTTCAAGGGCCATCCCAATTTTTGAAAGAACTAATGTGAAGGATCTTAAAAGTGACTTAAAAGCTGTCACTTACAAAAGCTTGTCAAGGGAGGAGGTTGCCTTCCCACCAAAGCCAAACTTTTCCCCGTCGCTTTTCAAAATGTTTATGCGTGTATACATAGGTAACTGGCACAACAGCAAGTGAATTGTGCGTTTTGAATTATTCCTCCTCCAACGACAGAGTATTAAATTGCTTTGTAACCTTCTTTCTTCGCTGCTATAGTGCTCTGGGAGCAAGTCCCAGACCAGCGTTGACAGGAGGCATGAAGCCAAGACTAGCGAATTCTGGATACTCGCGTGTTGCCCAAAAGGTAAGAAATAAACGATTTCAGCTAATGAGGTCAATCAGGGCACCATATAGTGCTTCAATAAAGGCCCAGATCTAGCACAAAGCTGAAGGAAGACAAGTATAGAATTCAGATATATCTTATTGTTTTCTTTACACATATATGTTTTGTACAACGAAACAAAACGCCGATACGTGCCAACTACTTGTTAGAAAAGAATGCAGTGTTCTAAATGTTCATACAGATTATTATTATTATTATTATTATTATTATTCACTACTGAGTAAATTTGTCTTTTCGACCAAACAAATTGTTAGAAAATCGATAACCTTTCGTAGATATGTTTATTTAACAAATAAAGAAGCCAAAACCATGTATTATACTGTCATAAAACACGACGGGAATTTTGAGAACACGAGAGAAATTTAGAAAACACGAGCCGCAGGCGAGTGTTTTCTAAATTTCTGAAGTGTTCTCAAATTCCCGGAGTGTTTTATGACAGTATAATACATGGTTTTGGCTTCTTTATGTGCTTTAAAATATAGATTTACGCGCGCGAAACGATAAAACACGCTTTTCTATGTTATATACTCTGATAAAACATGGTTTTTAACCAATCAGAGCGCGCGCAGTTTTCAGTCTATATTTTAATGGAATATAGAATATAGAAACTATACATTCACACTGAATAATTATAATCAAGGAAACAAATTACAAATATATCATAAAACAAACCAAGATGAACAATTTAATATTATAGGAATTTCATAGACTCTACTGGAGACATAAGAAATTCGAAATATTTGATTGGCTCTTTGGAAATAAAGAGCCAATCAATCTTGAACGGAAATAAAAATACGGGCGGCGAAAACCCGCAATTACCACGAAAATTCACGATTGTAAGCACAAGCAACATACGCAGACGCAGTAACGTGTTGATCATTAGCAGCATTTGTTCTAACAAAAGGCACTAATGATCAACACGTTACTGCGTCTGCGTATGTTGCTTGCGCTCATGCTTGCGTCGTAGGTGTGAACCAGGCTTAAATACAAATTTATTTCGTGGAGGACTTAGAAGATGAGACATATGATGAAGATTTTGGCCAAAAGCGGCGTGGAATATCTACAGTTGTTTTAACCAACCGGTTAATATAGTATAATAAACTTAACGTGCCAATGGCTCACTGCATTATTATTTAATGACAAACTAATTGAAAACTGAAACAAAACACTCATACATGCATCCGTGCCTGTACGGGTACATTAGGAATCACCAAGCGACGTTATATATTACGAACAATTGAACAACGTCACAATTGAAACTCTTCCAGATCATCAAGTCGGTTCCATTATCAGTATCGCTGAAGCCACGAATCGAAAAAAAAAAGGAATTCCCAAAACCTGAAAACCCGTAGGCAATATTAATAACGCCGCGGGGGACGTTTTTCTTTAACGCGGCAGCCTCTTTGCTCCACGCGGGGCGGTAAATTTTGGAAATCGACTGAAAGCACATGTACTCGTCAGTTCACGTCGGCCACCATTACAGTCCCACACAGTAGCATGTCACTTGAAGACGACGTAGATGAAGACAGGATTTCCTAGAATCTACGACTGGAAAATCCTTTGTCTCCAGAGCCCTTTGCTTCTCGTGCCTAGGCCCCAACCGGCTAAGAGACGCGAAAGGGCTACGGGGACGAGAATGGCGCGCATTACTATCCAATCAAAAGCCGAGACTAGCTATCCTCGGCGTCTGATTGGATAGTCTGCACGCACGAAAGTATGTGAAATAATTAAAACTAGTCACACTTTTGGGCCTCTTGCTGTAATTTCAAAATAGATCTGATAAGAGAGTTAATTTCGCTGAAGTTGTTGATTTTGGTCATCAACTGATCGCCATCTGCATTACTACAGATCTTACATGCTCCTTCTTGTCTTATAATCTTGAAAATGTTTTGTTTTAGGTAGGGCTCTCATAAATATTTATGTTTCATTTATTTATAATCACAGTTTAACGAACTGAATCCTCTCAACGAGGAGAGAAGCTAGCTTTTTATCAGCTTCGTCAATAATATAGGACTAAGTCAATACGCTACTGTTTGCATGTCGTGCCAATCTGCTTGTCGAGGGCCGTCGTGATAACAGCGGGTGGGGCAACTATCACGTGACTCCTTTACCTGCTCAAAAGGATATTTTGAATTTTTTTGCAGGAATGCCATTGACGTTTCTCAACGACAATGCCTTTTGCTGTGGGGGAAGGGGTCATTGCTTTGGTAAGTACTTTTTATAGCCAAATACATACACGTTGGTATAAAATTGAAAGGAAACAAATATTGAATGAAAAAAATACAAAAAAAACTGAACACAAACACATGCGACCCCCCTGAAATGTTTACCCAAATGTTGGTAACCCTCCACCATTTTCAACGAGGTTCCCCCCTCCCCTGTAATAAATGACCGGTCCCTAATGAATTTTCCTATAGAATGCTGAAATGTTGTTTTCATCGACGCCGGCCAGGAAGTGGAGGAGGTGATTTCCTTGCATCGTATATTTAGTACTTTCAAATGGACCGGCAACAGTTCAAAAGCATCTGACTTCATCTTGATAAGTGCGATAATTCCATCGTCTTTGGAAAGCCACAACCAAAGTCGATCTTTATCCTTCAACATCATAGTTTTCAATAGAATTCACTATTCCTGCCGCTGAATGTATGTTCTGTTTGCAACGGAAAATGCTTCTATGCAGTCCAAACTGAACTCGGTGATTTTGTCGAAGAAACAAGCACCCTCAACCCAAACAGCTCCAAATTTGAAAAGTCATCACAAAATATGGCTTTTCCATAAGATTTTATTGAATAAAAGGCGGCGTTCTGCACATGCGCATGGAAGTTATCCTTATCCTCTCTCCTTTCCTTGGTGAGTTCAGACCCTATATACCGAGCGTAAGGACTGTGGAGTCTGGTAATGGACTAAGTCGTGTACAATCACAGTTTCTTGAACAAGCAGCTTCAAACTTAAGAAAGAGCTTTACAAAGAACACTATTATTGAGAGACAACCAACTTGCATGTCACTCCTTGGATAGCAAAACAGTTTATGGTCCGTCATCCGCAAAAAAAAACCCTGTCCTCTTAACTCTATTTTAACTTCCCTAAATCAGACGATTGTGTTTTTTTAACATACATTATAGATGATTGATTAGCCACCACAAACTACAAAAACGGCAAAATTCCCCTGAGCCAATATTGCCCTCATCAAGGGCGAGTAATAGAGATACTCGCGTGGAGCTTGTTTTTACAGAGTTATCTACCAGAGAATCTAACGCATATGAGAAGACACCATTCTATTCATAAGAAACGTGTCATGCACTTGCAAAGATTGCTAATATCGTTCCTTTTTATTTCAGGCAACATCTGTACTTGCGATGGTAATGGTATGTCTTCAAAGTACGCAACGATCGCCACCCAGATGAGTTTGATTAAAAGTGTATCGTAAGGAGGATTAAAAATGCAGCTACTTGTGCTGGCAATTAAAAGCACTGAATTCCTCACTTGCATCAAAAATGTGATTGAATAGACAATAAATGTGCTGGAAAAGACGAAAGAGTACATGTGATTACTTACAAATATACCCTATGCTATTTTAGACTACTTCAGTCGGACTCTTTCAATCCGTATGTAGCTATTATTAGCATTTAGATTGTTAGAAAGGTTGTGAAGTACTTATATCTCAGTGGTTGGGATATCTTGACGACATCTTTTAGCGATATAAATGGCGATATAACTGGGGATTTATCAACATCATTGTTAGCCGAATGTCTGCTGAGTTTCCAGCTAAAATGGTTGAAAATATGAACTGGTGAATGCCACAACCTAAAGGGCTGCTATGAGTTGCAAAAAACATTTCGAGTTAAAGCAAGCTGCTGCTAGGAAATGCCGTAAAGGGGGGCGTGGGAAAGGGGGTGGGAAGTCTACGGGGGAAGGGAAAAGAGATAGCGGGAAGCCGGCGAGATACCGTTATACTTCACCGCGGGAAAAAAACAAAGATGCGAGAGGCACTAAGAAAGGGGCGGAAACCCGGGAGTAAAATGTATAGGAAGTAGGAAGTTCAGATCCCCTGTTCCCTCTGTTCCCCCTGTTCCCCCTGTTCCCCCTGTTCCCCCTGTTCCCCCTGTTCCCCCTGTTCCCCCTGTTCCCCCTGTTCCCCCTGTTCCCCCTGTTCCCCCTGTTCCCCTGTTCCCCTGTTCCCCCTGTTCCCCCTGTTCCCCCTGTTCCCCCTGTTCCCCCTGTTCCCCCTGTTCCCCCTGTTCCCCCTGTTCCCCCTGTTCCCCCTGTTCCCTGTTCCCCCTGTTCCCCCTGTTCCCCCTGTTCCCCCTGTTCCCCTGTTCCCCTGTTCCCCCTGTTCCCCCTGTTCCCCCTGTTCCCCCTGTTCCCCTGTTCCCCTGTACCCCCTGTTCCACCTGTTCCCCCTGTTCCCCCGCTGCATCGAATCGTTACGGTAAACCGTGAATAATTACCGATTCGGAATTAAGAACAAATCGATTTTCTAAAATATACATATATGTTATTCGCCGGCCGGGAGGTCCGTATAGGGAAAAATTGTGCCCGAGGTATTTTTTTGTTGTTGCTCAGTGTACATTTGTTCAAGATATTCCTTAGTACGTTTTTATTCATTTACCTCGAAATTCAGCAATTCCAACATTTTTTGAAATCGTTCCCTGCAAGATTTCACTTGCTTTCCTTATACGCCCTTACCCCATCAGATGATCGATCAGCAGTGGTTTCTTAAATATTCTGTTCTGGTACACACTGGTACACCGCCGTCATACCAGCCTGTATCCATACTACGCCGAAGGGAGTGATTAGTATAGTGCCCATCGAACCCCGCTTTTTTTTATAATTTTCTCTACCACATTCCCAAAGTTTATCTCCCTAGCTGTTGCTTTTTTGTAATACCAGATGTCCGCTTTTGGCTTAGGCAAATCTCGCAAATAAAACACGTTATCGCTGACTTCCTTTGGGACACGAGACATGTATTTCTTACACAGTTCAACCGGGCAACGCTCTACATTAGTCAAATTCTTTTATGCCCGAACTACTTTCCTTTTGATACGCAAATGGCCCAATCCTCCATTATTAGTCTTACTTATATCCACGGTATACTGCAACAATTCACTACCCAATTCATAGCTGTGAGTTTATTATTCTTGTGTTCTTGTTCAGCCTTCAGAGCAAATTGAATGCCCAAAACTCAAACCAATGTATTGCGAAGCAATTCCGCGTTTTCGTCACCTCGCCACTGTAAGTTTCTTTTAAAACTGCTTTATTTCTCTCCTCCTTCCATTGATCAAAGACTTTCAACACCCACGCCCATTTTCTACATCTGACACCCAACTTTTCTCAAACGTCTCGCATTCCAATGATGTAATTGGTCTTAGAATGAAATATGAAATACAGTTTGTCAGGGGATAAAAAAAGTGACCGAAATAATAAAGTTACCATCATTCTCCGAGCTCTGCGTAATGAAAATTGCTGCTTCATCTTCAGAGGAATCCTTCATCCCGGGCTTCCAACCAGCGAGCTATGCACTGAATAAAATGACTGAGTACTCTGGGTTATAAAGTACAGTAAAAACCCGCGTATAAGAACCAGTGGATTAAGAACCAGCAGGCTAAAATTTGTTATTTAGACCCCCAACATATAAGAACCAGTTTTGCCTAAAAATTGAAACAGGTTCTTATTTCGAAAAATCACTCATTCATAATGCTTAAAAAAGGTTAATCTGAGAGTGTCTTATAATTTCACTATATATGTGGACCTTGACCAGAGTACATGTGTTTGTCGTCTATAATGTAGTCATAATAGGCACACCAAATAGAAGGACCACACCCATATTGATCAGCAACAACCCATTTTCTCCGGCTTGAAAATAAGAACCAATTTAAGAACCACTTTAGCCTAATTTCTCGGTAGATACCAAATATATAAGAATATTTTTATTTTTAACTTGGAAAAATACTGGTTCTGAAACGCGGGTTTTTACTGTATGCAAATTGTTTTGGACGTTCTCGTCAACAACAAATAAATAAAATAACAATTTTCACACATGATCATAGTTACATAATCTTCACAACAACTGAGGACTTGGTGGTTACGTAATCGCTACCGCACTGTATACGTAGTGAAAATAAGTGCTGATTTCATTGTTAAAGTTGTATTCAAAATCAATGTAACAGTCGAAGGGGCGGCTAAAATCGACGATAAAATCCAGAGAGAGAACAATAGGATCGAAATAGGATTTGATCAGGATCAATAATTATTTGCCTTTACTGCCTACTGCGCAAGGCGTTACGTAGTTAGTGTTATTTTGACGGAAGATTGACAGTTCCCTACTGGACATTATAAAAGCAATGCGACAGGTTTTCTAGGCGCTGTGGTTAGTTAAAACTCGCGAGATAAAGTGCAACATCCCAGTTTCAACTGAAGGTACGTCTTGCAGTTCCACCTTATGGAAGTTAGGAATTGATGCAAAACATTTTATTTCCTGTTCAATTGTTTTTATCAACACTGCAGTTATAATATTGAACACAATTCTTCCTAACGTTAACGTTAGTCAAATTATAATTGTCGTTTGTTTTATTCCATCTTCCACAGCAACTTCCTAAAGCGAAAATGAACCGATTGAGCCTTGTCATTCTGCTGTTCTGCATCTTCGGGTAAGTGGTCGATTCAGGGAAAGCTACCGAAGAATTTGTTTATCTTAGTTTGCTCAAGTTACAGAAACAGAGCCGTTGACACCGATAAATTGTAATCCCGATTTCTTTTCTTCCAATCTTTAGAGGCTACATCGCCGATGCTCGAGAGAATCACTACAAGGTCACTGTAAGTACAAAATTGCATTATCTTTATAATAATAATTGTGAGTACTGTGCAGCCTTCTTCTTGTGAATTAGTATTTCGTCAACCTTGTAAATTATAACTATTTTATTATTATGATATTTTCTGGCACAGCCTATAGTATCTTCCAAGCCCGTTTCTCAATGTGTAACACCATATATTATACAGTAAAAGCTATATTAAGTCCCTGGGGGCTTATTTTATTTCAGGTGTCAAGAAGGGGTGGGGGGGGGGGGCTTATTAGAGAGGGGGGTTTAATAGATAGGGGAGGGCTTATTTGAAATCATAAATTTTCGAGGATATTCACATTGATTTTTCAAACTTTTACTATTACACCACTAACTAAAACAGAACAAGAAATGGGTTATGCATGACACAGGCTATTACAATTGAAGCATGTACGAAATATTGAATTTTTCAAGGGCCTTCCCAATTTTCGAAAGCACTATTGTGAAAGATCTTAAAAGTGACTTAAAAAGCTATCACATACAAAAGCTTCTCAATTTTTCTTAATATCTAACAAGCGATGCTTTTTTATGTAAACATTATTGTGACAGCAAGATAGGCGAATCCAATAATTGACTTTTCTGCCTTGTCCCTTGCAAGAGGGAGGAGGTCGCCTACCAACCAAAGCCAAACTTCTTCCCCATCGCTTTTCAAAACATTATGCGTGTATACACAGGTAACTGGCACAACGACAGGTGAATTATGCGTTTTGAATTATTCCTCCACCAACGACAGAGTATTAAATTGCTTTGTAACCTTCTTTCTACGCTGCTATAGTGCTCTGGGAACAGGTCCCAGACGTCGGTTGACAGGAGGAAGGAAGCCAAGACTAGCGAATTCTGGATACTCGCGTGTTGCCCAAAAGGTAAGAAATAAACGATTCCAGCTAATGAGGTCAAGTCAATGCAGCATACATGGCTTCAATAAAGGCTCAGATCTAGCACAAAGCAGAAGGCTGAAAAGTATAGAATTCAGATATATCTTATTGTTTTCTTTACACATAGATGTTTTGTACAACGAAACAAAACGCCGAACGTGCCAACTACTTGTTAGAAAAGAATGCAGTGTTACAGGAGAGTGTTATAAATGTTCATACAGATTATTATTTTGATAGGTACCGAGATTTACTCGCGAAAACGCACTAGTAAATTTGTCTTTTCGACCAAACAAATTGTTAGAAAATCAATAACCTTTCGTAGATAATTTATGTTCATTAGAATAAACTTCCTTCACACTGAATAATTATAGTCAAGGAAAAAAATTACAAATATATCATAAAACAAACCAAGATGAACAATTGAATATCAATATATTATATCGATATTTATATATTTTATCAATATATTATATCAATATATTATATCAATATATTATATCGATATTTGATTGGCTCTTTGGAAATAAAGAAATCTTGAACGGAAGTAAAAATACGGGCGACTGAAGTCCAAAGAAATAGACTTCTGATGTTCGTAATGGATTTAAATTTGGCAAGATGAGTAAGAAAGTCGTATTGTACACGAAAATGTAAAAACATGAATATCAACAATTTGATCGCAGGGGCACTTTTAGTTTCGTGTTGCAGTTTAACGAACTGAAACCTCTCAACGAGGAGAGAAGCTACGTAGCTTTGTATCAGCTCCGTCAATAATATAGGACTAAGTTAATACGCTACTGTTTGCATGTCGTGCCAATCTGCTTGTCGAGGGCCGTCGTGATAACAGCGGGTGGGGCAACTATCACGTGACTCCTTTACCTGCTCAAAACGATATTTTGAATTTTTTTTGCAGGAATGCCATTGACGTATCTCAATGGCAATGCCTTTTGCTGTGGGGGAAGGGGTCATTGCATGGGTAAGTACTTTGTATAGCCAAATACATACACGTTGGTATAAAAATGAAAGGAAAAAATATTGAATGAAAAAAAAAACTGATCACAAACACATGCGACCCCTTATAGCGTAAGGACAGTGGATTTCTGGTAATGGACTAAGTTGTGTACAATCACAGTTTCTTGAACAAGCAGCTTCAAACTTAAGAAAGAGCTTTACAAAGAACAATATTATTGAGAGACAACCAACTTAAATGTCACTCCTTGGATAGCAAAACAGTTAATGGTCATCATCCGCAAAAAAAACCCTGTACCCTTAACTTTATTTTAACAGTCCCTAAATCAGACGATTTTTTTTTTAAACATACATTATAGATTGATTAGCCACCACAAACTACCAAAATTCCCCTTATGACGAGGTTGGTTGAGCCAATATTGCCCTCATCAAGGGCGAGTATTTATGGAGATACTCGCGTGCAGCTTGTTTTTACAGAGTTATATGCCAGAGAATCTAACGCTCATGAAAAGACACCATTCTATTATGCATAAGAAACATGTCATGCACTTGCAAAGATTGCTAATAGCGTTCCTTTTTATTTCAGGCAACATCTGTACTTGCAATGGTAATAAAGTCACTGGAACGATTTCCACCCAGATGAGTTTGATTAAAAGTGTATCGTAAGGAGGATTAAAAATGCTGCTACTTGTGCTGGCAATTAAAAGCACTGAATTCCTCACTTACATCAAAACGTGTGATTGAATAGACAACAATAAATGAGCTGGAAAGGAATAAAGAGTACATGTGATTACATACAAATATGACCCTATGCTATTTTAGACTACTTCAGTCAGACTCTTTCAATCCTAAACTATTATTAGCATACTATGCGCGTTTTGATTGGTCGAAGCTGGTCGAAAACCTATGTACTATTGTACCGGTAAATGCATAGATAACGAGAGCAAATGACAAAATTAAAACTTTATCTGCAATATGGCTGCCAGTGGCGTCCGGGCTTAACAGGAGTTGTTTTTTTCAGTAGCTGTGTATCAAAATAATAAACATAAAACATAAAAAAAACTGAGAAAACAAAATCAACAAAGGGAAACCAAAACACAAACCGAACCGAACATTGTGCGCGCACGATGCTACGCTATTACAAGATGGCGCGCCGCCCGAGGAATTCCTCACATATCGCAATCAATGATCAATTCCTTCAAAGTGCCCCCCCCCTATGCATCTCGAAAAGTATTGACGCTATGAAAATGAAACTTACATGCTGTGTAAAGCATCCGATAATGTTTATTTTAGTGGCAGTCACGTGTCAATTATGACGTCATACACGCCACAATGACGTCATACATTTAAAAAATCGGCCATCTTGGATCCTAAATCTTGGATTTCTAAATTGTTCAGAAATGGCAGATAATCTCCAAATTTGATTTGAAAAAATCAAGAAAAATATAAATATGCTAAAAAAGCAAAGATTTTGGAATGATTTCATCGTAAAAAGCAACAATTTCATGAAAACTGAAAATTAAGCTAAAAAAAACAAATTTGGGTAAAATGATCTGTATCTCGAAAAGTATTTGTGCTATAAAAATGAAACTTATGTGGTGTATAAAGCATTCAAATGTGTTTATTTTAGTGACAATCTCGAATCAATTATGATATCATATCACGCCAAAATAGCGTCATGCTTTAAAAATGTCCGTCATCTTGGATCCGCCATCTTGGATTTTTACCTGTTCAGAAATGTCAGAAAATCACCAAATTTGATTTGAAAAAATCGAAAACAATATAAGGATGCAAAGATTTTTGAAGAAACTCTTCGTAAAAAGCTCTCATGAAAACTGAACATTAAGCTGAAAATACCAAATTTGGGTAAAATGGCCTGTCAAAACTTGGTTGCCATGGAAACATCAAGTCAGGTGATCAAAAAATTGATACACCAAAATGTTCCCAAAAGTTTGGCTATGATTGCTTGAATGCTCTTTTAAGTACGATGGGCAACAGGTTTTATTTGTGATTAATTACAAAATTCAGACATTTTTGTTTAGGGCGGTTTGTTCGCGATCGAAACAGTGAAATTGAAAAAGATATGGCTAAAATCATTAATTTATTTAAACTATTCACATAAAACTTGGCAGAAAACCGCAAAATTCGTCAAAACAATATTTGCTCCAAAGTTCTCTTGAAAGGAAAAATAACAGAATTTCATAAACAGCAAATAAATAGTCATTTAGAAGTGTTAATATGTATTGTGCAATTACTCAACTAGCAATTTGGCATAAAATGTTTTGCCTGAACTGAGCGGGTTTCGCTCGACGAACAAAAATTACATTACTTTGCAGCGCATGGATTCTTCTTCGAGTTTCTGTAAGTCCTCTTCTGATTGGTTGGCTACGTTATTTTCTTGTTTCTGATTGGCTCAGAGCAGCGGGCTAAATATATTTTAGCCCGCTAAATTCTCTATTTTAGCCCGCAAAATACGCCACAATTCCCGATTAAATTAGGATAATAATGAATTTATTTTAATGGTTCTTCCAAAACTTTCTGATAAATTAATGCATCCGGTCCATTCTCTCGGCAAACTCGCGCGCCAATTGCATTTTTAGGCCACCTTTCGTAATAGTTCAGCTCCCAAAGTTACCTACGCGACGACGACCAATCGCTGACCGACGAGCCCGTGGAATCTGGTACGAGATTTTGGCCAATCACAATAAACGAAAAGAACGCAATGAACCAATGAGAACTCGAAGCCAGTATACGTAACCGGCGCCAATCGCGGGAAAACGCGTGTGACGAAGTCGTGATTGGTTTTGGTTTTGTATCTGATTTGTATTTATGTTTCTGATCCGCATTTTCTTAAACGGTGAGCCAGTGACTAATAAAGAATACTAGAATTGTGTTGGGTAAATATTGGCCACGCAAGTGGCCGCGTTTATTGATTTACTCGTTTATTGATTTACTAAATAAAGTTGTTTTAAGAATTTAACTATGGACTTAAAGTGCGCGAGGTGCCCCAGGACGCGCCAAAGCTCTTCTTTGCGAAAAGGAGGGCGGTCCAGGTACTGATTGTGACGTTAAGGAATTAGAAAGAATCAAGTAACCTAAATTAACCGCCCGGTAATGTGGTTTAATCTAACGGAAACACCTTGCGACCGAAACATAAAAGCCTTTATCTATCATAAAGCTCATTTAGAGTTTGTTTTCGATTTTGAAGGTAATGCATGATTCAAAGTTGTGTGACATAGTAAGTAAGTAAGTAAGTAAGTAACTAAGTGAGTGAGTGAGTGAGTAAGTAAGATCTTTAATTTTGTCTCCACTCCACAAAAAATAAACAACCCAAAGCTATACTCCAAATATGTTTATTTTGGGAGGGCCTGGCGAGAAACACACCGAACCAATATACAATACAATATACAGCAACAATGTACGTATTCCTGCTAAATACAATGATACTCCTGAACAATAATGCTTTACAAAGTAACTTTTTCGTCAACACAACCAAAGTAAGCACGCAGGTTTAATGTCAGTTAGACTGCCAGTTAGGCTGCCTGTTAGGCTTAGGCTGCCAGTTAGGCTGCCTGTTAGGCTGCCAGTTAGGCTGCCAGTTATGCTGACAGTTAGGCTGCCAGTTAGGCTGCGTCTCATGATCAGTTAAGCACAAAGACTAAGACTAAGTATAACAGACTTAGGTAAGCATACAACATTATAATAAATTGGCGAGCTTGTACCCGTAACTCAGTAGCGTAAAAGGTTTACAGAAAATAGATTCAAATCAGTAGAGAACGGCAAAAAAGCTAAACTAGCAGAGCTAAGCAACCGCTCAAAAAACAAATGCGGTTAGAACGGAAGCCAGAAAAAACCTGCCAGAACCCCGTGCGAGAAAACTAGACAGGAAATCTGAGTAGGAACCATGGCTCATGCTCCAAGCGGTTAGAAGCCCATCCTACGAAGGCTTTACAGAGGAAAAAACAGTTGTTCCTACGATGAAAGAAATCTGGAAAAAACTAAACAAAGAAAAAATTAAGCGAGACTAACGCGGTTGGTTCCAAGGCCTAGCTATACCCTACCTAATATACGCCTACGTCACTACCCATGATTCCCCGGACAGGAACCCAGGCCGTGTTGTATTTCGTGCCGACAAAATATTTATTTCAGTTTTCTTCGCAAGCTCATTCGACAGAAATAACACTTTTGAGAGGGTAGCACGTAATAGCTAGGCGAATAAACTTGTGGCCCTCTAATAAAAACTCTAAAAACTAATGATATTTAAAATACTATTTACAATACATCAAAACAATGTTTTCCAAAACTGTTTCATTGCATTTCGCATCGGCCCAATGCGCCAAGCATAGACGACGGGGTTGAGTGACGAGTTAAGATAAACAAGCGAGGTCGACCATCGCATCATTAGTCGCCTGTAAGATAAAGGCCAATCGATAGAGAAAACAATACCTCGTATGAAAATATAAGGAAAATAACAGAGTACAAGCAAAATTAGCAAGATGAACATGGTGATAAGAGATTTTCCGTAACGCTTCATGTTAAACGCGTCAGAATCGTACTGCGCCTGTGCTTGAGCCTGAATCTGAATTCGGTGGCGACGGCAAATGCGATAGATCGTTGAACACGTTGTTATATTTACCAAGATACATACAGTTATGATGAAGATCCAAACGGCCCGATTTATCTCAGTGTCTATGATGATTGTTAGAGCGTACACCAAGCTTATCACCCAGATAATGGAGAGTACGACGGCAGTCTTCCTGATCGTAACGATAGCAACGTACTTTAGATGCAGTAACAGGGCAAGACATCTGTCTACACTGACCGAGGTGAGGGTCAGAATTGTAGCGGAGAGGAAAACGGCCTGTATGCATCTAAATGCTGTCCACAGTTGCTGCGGATACGTTCCCGTGGTTAATTCGTAAACCAAAACCACAATGAACAGCGGCTGGATGATCAGACCAACACCCACGTCGGATAAGGACAGTCCAAACAGTAGGACATTTGATGGCTCCTCATGTAAAGTTGGTGTCCTCCAAACCGCGCCGAGAACCAGGAAATTTCCAACAAACGCTATCACGGAAAACACCGCGTTTAGGACGCAGCCAGCGATGTAAAACTCGGCGTATAATTTTCGCCAGCTTGTTTGGAATCGTTGCTTTGATTTGTGTGGTTGTACATTGCTGTAAGAAATCACAGCTTGTTGAATCTGTAGTCTGACTGTGAACTTGTAGACTCTGTGTCGTGTTAAACTGCTCTGTTGAGAAGCACGTCAGGTCAGTTATGTTATAATGATTTTCTTGCCATAGAATGAGTTGACAATTTAAAAGTTTTTGTCACCGCCCTGTGAAGAAAGCAGTAATGCCGAAACGTCGGTCGTTTTTTATGACTTCAAATAGCGCTAAAAATTACCTTTCTCAACGACAATTTAAAACTACCGGATCACAAAACCGAATCTGAATGGTTATCTGCCTTAATGGCATTTCTTTTGTTATAGAAAAAATAATTAATGTTCACCGCTTTCAGAGAAGGTAGACTCACGACTGGTCAGGCGATCTTGTTTTCGTTCGCACTGCACTCGCTTATACATGCATAAAGAATCAACAGACAAACTTTTTGCTGTAGAATATGCGACAAATGAACTTTTCGATACGTTCCTGCAATTCCGTGTTTTAGGGTTCATTTCATTCATTACTGAAAGGCATAATGAATGGAAGTGCACATTATGCCGCTAAAATTGTTAGCTACTTTAACTAATGAGTTTTTCAAAGTCTGCGTTTCGCTATTTCGATTAAGGCAATATTACGGTAAATGCAGTTTGATCTTTCGTTTTGTCTAGTTTATCACGTTAATTTGGCACTTACCAAAGTAAATTATATATTTCATCTTTCCGATCAATTTAACTTCACTAAACTTGACAAAAAAAAGATCGACTTTGATATAGCGAAAATTTTGCCAAAATTGATGCCTTACATTTAGACCTTTATTGTTCAAATCGCAAAAATAGCCTCGAAAAAACCCCCGGTTGAGTCAATTTAACTACCCTAAATCTTCGAATAAGCGCCCCCCCTCGAATAAGCGCCCCTGAAGCCTGGTTTCCATGTGATCGCAATAATCGCAACGATCGTTGCGATCGTTGCGATTCTTGCGATCGTTGCGATCATAGGTTTCCATATAATCGCCAACGAACGCAGCGATCGTTGCGACTGCATGCGATCGTTGCGATTGCGATCATATGTAAACCTATGATCGCAACGATCGCAGTCGCTGCGATCGTTGCGATCGTTGTGATTATATGGAAACCAGGCTTTAGAATAAGCGCCCCTCCTATCGGCGATCTTTATAAGCTTTATTGGCAACCTGTATCTTCTATGTGTAAATATTATTTAATATTACTCAGCTTGATTAACTTTTCAGCAGTATTCTGAGTAACATTACCTATTTATGTTTTTCTTAAATTATATATTGTAAAATCTTTGTAAAATATGGTAATAAAGTGTAAGCGCACCCCTCGAGTAATTGGTGAGCTAAACAAAGAGTTACATATAAATTAGAATTGTATATTGCATTGCTACTGATCTGGATAACAAGTGTAGCTTATTTTTTGTATTTTAACAAGTGTAGCTTATGCCTTGACCACAACAGACTTGGAGCTGCATCGCGCGCTCTGTAAATATTACCATTTCCCTGATAGCGAACTCTTTGATTTATCTGATGATGACCGCATCGTGCGACGCCATCATCGTTTCCTGTGAATGCGCCAGTAAAGAAAACAGCGTATTCACAACACAGCCAGCTATATGAGGCTGTTTAAATCACTCGTTTGGGTGTGATGGGAGCTTCGAACAGCCCTCTCGCTGTACTGTTCATACTCTGGTTAAGCAGGCTTGTCATGGCTTTTTCAACCCAACTCAATAATGAGCAGTGCGGCTAAAACAATTGCCACGGAAATTGTGAGAACGTTTTCGGAGTTCTAAGAGTTGTCACTTTCCATCTGTGGGTCCGAAACTACTCCATATTGTGCCAAACGATTTGCCAGCCTTTCAAAATAATGGTCAGAGAAGGCATTCCTTGCCAGATTTAAAATAACGTCAAATTGCTAAATTTGTTCCAGAAAATGTGTTTTAGAATATCCCCGAGGGTTTTAGAACGTGTTTATTATAGCAATAAGTCTTTTATACCATTTCATTTTGTTCCTCGAAGCCAAAAGGATTTCAAAGCAGCAAGCAAATATTTGATTAATATGTTTAAGGATTTTATTACGAACTAATCAAAACTCGTGAAACGTTTTTATATACAGTCAAATCTCTATTAAGCGGCCACCCTCGGGAAATAGCCAACTGACCGCTTAATAGAGGCGACCGCAGGTTTGACTGTAGTAGTCCGAGTCTGAGACAGGTGGTCCAAGGCTTTGTTGAATCTTAGTAATTACAAAATTATATTCAAATAGATTCTAGTCAAAGTCATACGAAGTTTGTATAAAGCTACTAAAAGCGTTCATGGCCGGATGAGAAAATTTGTCCATTGCTATAAAAAAAAAACTACGAAATTAAAATGCAAATTCGTACTTTTTAAACAAACAACCAATTGCTTAAAAGACTACTCGATTAGGAGAGAGTCGCATTTCAGTTGCTTTGTAAAACAGAAATAGTTATTAGCCATGAAGCTATAACTATATGAGTGTTGATTACTTTGTTTGGGGGTTCGTTCGGACTAATCAACTTTGACGACAACTGGATCTTGTGCCTTTTCTTAATTTATTACTTTTTTCAACATAAGTTATCTCTACTCAATACAACTCAATACTCTACAGTTGAGTTCGGTACTCGCTCTTTTATAGTGAAGGTTGATCACGTCACAAAATACACAATGAACAAGGCAGGAATGCCAATCAAAGACAAAATAATTATATGTGCGCTTGCACAAAAAGACTTTAGCAAGTAATGACGAAGGCATTGCGCAGTTTGCAAAAAGTGATGTTTTCAATAATTTTTATATGAAATCCATAGTTTCCCGTCAAAATAAACAGTCGAGTACCGAGCTAACTTTACAATGATTGTTTTTATAAATTGATAATGGTTTCAAATGAAGGAATAGTCAAAATATCCGCGATTGACCAGATCGCTACTACATAACAACCAAGAACAAACAGTTGGTCCAAACAAATCGTAGGTACGGACACTAACAAAACTCCGCCTTCTAGGACGAACCTTGTTTAGAGCATAGTTAATAGAGGGAATGGTTATGAAGCCCGGCAAAGTTCTTTGTTATATGTTTTTGTTCGCTATTTTGGGGGTTGACCGTGCACAAAACCTGACAAAATACAATAGGTGATTACGTGTGTTCAAGCAACTAACCAATAGAAAAGTTGCGATTATGTAATTCATACATAGTGTATGAGCGCAAAACAAAATATGTGCACGGTCGTGGATCTTCCAACATAAATCTTGGCCTCTTTGTTTGCTCCTTTGAAGTTTGCCGGGCTTCATAACCATTTCCCTCTATTAACTATGTTTAGAGTTACAACCAAGTTTCTAGGCCAGAATAATTTCAACTATTTACTTAGAACAATACATGAATGGAAAAGGGTCAGTACAGAAGTGTACACAGTCTTTAAGAGACGGGCTTAATTAATTGTACAGTTCGATATTCAAAAGTGTACACTGTCCATCAGCTAGATCTGCTAAAAAACATTTATTTACTATCTTTCAAATAAGAGCAATGTGTAGCATGGTTTTTCTTATGAATTGGTTTTGAATATTCGGTTGAATCAGTCCAGGAACTAAGTAATTAATTCGAGTATTTCAATTAGTCCCGAGAGATCAAACAAACAAAGGAAATTGTACTTTAATACTTGTTAGGTTCTGAAAAGGTTTCATAGGATAGAATTAAACTAGAAATGAATTTGTACTTATTAGTCTGCTGAAAAACCATGCAAAACATACTTGACATATAACAATTACAAGTTCCAAGAAGATCACTAGCATAAAAATCGTTATTATCCAAATGTACATAAAATAAACAGACTTGAATTACCATATCAGGTGTCAAATACAACGAACAACACAGTACAACATTTCGAGCAAAATATAATAATTTCAGTTCTTTAAAACAAACGTTAGTCTGGATTATTTATTATTATTATTATTATTATTATTGCCATAATACCAACGTGCTATTTGAGTCAATACGATGGTACTCGGAAAATTGATCAAAAGTTTACATTTTTTTCCTGCCCTCCACGCGTCCGTCTGCCTCTGTCCTGCCACCGAATTGAGCCAATCATGACACACGCGCAAAAAAAGCTAATTTTGTCCCAAAGTAATTACTAATAAGAGTTTATTGAGAAGCAGGGTGGAGTGGGTGGGCAAGAAAATAGTAGCGAGCAAACTAGCTGACGGATTGAGCAATCTGAAATCTGAGAACCCAGCGTGGCGCGCTAAATGCGTGATGTTGAGGTTTGTCGGCGTAGTTTATTTTTGTTTGCATGCTCAGACGTTTGACTGCGGTGGAGTTTAATACCAGCTAATCATGAGACAGCTTATCGCTTTTACTAGTTTAAATAAATAAAGTTATTATTATTGTCTGCCCCTATTACACAGACCCTAGTACCCAGGTGTTCCCTTCCCGCTTACTCGATTTGGCGCGAAATTTCATGACGTCACCGAATGACATAGAGCGAGAACACACAAACCCGTTCCCAGATTCTTACGTGTACTTTGCGCTCGCTCGAGAGAGAAAGAAAACACCTCCCTAGGGCCTAAGCTGCGTCACACAATGTTAATGTTGCAGGAGAGAAAGTATAAACTGCTCGATTGATTAAACAGTCTGTTTTTATTTCCACTAGCTTTTACATGAATAGTTATACAAACATTACAGTCAATAAACGTTTATTACAGCAGTAAAATCCAACCTTGTCATTTAGTTATTCGCCTTCTTGAAATGAATATACTTTAGATCGTTTCATTACATGTATATACCACACTTTCAAATCGTGAGGCCTTTGTGCCGATCTAAACACCTAAAGTACTGTATGCCAAAAATATTGGGACAGAACTCGTTGTTTGTCTTAAAAAGCGCATTTCTTCATCACCCAAAACATTTTAGAAAGTTTTGGGGTCGTTTGATTTTATAAGTCTCAAGATTATTCAGTTCAACATTTCGCAAAATGGGTAGCACGCATCCCGTGGGGGAGTCCCATAAAAAAGTGACGGGGGTGATCGTCGGAAATTTTTAAAAGAACTCTAGAAAAGGAACCAGAATCTCTTTTTGTGGGCTTGGCTCAAATTAATTTTTTCCCGTAACAGGGATTATTTCTAAACCGACAATGGTATTTAGTTTTGGACACCCTAAGCGGTACTAAACCACACATTTTAACCCCTAAAAGTACGACGATCACTCCCGTCACTTTTATATGGGAGTTCCCCCCCGGGCATGCATGGGGTACTTGGTAAACTATACTTTTAAAAAACACAAAAATAAATTGTGAAAGCGAGGATAGAATGTTTATTAAAACGAGGGTTAGTTGTATATATGTGAGGCTTTTTTCTGTTCTTTCAACACTTCTAGTGGTTGCATGTCAACTCATTTCCCGGCGCATACACAGTCAACTGTAACTCGGCGTTGCTTTTGAGTGGCGAAGGTTGTATTATTTCCATAGAGCGATGATGCAGATTCTATCGTCTTATACACTGGTTTACATTTCGGGAAGCCATAAGTAGGAATAGAGCTCAAGCACTGAAACGACACTGTGTTACACACCACCTCAACGACCCCGGCATACAGACGGCGATGTCGTACACAGCGGTTTTTGATCTGCATTGGAATGTGGCGTTGGGAAGACGGCGCTGGAATAGTGATAACAGCGAGGAGAAGAACAGAAACGGCCATAACTGATAAACCCTGAAACGAAAAAGAGAAATTAAACGATAGCGTGTGAGATTCATACAGAGATCCGTACGTGTTGAGTATCTAATTGGTTGTTAATTGCGGCGCAATCATAGGCACTGTATGGATCTGTGTAGCCGCCTGTGTAGCCAGGCAAAGCAGTTTAAAGAATTTCTGTCACGCGCGTGAATCAACGTTGCGCGCGCGTGTGACGCTCGCTCCTGGGCAGCTGATTAGAAACCAATGCTATACGGATTGGAATGTGACAATTTTATTTACTCACCTACCTTCATTATTGTTTTACTGACTTGTGTCAGTTTCCTTCTGCGTCAATTAGTTATTTTGTCCGGCAATAATTTTCCTGTAAAAGTTGTTGTCAACATTGAGTATATTGAGATTAGCATACAAAAATACCTCAAAGGCTTTTCTAAATCAGCAAAGTGATTATAGTTTCTAATGAAACTACTCTGCTGCGTCGGCGGGCAAGTAAAACACTCAGATGATTATCACTGACTCGAAGCTGATAAAGGTAAACTTCGAGTTGATAATCAACTAAGTGTTTTTCCAAATCGGGCGATGAAGTTTTGAATGTAGAGGATTAAATTACCTCAGCGTTTCCCCATTCCCACCTCGAAAGCTTTGCGCGCGCTAAGTTGCTGCGCCTCGTCGCGCCGCCAATTTCATGTAAACGGACCTCGCTTTTCATATGAAATGATTGTCAATCCTTGGTTCTCAAACTCTATCGCACCTACAATAGCTAGAGAGGAGTAATTGATTGAAAAAGGTTTCAGCACTGAAAAGTCTGAAATTGACTACAGTATTCAAAGGGTTTACTCACAACAGCATTCAAAGGACTTACTTACAACAGCACAAAATATTTCTATTTTCTATTTATGTATTTTATGTTATAGTGTCCCCATTTAGCTTTACAGCTAAATATTCAGACACTTAAATAAAGTTTATGTATGTATGTATGTATGTATGTATGTATGTATGTATGTATGTATGTATGTATGTATGTATGTATGTATGTGTGTGTGTGTGTGTGTGTGTGTGTGTGTGTGTATGTGTGTATGTATGTATGTATGTATGTATTCAAAGGGTTTACTCACAACAGCATTCAAAGGGTTTACTCACAACAGCATTCAAAGGGTTTACTCACAACAGCATTCAAAGGGTTTACTCACAACAGCATTCAAAGGGTTTACTCACAACAGCATTAATGGGTTTTATACTCACAACAGCCGATTCAAAGGGTTTATATACTCAACACAGTATTCAAAAGGTTTATATACTCAGCACAGTATTTAAAAGGTTTACTCACCACGAGCTAACTGAACGAGGAAATATTCTTCTTGTGAACTGAATTGTTCCTTCCCTCGGGAAAGTCGATAAGGAAATGTCGAATACCCTTTAGATGAGGAACATTTATACGCGAACTGAATCAGACCGTCCTGTTGTTCACTAAACATACTGAGTTATTTCCTGTAAGAAAAGTCTTCAAAAACAATATTTGATACGCTTGAATCCGTGGACATCCGTTTTCCGATTCTATAAATGGTTTAGCTTGTAGGACTTCGGGATGCAAATATTATCACAAAAATACATGGCATATAGATCTTGGGATATTTGATTCTGAATCTATAATACATCATGAATACGTGACGGGAGCTTGATGGAGCGAAGGAAACTGATTTTAAAAGCATTTTTGAAATGAAATCTACCGATAAAGTGATACGAAATGTTTTTTCCAGGGTGGAATTTCTCAGGATTATCACTTTTCAGCCTTCACGTACGTGGTTAACCTCTGTGTCAAGCGGGTGATACTTAATTTGAAACGTTTCCGGTTTCTTACAGCAAGGAGCCCAAAAGTGTGACCACTTTTAATGATTTCACATTCTTTCGTGCGTGCAGACTATCCAATCAGAGGCCGAGGATATATAGCTGTCCTGGGCCGGGTTGTTCAACTGACGATTAAGCTAATCCAGGATTAGCGCGAATTTTGTATCTTTCCAGTGAGGTTTTCTGTTTATAGTTTTGTCTTTCTGTTTTGACTTTGACTAATCTCAAACTTTACAAAACATCAGCAGAGAAAAGTATGTGCTGCGAAAACAAGGAAATAGCACCGGGGAGGCCTCGGCTGAATGAGGAACTATATCAAGATTGAACGTGTAGACATTTAGATTACTGCATGATGACTGTAGCAAACCAATTTTCTTTTTCTCAAAGAAAAATGAATTTTATTTGTATCACGACTTTATCAGCGTATAGCCCAAGATAAGAGTTTGATCTCTAAAAGTGGTTTACTAGATCAGTTTGAACGGCAATTCATGTGTTAGTACGTGTATAAGCGTTCTGTTTTGATGTCAACATAAACTTTATCTACCTTAATCAAGGGCACGCTCTCTAATTTGGTCCGGAAAGGGTGTTCAGGGAAGCTATTAGGAATGTTACAGATTATATCCCTTTTCGCTGCACCCTATACAGGGCACCAACTAAGCCGCCGAAGTTTGACGATTTACCCTTAGAGGATAGTAATTGTTGTTTCACTTTGTATTCTCTTCATAAGCAGAAAATAGAAGCTGTAGACAAAGCAGTCCACCACGACGGCGAAAAGGCTCTGGAACGAGCGGGAAAATTACGACCGAGATTGGGGAAAGACGCTCGCCTCGCACGCCGTGTGGGCTCGAGAGTCTCCTGATTCGCGTATTCCACTCACGAGAGAAAAGCGAAAGAAGGAAAAAAATACTGTTTTGCAGTCCATAGAGCCTGACAATAGCGCAGCCGACTATCGGCAAACTCCCAATCTGATTGGCCAGAAGTGTAGAGCTGACAATCTGTACGAGCTTGAAACCTGGAGATTTTTCATTCAATAAAAACTAGCCTACAGGAACGCGCTGCATTAACGGAACGCGGGGGTCGCCGAAGCGTAGCAGAATTGAACAATTAGGTAGAAGAGAAGAATGTTTCGAAAATTGACGATTGGTTTCATGCTACAAAATAATTATTGCGTCACCAAAGAAAAGCGTGAGTTTTCATTGGTGGTAATAGGCAATTATTGAATAGGAATTTGTTGGATGCGAGCAATCATATAACTGCTTAAATTGTAATGAGAACTGAGGCACACTAAGTTACGTTTTATTTTTTCGCGTCAATCTCGTCTCGAGTTCTTTTTTATACTTGCTTCTTGTCATCCGTGATACCAAATCTTCGCTTGTGAATTCCCTTTATGGAGAAAATTGAAAGTGAATCAAAGTGACAGCTACGAGGTCTTATGAAAAGATGAGGAAGAACATTGATAGAAAATAATGGTGAATATCAGTATAGGGATGACAGGCATGCATAACTTGAGCTTTAATGCGCATGTTTTGGCCTTTTTCATAATTTGACTTATACGAGTACATCAGCTTTTAGTGAGCCAACCGTGGAGCCATGAACAGGAGCATTAGACTAGCATTGTCAGCTGAGTTTGATCGACTATCCTCCCGCCGAGCAATAGGAATAAATATAATTTTGTATGGCATCGATGAGGTGGTTGTACGGTTGTTCTTCGATGAGGCAATAGAGATTGACACAGTTAGGGAGGAAATTTTCTTGCCTGGCTATACAATACTCGATAACATCTTTTTCATTTTCTATCGTGCCTAACAGTCGGGTTACTTCGTTGACCAAACAAAGAGCTCTTTCAACATAACAACAAATATACCCAGACTGTAACCAATCAGAGCGCACGCAGCTTTTAGTCTATATTCTAATACAAAATAAATCACCTATTCTAGAAGTTTATAATCCACAGAATGCCTTATCCAAAACGTTCCATTTCCATTTTGCTCGTAACGTCATGTAGTACTGGGGCTCATCCCCAAATCCTTCCCACCCCACCCCCCTCTTTATCAGTTACAGTGAAGAAATACGTTGATCTTAGGTCATCTCTGGGTAATTATTTTTTTCTGACAAAATAATTCATGAAAATTGAATTTTTTAGCTTCATTTATATTGAAAAATATATTTTTCAAAGTTCATTTTTCAATGTTTCAAAAACATTTAAAATTAAAGAAAACTGACTTTTTTCTAATTCCGCATTTTTCAGTTTTGCAAACAACTGAAAGGCCCGCGCATTGTTTTTTGTAGTTGCATTTTTTTTTCTGCATTCGATCATGCAGTCGACAGCTATTGTGCTTCGCCGAATGTGGGAGGCATGTTTAGCATCATTTTTTCTGCCGTGCAATCATGACACATGCATGATATTGGAAGTTCTAATTATTTTAGAGATAGTTATAGAACGACATTTGATCATGTAGCCGAATCTGAATACAAATAATTATTAATGGCAAACGAAATATCAGTTATTTTTAGCGAGGAAACGCATGCTTATTATAAAACACAAGACACCGAACTTGTTATATCTTCCTTTCGGTTTCCCCTTTTAGAAATAAAGGTAAGAAACCATTTTTCGTTATGGCAAATTACCTTACCCAAATCGGAATCAGCCAATCAAAAGCTCTATCTACTAACATAATTTCCTACGGTATCAAGTCAACAAATTATTTCAAAAACGACAACACTCGACGGTCTCAGCGTTTTGTCAAATTCACCGCTGGAGAAAGGAAGGAAGACATTTTAAGGTAAGATGATGGAAATTATGAGCGTAAACATAACGTTAATGTTCAAACCATAAACAATCAAGAGAGCGGGGTACAAATACACATCGACATCGACGTTCACAACGCGTAACACATTTTTATTGGAGGAAAAAGAAAACTGCTTCTTGCCAAAATATATACGAACCATAGCTCGACCAAACGCGCCTGATGTGTCACCGAAGCGTAGCGAATTGAACAATTAGGTAGAAGAGAAGAATGTTTCGAAAATTGACGATTGGTTTCATGCTACAAAATAATTATTGCGTCACCAAAGAAAAGCGTGAGTTTTCATTGGTGGTAATAGGCAATTATTGAATAGGAATTGGTTGGATGTGAATAATCATATAACTGCTTAAATTGTAATGAGAACTGAGGCTCACTAAGTTACATTTTATTTTTTCGCGACAATCTCGTCTCGAGTTCTTTTTTATACTTGCTTCTTGTCATCCGTGATACTAAATCTTCGCTTGTGAACTCCCTTTATGGGGAAAATTGAAAGTGAATCAAGGTGACAGCTACGAGGTCTTATGAAAAGATGAGGAAGAACATTGATAGAAAATAATGGTGAATATCAGTATAGGGATGACAGGCATGCATAACTTGAGCTTTAATGCGCATGTTTTGGCCTTTTTCATAATTTGACTTATACGAGTACATCAGCTTTTAGTGAGCCAACCGTGGAGCCATGAACAGGAGCATTAGACTGGTACTGTCAGCTGAGTTCGATCGACTCTCCTCCGCCCAGCAATAGGAATAAATAAAATTTTGTATGGCATCGATGAGGTGGTTGTACAGTTGTTCTTCGATGAGGCAATAGAGATTGACACAGTTGGGGAGGAAATTTTCTTGCCTGGCTATACAATACTCGATAACATATTTTTCATTTTCTATCGTGCCTAACAGTCGGGTTACTTCGTTGACCAAACAAAGAGCTCTTTCAACATAACAACAAATATACCCAGACTGCAACCAATCAGAGCGCACGCAGCTTTCAGTCTATATTCTAATACAAAATAAATCACCTATTCTAGCAGTTTATAATAAACAGAATGTCTTATCCAAAACGTTCCATTTCCATTTTGCTCGTAACGTCATGTAGTACTGGTGCTCATCCCCCAATCCTTCCCACCCCACCCCCCTCTTTATCAGTTACAGGGAAGAAATACGTTGATCTTAGGTCATCTATGGGTAATTATTTTTTCTGACAAAATAATTCATGAAAATTGAATTTTTTAGCTTCATTTATATTGAAAAATATATTTTCAAAGTTCATTTTTCAATGTTTCAAAAACATTTAAAATTAAAGAAAACTGACTTTTTTCTAATTCCGCATTTTTCAGTTTTGCAAACAACTGAAAGGCCCGCGCATTGTTTTTTGTAGTTGCAGTTTTTTATTCTGCATTCGATCATGCAGTCGATAGCTATTGTGATTCGCCGAATGTGGGAGGCATGTTTAGCATCATTTTTTCTGCCGTGCAATCATGACACATGCATGATATTGGAAGTTCTAATTATTTTAGAGATAGTTATAGAACGACATTTGATCATGTAGCCGAATCTGAATACAAATAATTATTAATGGCAAACGAAATATTAGTTATTTTCAGCGAGGAAACGCATGCTTATTATAAAACATAAGACACCAAACTTGTTCTATTTTCCTTTCGGTTTCCCTTTTTAGAAATAAAGGTAAGAAACCATTTTTCGTTATGACAAATTACCTTACCCAAATC
The DNA here is from genome assembly GCA_029204205.1 of Desmophyllum pertusum. Taxonomy (NCBI): domain Eukaryota; kingdom Metazoa; phylum Cnidaria; class Anthozoa; order Scleractinia; family Caryophylliidae; genus Desmophyllum; species Desmophyllum pertusum. The sequence continues at coordinate 2,361,063 of MU825403.1, forward strand.
GGAATCAGCCAATCAGAAGCTCTATCTACTAACATGATTTCCTACGGTATCAAGTCAACAAATTATTTCAAAAACGACAACACTCGACGGTCTCAGTGTTTTGTCAAATTCACCGCTGGAGAAAGGAAGGAAGACATTTTAAGGTAAGATGATGGAAATTATGAGCGTAAACATAACGTTAATGTTCCAACCATAAACAATCAAGAGAGCGGGGTACAAATACACACCGACATCGACGTTCACAACGCGTGACACATTTTGATTCGAGGAAATTTAAAACTACGGCTTGCCAAAATATATACGAACCATAGCTCGACCAAACGCGCCTGACATGTCGCCGAAGCGAACACAAATTGAACGTTTAAGTATTAATATTAACAAAGAGAAGAATGTATCGAAAATTGACGATTGGTTTTATGCTACAAATAATTATTGCGTCACCAACGAAAAACCTGAGTTTTCATTGGTGGTAATAGGCAATTATTGAATAGGAATTTGTTGGTTGCGAGCAATCATATATCTGCTTAAGTTGCAATGGTAAGGCACACAAAGTTACGTTTTGCGGCAATCTCGTCTTCTTTTTTATACTTCCTTCTTGTCATCCGTGATATCAAAATATTCGATTGTGAACTCCCTTTAAGGAGAAAATTGAAAGTGAATTAAAGTGACAGCTACGAGGTCTTAGGAAAAGATGAGGAAGAACATTGATAGACAATAATGGTGAATATCAGTATAGGGATGACAGGCATGCATAACTTGAGCTTTAATGCGCATGTTTTGGCCTTTTTCATAATTTGACTTATACGAGTACATCTTTTAGTGAGCCAACCGTGGAGCCATGAACAGGAGCATCAGACTGGCATTGTCAGCTGAGTTCGATCGACTCTCCTCCGGCCGAGCAATAGGAATAAATATAATTTTGTATGGCATCGATTAGGTGGTTGTATAGCAACCTCGTCTCCAGGGCCATCTCCGCTTTCAAGATGGCGGGTGGGCGCGAAGAAGACCCTGGCGAAGAGCAGGTCACGTGTCTCCAAAAATATTGGAGATTTTGATTGTTTCAAAATGGCGGCGGGCTCGCGATTGGCTAATTTTGTGGTCACGTGACCTGCTCTTCGCCAGGGTCTTCTCTTCTTCGCGCCCACCCGCGATCTTGAAAGCGGAGAAGACTCTCGGGACGAGGTTGGTTGTATAGTTGTTCTTCGATGAGGCAATAGAGATTGACACAGTTAGAGAGGAAATTTTCTTGTTTGGCTATACAATACTCGATAACATCTTCTTCATTTTCTGTCGCTCCTAACAGTCGATTTACTTTGTTGACCAAACAAAGAGCTCTATCAACACAACAACAAATATACCCATTCTGTAACCAATCAGAGCGCGCGCAGCTTTCTGTCATTATAACAGTTTATAATCCACAGGATGACTTATCGAAACCCTCCATTTTACTCGTAACTTCATGTAGGCCTGGGGCTCATCCAAAACCCACTCCCTCTCTTTAACAGATCATCTTTGTGACATTCTTTTTTCTTACAAAATAGAACATAAAAATAAATTTTACCTCCATTTTTATTGAAAAATTCATTTATCAAAATTCGTTTTTCAATGTTTCAAAAATAAAATAAAATGAAATTAGGTCATCTTTGGGTCATTCTTTTTTCTGACAAAATAAATCGTCATGAAAATTGAATTTTTTAACTTCATTTATATTGAAAAAAATATTTTTCCAAGTTCATTTTTCAATGTTTCAAAAACATTAAATTCAATTTTAGGAATTCAATTTTTCAAATGTTGAAAATTAAAGAAAACTCATTTTTTTCTAATTCCAAATTTTTCAGTTTTGCAAACAAATGAAAGGCCCGCGCTTTGATTTTGTAGTTGCAGATTTTTTTCTACTTTCCTCCGGCCGAGCAATAGAATAAATATAATTTTGTATGGCATCGATGAGGTGGTTTTATAGTTTTTCTTCGATGAGGTAAAAGAGATTGACACAATTAGGGAGGAAATTTTCTTGTCTGGCTATACAATACTCGACAACCTTTTTTTTTCATTTTCTTTCGTGTGCTTAACAGTCTGGTTACTTCGTTGACAAAACTCTTTCAACACAACAACAGAACAATAAATATACCCAGACTGCAACCAATCAGAGCGCGCGCAGCTTTCAGTCTATATTTTAATACAAAATAAATAACCCATTATTCTTTTTTCTGACAAAATAGAACATGAAAAATGATTTTTTTAACCTTCATTTTTATCGTGAAATGTATTTTTCCAAATTTATTTTTCAATGTTTCAAAATAGAAATCCATTTTTAAATTTTGGAAAATGAAAGAATAGTGACTTTTTTATCATTAATTTTTCAGCTTTCCAAACAAATGAACGGCCCGCGTTTTTTTGTAGTTGCAGATTTTTTTCTGAATTCGATCATGCAGTCGATAGCTATTTTGCTTCGCACGAATGTGGGAGGCATGTTAAAGATGATTTCCAGTCCGTACGGCGCATGCTCAGGGTTTGTTTTCATTTCTGTTTTGAATTTATTGATACGTTACACTTTGGTGATAGCGTACATGAAGTTGTTATGAAGTTTTTGAGTCCGCCATTACGGGTCGTTGAAATCCTGAATGCTCGATGAGCTGAAACGTCGGTTTGGGATAACGCCGAGGTTCTTCTACTCGTTATTATTGTTTGGCAAGGATATCTGGCGTTAATAATGAAGAAAAATGTAAGTTTGTAAACAATTTCTATTTTCGCTAGTATTTACATTCCTTCGTATGTAGTCCATGTAAACATTGCAAGTGGAGATTGCGCAGTACGGACTTTAAATCATCTTTAAGCATCATTCTTTCTGCCGTGCCATTAGCCGAATCTGAATGCAAATAATTATTTATGGCATACGAAATATCAGTTATTTTTAGCGAGGAAACCCCTGATATAATTTCCTTTCGGTTTCCCCTTTTAGAAATAAAGGTAAGAAACCATTTTTTGTTATGGCAAATTACCTTACCCAAATTCGGAATCAACCAATCAGAAGCTCTATCTACTAACATGATCTCCTGCGATATCAAGTCAACAAATTATTTCAAAAACGACAATATTCGACGGTCTCTGTGAGAGTTTCGACAAATTCACCGCTGGATAGAGAAGGAATCATTAAAGGTACGTAAGATGATAGAAATTCTGACCGTAAACAGTTAATTTTCAAACCATAAGCATTCAAGAGAGCGGGGTACAAAATAAAATGACACCGACATCGACGTTCACAACGCGTAACACATTTTGATTCGAGGAAAAAGAAAACTACGTCTTGCCAAAATATATACGAACCATGGCTCGACCAAACGCGCCTGATATGTCGCCGAAGCGCAGCAGAATTGAACGATTAGGTATATTAACAGAAGAGAAGAATGTATCGAAAATTGACGATTGCTTTCATGCTGCAAAATAATTATTGCATTTACAAAGGAAAGCCTAAGTTTTGATTGGTGGAAATACAGTCAACTCTCTCAAAGCGGACACCACTGTAATGTGAACACCTCTCTAATGCGGACATGGTTGGCTGATGCCGATCGAATCAAGTTTCTCTTATTTTTCTGTAGCGAAACTCTCCACAAGGCAGACACCTCTTTAGGGCGGACAGCTAGAGCTAATCCCTAGGGTGTGGGAAGGGCACACTAAGTTACCGGTTTTTTTTCGCGGCAATTTCGTCTCGAGTTCTTTTTAACCGGGCGTGGGCCTGGGGCCCAGCCCGGTTAATAAAATAGCTTCTGTTTTTTTTTTTGTCGTCGATCTCTTATACCTCTACTTCGCCAAAGTGCTAGGAGGAGAGCTAGGGGTGAGTATGAATATATATGAATGTATTCGCCTTGTGAAATATTTTCTCGGGGAAGAACGAAGCCCGGACTCGAGAGAGCGGCGGAAATCGAGCCTATGTGAAAGTTGGACTGGTCCAAATAGATATTAATTTAGGAGCGCGTAAACACATCGGAGCGGCGTACAGATTTCGCAACGTCGGTGAGTTTGACTCGTCAAAATATTAAATCATTGTACTCACTACTAGGTGGACACACTAGGAGCGCCATTAGATCAATTTTTTTTTATCAAGGCTACGTTACATTTCGCCAGGGTCATAATATTGTCCTGTTTGTTTTGTGTGAAATTCATTTCTTTTCCGTAAAGGAAAACAGAAACTTGCCCAGACTCGCAGATTTATGTAAACAGAAACTTGCTGAGACGTGCAGATTTATATTTGGACGATTACGTCATAGGGTCACGTCGAATCGTGACTTGAAGAGATTGTCTGTGAGGTGCGTACGTACATCACATACACTGGAAGCGCCATTAGATCAAATTTTTTATCAAGGCTACGTTACATTTCGCCAGGGTCATAATATTGTCCTGTTTGTTTTGTGTGAAATACATTTCTTTTCCGAAAAGGAAAACAGAAACTTGCCCAGACTCGCAGATTTATGTAAACAGAAACTTGCTGAGACGTGCAGATTTATATTTGGACGATTACGTCATAGGGTCACGTCGAATCGTGACTTGAAGAGATTGTCTGTGAGGTGCGTACGTACATCACATACACTGGAAGCGCCATTAGATCAATTTTTTTTATCAAGGCTACGTTAGATTTCGCCAGGGTCATCCTTTGCCTAAATGATATTTTATGAATATTGTCCTGTTAAATAATTGTCATTTTGTGTGAAATACATATCTTTTCCGTATATTTTCTGAGAAAAACAGAAACTTGCTGAGAAATGCAGATTTATAAATAAGGACGATTACGTCATGGGGTCACATGAGTCAACGTCTGTGATAAACCAGGGTCGCCGTTAGGTCAAATTTCATATCAAGCTATTACTTTTGATTTGAACATGAATACTCTGCTGTTTATTTAGTGTGAAATACATTACTTTTTCGTGTTGGTGCAGCAATTCACTTCCTTGTATGCAGAAGATTTATAAATAACAACCATTACGTTACAATATCACATTTTGACTCACGCAATTTGTCGAACTGTGACTAGAATAGCTGCGAATGATGATGGTGCAACGCGGAACGTCTGCGATTGATGGTTCAACACCGATTCGTACCTATGTTGTCGTGTTTTTTCCTCTTATTCAACTTTGGCTTTATATTGAGGAATGATCTTCAAAGACTGCTCAGAGGCAAGAAAATTGACAGTAGGCACTATACGCAAACATCAGACTTCAGCGTGACTGCCGTGACTAATCTGATAGATTTCAAGCAAGAAAGCAGGTAAAACGGCTTGCTTGCTTGATAAAAAAAGCCCGGTTATATTTTCTTCGAAAATTCTTGTTTATACTTGCTTCTTGTCATCCGTGATACCAAATCTTCGCTTGTGAACTCCCTTTATGGAGAAAATTGAAAGTGAATCAGATGGACAGCTACGAGGTCTTATGAAAAGACGAGGAAGAACTTTGATAGAAAAGAATGGTGAATATTAGTATAGGGTTGACAGGCATGCATAACTCGAGCTTCAAAGCGCATGTTTTGGCCTTTTTCATAATTTAACTTATACGAGTACATCTTTTAGTGAGCCAACCGTGGAGCCATGAACAGGAGCATTAGACTGGCATTGTCAGCTGAGTTCGATCGAATCTCCTCCGGCCGAGCAATAGGAATATATATAATTTTGTATGGTATCGATGAGGTGGCTGTATAGTTGTTCTTCAATGAGGCAATAGAGATTGACACAGTTGGGGAGGAAATTTTCTTGCCTGGCTATACAATACTCGATAACATCTTCTTCATTTTCTGCCATGCTTAACTGCAATCAATCAGAGCGCGTGCAGCTTTCAGTCTATATTTCAATATAAAATAAATCACCCATTATAACAGTTTATAATCCACAGGATGACAAAGCGTTCCATTTTGCTCGTAACTTCATGTAGTCCTGGAGCTCATTCCCCAACCCTTCCCATCAGACCCTCCTCTTTAACAGTTAAGAGCAGAAATACGTTCATCTTTGGTCATCTTTGAATCATTCTTTTTTCTGACAAAATAAATCGTCATGAATATTAAACTTTTTAACTTCATTTATATTGAAAAAAATATTTTTCCAAGTTCATTTTTTAATGTTTAAAGGAGAAGGTCACTCCAGAAAGCGAATTTTTTTTCTCACTACCATTAAAAAGTATATATGAAGATGAATTACTGACGGTAGTTTGAAGTTCCAAAGACCCTCGTAACCTCGGGAATATTGCCTTCAAAGTGTCGAAAAATTCGACTAAGGCGGCCGCCATTTTGAAGACTACTCAGCAACCTGGCCGCATAATCGTGACGTCAAATAGTCCAACCTAAATTGGCGGGAAGCGCTGTGTGATTTAAACATAGTTGCTGTTTTGGTGTGCCTTCGTTCGATGTTTCGAGTCCACAATGCGGCCTCTTGTGCAGCTCCAAACTGTTGTAACAGATCGCAAAAGGATAGAAGAGGAATTATATTTCATCGTTTGCCGTTAATTGAAAAGATCTTGCCAAGAAATGGCTAGTTAAACTCGGCCGCGATAAGAGATTCTTGCCAAAACCCGATAACATTTATGTTTCTTCCGACCACTTTACGGATGACTGCTTTGAGATTGATTTTAAGTCAGATCAACATCTTTAATACTGGTAACACTATAAAAGAAATCAGAAACCTGATACTGTTGCGACAATTTTTAAATACGGAAAGTCGGTTCGCTAGCGAAAGAAGCAAAGCCATGAAAGAATGACAAGAGGTTAGTTTGTCAGTATTCCGTAATGATTCAATTTAATGAAGGCGCTGTGACTAAAAATATTTCGTGCAACTTGTCTCGCAATTTTGTTAAGCCGTCGCGAGACAAATTGAAAGAAGCGTTGCTTAGTGTAACACCGAAATGCTGCGTTGTCGCGATCACTTCGAAAAGTAGAACTTGATTCTGCTTCGTCGAACGGGACAATAATTAATTTTAGGAGGTCGAGGGCACGGGCGGGCGTTACACGTTAACGGCAAACGATGAAATATAATTCCTCTTCTATCCTTTTGCGACCTGTTACAACAGTTTGGAGCTGCACAAGAGGCCGTATTGTGGACTCGAAACATCGAACGAAGGCACACCAAAACAGCAACTGCGTTTAAATTACACAGCGCTTCCCGCCAATTCAGGTTGGACTATTTGACGTCACGATTATGCGGCCAGGTTGCTGAGTAGTCTTCAAAATGGCGGCGCTCAATTCGAATTTTTCGATACTTTGAAGGCAAATTTCGCGAGGTTATGAGGGTCTTTGGAACTTCAAACTACGGCCAGTAATTCATCTTCATATATACTTTTTAATGGTAGCGAGAAAAAAAGTGCGATTTCTGGAGTGACCTTCTCCTTTAAAAACCATTAAATTAAATTTTCAAGGATTTAATTTTTCAAATTTTGTAAATTATAGAAAACTGACTTTTTTTCTAATTCCGCATTTTTCAGTTTTGCAAACAAATGAAAGGCCCGCGCTTTGTGTTTTGTAGTTGCAGATTTTTTTCTGCATTCGATCATGCAGTCGACAGCTATTTTGCTTCGCACGAATGTGGGAGGCATGTTTAGCATCATTTTTTCTGCCGTGCAATCATTACACATGATATTGGAAGTTCTAATTATTTTAGAGATAGTTATAGAACAACATTTGATCATGTAGCCGAATCTGAATCCAAATAATTATTTATAGCGCACGAAATATCAGTTATTTTTAGCGAGGAAATCGCATGCTCATTATAAAACATAAGAAACCGAACTTGTTATATTTTCCTTTCGGCTTCCCCTATTAGAAATAAAGGTAAAAAAACTTTGTTCGTTTTGGCACATTACCTTACCCAAATTCGGAATCAACCAATCAGAAAGCTCTATCTACTAACATGATTTCCTACGGTATAAAGTCAACAAATTATTTCATAAACGACAACATTCGACGGTCTCAGCATTTCGTCAAATTCACCGCTGGATAGAGGTAAGATGATGGAAATTGTGACCCGCGTAAAATGTTAAATGTTCAAACCATAAACAATCAAGAGAGCGGAGTACAAATACACACCGACATCGACGTTCACAACATATGACACATTTTGATTCGAGGAAAAAGAAAACTGCTTCTTGCCAAAATATATACGAACCATGGCTCGGCCAAACGCGCCTGATATGTCGCCAGGGATGGGAATAGACATATAGAAGAAATTAGTTGTACACGTATTCCAAACACCATCTTTTCCCAAAACACAACAATCCATTACTACATATAGATAAAAATATCAGTACCTCTTCTCCTTAATAATAAGTTTCCAAAATATATTTTACATGCAATGTAATGTTTTATATCTACTAGGTGTGTACTTGACAAGCAAATTCTTCCCATTAATAACATATATTAAAATGATGACACAAAAGATAGAGAACTATAAGCAAAATCTCCGCAATGCTAAAGAACTGGGGAATAGAGCTGACGAAGGAGCTGCCTATTGCAATCTTGGCATTGCTTATCGGAGACTAGGTAATTTTCAACAGGCCATAGAGTACCACAAGCAACATCTTAGCATTGCCAAAGAACTGGGGCAGAGAGATGGAGAAGGAACTGCCTATGGCAATCTTGGCAATGCTTATCTGAGTATGGGTGATTTTCAACAGGCCATAGAGTACCACAAGCAACATCTTAGTATTGCAAAAGAACTGGGGCAGAGAGATGGAGAAGGAACTGCCTATGGCAATCTTGGCGTTGCTTATCAGAGTCTTGGTGATTTTCGACAGGCCATAGACTACCACAAGCAAGATCTTAGCATTGCCAAAGAACTGGGGCTGAGAGATGGAGAAGGAGTTGCCTATGGAAATCTTGGCGGTGCTTATCAGAAACGGGGTGATTTTCAACAAGCCATAGAGTACCACAAGCAACATCTTAGCATTGCCAAAGAACTGGGGCAGAAAGATGGAGAAGGAGCTAGCTATGGCAATCTTGGCAATGCTTATCAGAGCCTGGGTGATTTTCAACAGGCCATAGAGTACCAGAAGCAACATCTTAGCATTGCCAAAGAACTGGCGCAGAGAGGTGGAGAAGCAGCTGCCTATAACGGTCTTGGCATTGCTTATCTGAGTATGGGTGATTTTCAACAGGCCATAGAGTACCAGAAGCAACATCTTAGCATTGCCAAAGAACTGGGGCAGAGAGGTGGAGAAGGAGCTGCCTATAACGGTCTTGGCATTGCTTATCTGAGTATGGGTGATTTTCAACAGGCCATAGAGTACCAGAAGCAACATCTTAGCATTGCCAAAGAACTGGGGCAGAAAGATGGAGAAGGAGCTAGCTATGGCAATCTTGGCAATGCTTATCAGAGCCTGGGTGATTTTCAACAGGCCATAGAGTACCACAAGCAACATCTTAGCATTGCCAAAGAACTGGGGCAGAGAGGTGGAGAAGGAGCTGCCTATAACGGTCTTGGCATTGCTTATCTGAGTATGGGTGATTTTCAACAGGCCATAGAGTACCAGAAGCAACATCTTAGCATTGCCAAGGAACTGGGGCAGAAAGATGGAGAAGGAGCTAGCTATGGCAATCTTGGCAATGCTTATCAGAGCCTGGGTGATTTTCAACAGGCCATAGAGTACCAGAAGCAACATCTTAGCATTGCCAAAGAACTGGGGCAGAGAGGTGGAGAAGGAGCTGCCTATAACGGTCTTGGCATTGCTTATCTGAGTATGGGTGATTTTCAACAGGCCATAGAGTACCAGAAGCAACATCTTAGCATTGCCAAAGAACTGGGGCAGAGAGGTGGAGAAGGAGCTGCCTATAACGGTCTTGGCATTGCTTATCTGAGTATGGGTGATTTTCAAAAGGCCATAGAGTACCACAAGCAACATCTTAGCATTGCCAAAGAACTGGGGCAGAGAGGTGGAGAAGGAGCTAGCTATGGCAATCTTGGCAATGCTTATCAGAGCCTGGGTGATTTTCAACAGGCCATAGAGTACCACAAGCAACATCTTAGCATTGCCAAAGAACTGGGGCAGAGAGGTGGAGAAGGAGCTGCCTATAACGGTCTTGGCATTGCTTATCTGAGTATGGGTGATTTTCAACAGGCCATAGAGTACCAGAAGCAACATCTTAGCATTGCCAAAGAACTGGGGCAGAGAGGTGGAGAAGGAGCTGCCTATAACGGTCTTAACATTGCTTTTCTGAGTATGGGTGATTTTCAACAGGCCATAGAGTACCAGAAGCAACATCTTAGCATTGCCAAAGAACTGGGGCAGAAAGATGGAGAAGGAGCTAGCTATGGCAATCTTGGCAATGCTTATCAGAGCCTGGGTGATTTTCAACAGGCCATAGAGTACCAGAAGCAACATCTTAGCATTGCCAAAGAACTGGGGCAGAGAGGTGGAGAAGGAGCTGCCTATAACGGTCTTGGCATTGCTTATCTGAGTATGGGTGATTTTCAACAGGCCATAGAGTACCAGAAGCAACATCTTAGCATTGCCAAAGAACTGGGGCAGAGAGGTGGAGAAGGAGCTGCCTATAACGGTCTTGGCATTGCTTATCTGAGTATGGGTGATTTTCAACAGGCCATAGAGTACCACAAGCAACATCTTAGCATTGCTAAAGAACTGGGGCAGAAAGATGGAGAAGGAGCTAGCTATGGCAATCTTGGCAATACTTATCAGAGACTGGGTGATTTTCAACAGGCCATAGAGTACCACAAGCAACATCTTAGTATTGCAAAAGAACTGGGGCAGAGAGATGGAGAAGGAGCTGCCTATAACGGTCTTGGCATTGCTTATCTGAGTATGGGTGATTTTCAACAGGCCATAGAGTACCAGAAGCAACATCTTAGCATTGCCAAAGAACTGGGGCAGAGAGGTGGAGAAGGAGCTGCCTATAACGGTCTTGGCATTGCTTATCTGAGTATGGAAGATTTTCAACAGGCCATAGAGTACCAGAAGCAACATCTTAGCATTGCCAAAGAACTGGGGCAGAAAGATGAAGAAGGAGCTAGCTATGGCAATCTTGGCAATGCTTATCAGAGCCTGGGTGATTTTCAACAGGCCATAGAGTACCACAAGCAACATCTTAGTATTGCAAAAGAACTGGGGCATAGAGATGGAGAAGGAACTGCCTATGGCAATCTTGGCGTTGCTTATCAGAGTCTTGGTGATTTTCGACAGGCCATAGACTACCACAAGCAACATCTTAGAATTGCCAAAGAACTGGGGCTGAGAGATGGAGAAGGAGTTGCCTATGGCAATCTTGGCGGTGCTTATCAGAAACGGGGTGATTTTCAACAGGCCATAGAGTACCACAAGCAACATCTTAGCATTGCCAAAGAACTGGGGCAGAAAGATGGAGAAGGAGCTAACTATGGCAATCTTGGCAATGCTTATCAGAGCCTGGGTGATTTTCAACAGGCCATAGAGTACCACAAGCAACATCTTAGCATTGCCAAAGAACTGGGGCAGAGAGGTGGAGAAGGAGCTGCCTATAACGGTCTTGGCAATGCTTATCTGAGTATGGGTGATTTTCAACAGGCCATAGAGTACCACAAGCAAGATCTTAGCATTTCTAATGAACTGGGGCAGAGAGATGGAGAAGCAGCTGCCTATAACGGTCTTGGCAATGCGTATCTGAGCCTGGGTGATTTTCAACAGTCCATAGAGTACCACAAGCAACATCTTAGCATTGCAAAAGAACTGGGGCAGAGAGATGGAGAAGGAGCTGCCTATAACGGTCTTGGCAATGCGTATCTGAGCCTGGGTGATTTTCAACAGTCCATAGAGTACCACAAGCAACATCTTAGTATTGCCAAAGAACTGGGGCAGAGAGATGGAGAAGGAGCTGCCTATAACGGTCTTGGCAATGCGTATCTGAGCCTGGGTGATTTTCAACAGTCCATAGAGTACTACAAGCAACATCTTAGTATTGCCAAAGAACTGGGGCAGAGAGATGGAGAAGGAGCTGCCTATGGCAATCTTGGCAATGATTATCGGAGGCTGGGTGATTTTCAACAGGCCATCGAGTACCACAAGCAACATCTTATCATTGCCAAAGAACTGGGGCAGAGAGATGGAGAAGGAGGTGCCTATAGCGATCTTGGCAATGCTTATCTGAGCCTGGGTGATTTTCAACAGGCCATAGAGTACCACAAGCAAGGTCTTAGCATTTCCAAAGAACTGGGGCAGAGAGATGGACAATGATGTGCCTATAGCGGTCTTGGCAATGCGTATCTGAGCCTGGGCGATTTTCAACAGGCCATAGAGTACCACAAGCAACTTCTTAGCATTGTCAAAGAACTGGGGAAGAGAGGTGGAGAAGGAGCTGCCTATAACGGTCTTAGCAATGCTTATAAGAGCCTGGGTGATTTTCAACAGGCCATAGAGTACCACAAGCAACATCTTAGCATTGCCAAAGAACTGAGGCAGAGAGATGGAGAAGGAGCTGCCTATGGCAATCTTGGCAATGCTTATCTGAGTATGGGTGATTTTCAACAGGCCATAGAATACCACAAGCAACATCTTAGTATTGCCAAAGAACTGGGGCAGAGAGGTGGAGAAGGAGCTGCCTATAACGGTCTTGGCATTGCTTATCTGAGTATGGGTGATTTTCAACAGGCCATAGAGTACCAGAAGCAACATCTTAGCATTGCCAAAGAACTGGGGCATAAAGATGGAGAAGGAGCTAGCTATGGCAATCTTGGCAATCCTTATCAGAGCCTGGGTGATTTTCAACAGGCCATAGAGTACCACAAGCAACATCTTAGCATTGCCAAAGAACTGGGGCAGAGAGGTGGAGAAGGAGCTGCCTATAACGGTCTTGGCTTTGCTTATCTGAGTATGGGTGATTTTCAACAGGCCATAGAGTACCAGAAGCAACATCTTAGCATTGCCAAAGAACTGGGGCAGAGAGGTGGAGAAGGAGCTGCCTATAACGGTCTTGGCATTGCTTATAAGAGCCTGGGTGATTTTCAACAGGCCATAGAGTACCACAAGCAACATCTTAGCATTGCCAAAGAACTGGGGCAGAGAGATGGAGAAGGAGCTGCCTATGGCAATCTTGGCAATGCTTATCTGAGTATGGGTGATTTTCAACAGGCCATAGAGTACCACAAGCAACATCTTATCATTGCCAAAGAACTGGGGCAGAGAGATGGAGAAGGAGGTTCCTATAGCAATCTTGGCAATGCTTATCTGAGCCTGGGTGATTTTCAACAGGCCATAGAGTACCACAAGCAAGGTCTTAGCATTTCCAAAGAACTGGGGCAGAGAGATGGACAAGGATGTGCCTATAGCGGTCTTGGCAATGCGTATCTGAGCCTGGGCGATTTTCAACAGGCCATAGAGTACCACAAGCAACATCTTAGCATTGTCAAAGAACTGGGGAAGAGAGGTGGAGAAGGAGCTGCCTATAACGGTCTTGGCAATGCTTATAAGAGCCTGGGTGATTTTCAACAGGCCATAGAGTACCACAAGCAACATCTTAGCATTGCCAAAGAACTGGGGCAGAGAGATGGAGAAGGAGCTGCCTATGGCAATCTTGGCAATGCTTATCTGAGTATGAGTGATTTTCAACATGCCATAGAGTACCACAAGCAACATCTTAGTATTGCAAAAGAACTGGGGCAGAGAGGTGGAGAAGGAACTGCCTATGGCAATCTTGGCGTTGCTTATCAGAGTCTTGGTGATTTTCGACAGGCCATAGACTACCACAAGCAAGGTCTTAGCATTGCCAAAGAACTGGGATGAGAGATGGAGAAGGAGTTGCCTATGGAAATCTTGGCGGTGCTTATCAGAGCCTGGGTGATTTTCAACAGGCCATAGAGTACCACAAGCAACATCTTAGCATTGCCAAAGAACTGGGGCAGAGAGGTGGAGAAGGAGCTGCCTATAACGGTCTTGGCATTGCTTATCTGAGTATGGGTGATTTTCAACAGGCCATAGAGTACCAGAAGCAACATCTTAGCATTGCCAAAGAACTGGGGAAGAGAGGTGGAGAAGGAGCTGCCTATAACGGTCTTGGCATAGCTTATATGAGTATGGGTGATTTTCAACAGGCCATAGAGTACCACAAGCAACATCTTAGCATTGCCAAAGAACTGGGGCAGAAAGATGGAGAAGGAGGTGCCTATAGCAATCTTGGCAATGCTTATCAGAGCCTGGGTGATTTTCAACAAGCCATCGAGTACCACAAGCAACATCTTATCATTGCCAAAGAACTGGGGCAGAGAGATGGAGAAGGAGGTGCCTATGGCAATCTTGGCAATGCTTATCTGAGTATGGGTGATTTTCAACAGGCCATAGAGTACCACAAGCAACATCTTATCATTGCCAAAGAACTGGGGCAGAGAGATGGAGAAGGAGCTGTCCTATAGCAATCTTGGCAATGCTTATCTGAGCCTGGGTGATTTTCAACAGGCCATAGAGTACCACAAGCAAGGTCTTAGCATTTCCAAAGAAACTGGGGCAGAGAGATGGACAAGGATGTGCCTATAGCGGTCTTGGCAATGCGTATCTGAGCCTGGGCGATTTTCAACAGGCCATCGAGTACCACAAGCAACATCTTATCATTGCCAAAGAACTGGGGCAGAGAGATGGAGAAGGAGGTGCCTATAGCGATCTTGGCAATGCTTATCTGAGCCTGGGTGATTTTCAACAGGCCATAGAGTACCACAAGCAAGGTCTTAGCATTTCCAAAGAACTGGGGCAGAGAGATGGACAAGGATGTGCCTATAGCGTTCTTGGCAATGCGTATCTGAGCCTGGGCGATTTTCAACAGGCCATAGAGTACCACAAGCAACTTCTTAGCATTGTCAAAGAACTGGGGAAGAGAGGTGGAGAAGGAGCTGCCTATAACGGTCTTGGCAATGCTTATAAGAGCCTGGGTGATTTTCAACAGGCCATAGAGTACCACAAGCAACATCTTAGTATTGCCAAAGAACTGAGGCAGAGAGATGGAGAAGGAGCTGCCTATGGCAATCTTGGCAATGCTTATCTGAGTATGGGTGATTTTCAACAGGCCATAGAATACCACAAGCAACATCTTAGTATTGCCAAAGAACTGGGGCAGAGAGGTGGAGAAGGAGCTGCCTATAACGGTCTTGGCATTGCTTATCTGAGTATGGGTGATTTTCAACAGGCCATAGAGTACCAGAAGCAACATCTTAGCATTGCCAAAGAACTGGGGCAGAAAGATGGAGAAGGAGCTAGCTATGGCAATCTTGGCAATGCTTATCAGAGCCTGGGTGATTTTCAACAGGCCATAGAGTACCACAAGCAACATCTTAGCATTGCCAAAGAACTGGGGCAGAGAGGTGGAGAAGGAGCTGCCTATAACGGTCTTGGCTTTGCTTATCTGAGTATGGGTGATTTTCAACAGGCCATAGAGTACCAGAAGCAACATCTTATCATTGCCAAAGAACTGGGACAGAGAGGTGGAGAAGGAGCTGCCTATAACGGTTCTGGGCATTGCTTATAAGAGCCTGGGTGATTTTCAACAGGCCATAGAGTACCACAAGCAACATCTTAGCATTGCCAAAGAACTGGGGCAGAGAGATGGAGAAGGAGCTGCCTATGGCAATCTTGGCAATGCTTATCTGAGTATGGGTGATTTTCAACAGGCCATAAGAATACCACAAGCAACATCTTAGTATTGCCAAAGAACTGGGGCAGAGAGGTGGAGAAGGAGCTGCCTATAGCGTCTTGGCATTGCTTATCTGAGACTAGGGTGATTTTCAACAGGCCATAGAGTACCACAAGCAACATCTTAGCATTGCCAAAGAACTGGGGCAGAAAGGATGGAGAAGGAGCTAGCCTATGGCAATCTTGGCAATGCTTATGAGAGCCTAGGGTGATTTTCAACAGGCCATAGAGTACCACAAGCAACATCTTAGCATTGCCAAGAAACTGGGGCAGAGAGGTGGAGAAGGAGCTGCCTATAACGGTCTTGGCTTTGCTTATCTGAGCCTGGGTGATTTTCAACAGGCCATAGAGTACCAGAAGCAACATCTTATGCATTGCCAAAGAACTGGGACAGAGAGGTGGAGAAGGAGCTGCCTATAACGGTCTTGGCATTGCTTATAAGAGCCTGGGTGATTTTCAACAGGCCATAGAGTACCACAAGCAACATCTTAGCATTGCCAAAGAACTGGGGCAGAGAGATGGCGAAGGAGCTGCCTATGGCAATCTTGGCAATGCTTATTGGAGCCTAGGTGATTTTCAACAGGCCATAGAGTACCACAAGCAACATCTTATCATTGCCAAAGAACTGGGGCAGAGAGATGGAGAAGGAGCTACCTATAGCAATCTTGGCAATGCTTATCTGAGCCTGGGTGATTTGCAACAGGCCATAGAGTACCACAAGCACATCTTAGCATAGCCAAAGAACTGGGGCAGAGAGATGGAGAAGGAGCTGCCTATGGCAATCTTGGCAATGCTTATCTGAGCCTGGGCGATTTTCAACAGGCCATAGAGTACCACAAGCAACATCTTAGCATTGCAAAAGAACTGGGAAGAGAGATGGAGAAGGAGCTGCCTATGGCAATCTTGGCAATGCTTATAAGAGCCTGGGTGATTTTCAACAGGCCATAGAGTACCACAAGCAACATCTTAGCATTGCCAAAAGAACTGGGGCAGAGAGATGGAGAAGGAGCTGCCTATGGCAATCTTGGCAATGCTTATCTGAGTATGGGTGATTTTCAACAGGCCATAGAGTACCACAAGCAAGATCTTAGCATTGCCAAAGAACTGGGGCAGAGAGGTGGAGAAGGAGCTGCCTATGGCAATCTTGGCAATGCTTATCAGAGTCTGGGTGATTTTCAACAGGCCATAGAGTACCACAAGCAACATCTTAGCATTGCCAAAGAACTGGGGAAGAGAGATGGAGAAGGAGTTGCCTATGGATATCTTGGCGTGCTTATCTGGGTCTGGGTGATTTTCAACAGGCCATAGAGTACCACAAGCAACATCTTAGCATTGCCAAAAGAACTGGGGCAGAGAGATGGAGAAGGAGCTGCCTATAACGGTCTTGGCAATGCTTATCTGAGTATGGGTGATTTTCAACAGGCCATAGAGTACCACAAGCAACATCTTAGCATTGCCAAAGAACTGGGGCAGAGAGATGGAGAAGGAGCTGCCTATAGCGGTCTTGGCAATGCTTATCTGAGTATGGGTGATTTTCAACAGGCCATAGAGTACCACAAGCAACATCTTAGCATTGCCAAAGAACTGGGGCAGAGAGATGGAGAAGGAGGTGCCTATAGCAATCTTGGCAATGCTTATCAGAGCCTGGGTGATTTTCAACAGGCCATCGAGTACCACAAGCAACATCTTAGCATTGCAAAGAACTGGGGCAGAGAGATGGAGAAGGAGGTGCCTATAGCAATCTTGGCAATGCTTATCTGAGCCTGGGTGATTTTCAACAGGCCATAGAGTACCACAAGCAACATCTTAGCATTGCCAAAGAACTGGGGCAGAGAGATGGACAAGGATGTGCCTATAGCGGTCTTGGCAATGCGTATCTGAGCCTGGGTGATTTTCAACAGGCCATAGAGTACCACAAGGAACATCTTAGCATTGCCAAAGAACTGGGGCAGAGAGATGGAGAAGGAACTGCCTATGGCAATCTTGGCAATGCTTATCTGAGACTGGGTGATTTTCAACAGGCCATAGAGTACCACAAGCAACATCTTAGCATTGCCAAAGAACTGGGGCAGAGAGGTGGAGAAGGAGCTGCCTATAACGGTCTTGGCAATGCTTATCGGAGCCTGGGTGATTTTCAACAGGCCATCGAGTACCACAAGCAACATCTTAGCATAGCCAAAGAACTGGGGCAGAGAGATGGAGAAGGAGATGCCTATAGCGGTCTTGGCAATGCTTATCTGAGACTGGGTGATTTTAAACAGGCCATCGAGTACCACAAGCAACATTTAGCATTGCAAAAGAACTGGGGCAGAGAGATGGAGAAGGAGTTGCCTATGGCAATCTTGGCAATGCTTATAGGAGCCTGGGTGATTTTCAACAGGCCATAGAGTACCACAAGCAACATCTTAGCATTGCAAAAGAACTGGGACAGAGAGATGGAGAAGGAGAAGCCTATAGCGGTCTTGGCAATGCTTATCTGAGCCTGGGTGATTTTCAACAGGCCATAGAGTACCACAAGCAACATCTTAGCATTGCAAAAGAACTGGGCAGAGAGATGGAGAAGGAGAAGCCTATAACGGTCTTGGCAATGCTTATCTGAGTATGGGTGATTTTCAACAGGCCATCGAGTACCACAAGCAACATCTTAACATAGCCAAAGAACTGGGGCAGAGAGGTGGAGAAGGAGCTGCCTATGGCAATCTTGGCAATGCTTATCGGAGCCTGGGTGATTTTCAACAGGCCATAGAGTACCACAAGCAACATCTTAGCATTGCAAAAGAACTGGGGCAGAAAGATGGAGAAGGAGCTGCCTATGGCAATCTTGGCAATGCTTATCAGAGATTGGGTAATTTTCAACAGGCCATAGAGTACCACAAGCAACATCTTAGCATTGCAAAAGAACTGGGGCAGAGAGATGGAGAAGGAGCTGCCTATAGCGGTCTTGGCAATGCTTATCTGAGTATGGGTGATTTTCAACAGGCCATAGAGTACCACAAGCAACATCTTAGCATTGCAAAGAACTGGGTCAGAGAGATGGAGAAGGAGCTGCCTATGGCAATCATGGCAATGCTTATCAGAACCTGGGTGATTTTCAACAGGCCATAGAGTACCACAAGCAACAGCTTAGCATTGCAAAAGAACTGGGGCAGAGAGATGGAGAAGGAGCTGCCTATCACGGTCTTGGCAATGCTTATCTGAGTATGGGTGATTTTCAACTGGCCATAGAGTACCACAAGCAACATCTTAGCATTGCGAAAGAACTGGGGAAGAGAGGTGAAGAAGGAACTGCCTATGGCAATCATGGCGATGCTTATCAGAACTTGGGTGATTTTCAACAGGCCATAGAGTACCACAAGCAACATCTTAGCATTGCAAAAGAACTGGGGCAGAGAGATGGAGAAGGAGCTGCCTATAACGGTCTTGGCAATGCTTATCTGACTATGGGTGATTTTAAACAGGCCATAGAGTACCATAAGCAAGCTCTTAGCATTACCAAAGAACTGGGGGAGAGAGCTGGAGAAGGAGCTGCCTATGGCAATCTTGGCAGTGCTTATCACAGTTTGGGTGATTTTCAACAGTCCATAGAGTATTACAAGCAACATCTTAGCATTGCCAAAGAACTGGGGCAGAGAGCTGGAGAAGGAACTGCCTATGGCAATCTTGGCATTGCTTATCAGAGCCTGGGTGATTTTCAACAGGCCATAGAGTACCAGAAGCAACGTCTTAGCATTGCCAAAGAACTGGGGAATAGAGCTGACGAAGGACCTGCCTATTACAGTCTTGGCATTGCTTATCAAAGACTAGGTAATTTCCAACAGGCCAAAGAGTACCACAAGCAAGGTATTAGCATTGCCAAAAAACTGGGGCAGAGAGATGGAGAAGGATTTTCCTATAGCGGTCTTGGCAATGCTTATCGGAGGCTGGGTGATTTTCAACAGGCCATAGAGTACCACAAACAATCTCTTAGCATTGCCAAAGAACTGGGAAATAGAGTTGGGGAAGGAGATGCCTATTATAGCTTAGGTTGTGATTTTGAATCATCGGGTGATTTGAATGAGGCTCTTTATTATTATCGATCCAGTGTAAAGCTGTACAATGAGGTGAGAGCTCTTCTTCAGTCGGAAGATGCGTGGAAAATATCATTTCGCAATGCGTGTCAACATGCCTACACCGCTCTTTGGAGAACTCTGGTAAGGCTTCAAAAGACGCACGAGGCTTTGTGTGTTGCTGAGCAAGGACGAGCACAAGCCTTGATTGATCTCATGAAATTACAATATGACTCTGAAGTGCTAGCGTTTGAATCTAAAAGAACGATCTCTGACATAGTATCTGATATATCTACACAAACCGTTTTTGTAGCACTAGAAAGCGACACGATTAACTTATGGCTACTCAAGGGTACAGATGTCCACTTTGAAACAAGAAGCATCAAAGATGCCACCTTGCTGGTGAAAAATGCTTTCAAAGAAATTGGCGTTGGTGTTCGTGTTTGTGTTAGGTGCGAGAATCGTACATTGGATGAGCTAGAAAGTGACGCACCGCTCGATAAAGGATCTTGTCGGGAAAAAGCGGACTGCAAAAACAATTCTCTGCACGTTTTGTTTGATTCTGTAATCAGCCCAATTGCAAACATGCTTGAAGGCGATGAGTTAATTATTGTCCCAGATGGTCCACTCTGCTTGGCTCCTTGGGCTGCGTTTGTGGATGGGGCTTCTCGATACCTCAGTGAATCTATCAGGATCCGCATTCTACCTTCGCTTACAAGTTTAAACATGATCACACGTTGTCCTGAGGGCTACCACAATCAAATTGGGGCGCTGCTGGTGGGAGATCCATTCGTGGAGGAAGTTAAGAGAGTGCGGGGGAGGCCCGTCAACTGGCGTTTCAAGGGCCATTTGCCAGGGGCCAGGGAAGAAGTAGAGATGGTGGGCGAGATCCTTAACACCAAACCGCTCACGGGAAGAGATGCAACTAAAGAAGAGGTGCTTAAACGAATCTGTTCCTTTGCGTTGGTACACATTGCAGCACATGGTCATATGGAAGCTGGTGAAATTGTTTTAGCTCCAAATCCGACACGGTCATCAAAGATCCCTAAAGATAAAGACTTCCTGTTGACAATGCCAGATGTACAAGCTGTTCAGCTACGAGCAAGGCTTGTTGTGCTTAGTTGCTGTCACAGTGCACAAGGGAAGGTTACGCCTGAAGGTGTGGTCGGCATTGGACGGGCTTTCTTGGGTGCTGGTGCTCGTTCTGTTCTGGTTTCACTCTGGGCAATTGATGACGAGGCCACTATGAAGTTTATGAAAAGTTTCTACGAACATCTGGGTGGTGGACATAGCGCCAGTGTTGCTCTTAACAGGGCTATGAAATGTCTCAGAGAGTCAGAGAAGTTCTCTGCCGTAAAATACTGGGCTCCGTTTGTTCTCATTGGTGATGACGTCACGATAGAGTTTGGAGAAAATCAATCAGTACATTGTGAGTAACATTTTGTTCTACATTTATATCTACAGCGTTAATTAGTGTGGCTATCAATCTACACAGATTTTACTTGAAAAACGCAGCCTTTTGATGATTTTTTCAATCTTTGTTATTATTTTAAATTATTTTAAAAGGACGTCATGTCAAAAATGTATACAGTCGAACCTGTATATAACGGCCAACCTCAGGAGTATGGACACTTCGGGTGTATTGGACATGCCTGGATACAGGTTCACCAAAAATACTTCGTTGGTGTGGTCAAATGTCAATTTTATAAACTTACAGTATTATACACTAGTAACTCATTCAAGCTAACAATAACACATTCAAGCGATAGAGTACATTGACATCTAAAAAGCATTTACGACTAAATCGGTGAACTACAGGCAGGTGAATGAACAATAACTCTGTAGCGCAGTGTTTATGGTGCTGTAGTGTTGATGGATCCTTTTTTAAGTGAAATTAAATTGTAAAATGATACAGTCGAACCTCTCCTTAAGGACACCTCTCTATTACGGACAGTTCCCTTGGTCCCGACAAAATCAGTTCCCATATCATCTCTATAAAGAAAACCTCTATAATACGGATACCTGATATGGACACTTTGCTACGTCCTTCGGTGTCCGTATTAGAGAGGTTCAACTGTACAGTATGTGGTTTTAGGTTTCCATTCAAGTGTGGCCGCTTAATACAGGTAAAATAACAAAGACAGACAAACGTGGGTGGGCGCGACAGCTTAATAGAGGTGATCGTTTAATACAAGTATCAAATACAAAGTTTGTATGGGCGAACATTTGGGACTATGAAAACTGGCCGCTTAATAGAGGGTGGCCGCTAAATACAGGGCCGTTATATACAGGTTCGACTGTATATCTAACAATACATTGAAAATGAACGTAAGTTGAAAACGAAAATTGTTTCTGTAGGTACGCTTGTTTCGTTTGTTTGTCTATTGTATACCTGTCAAAGAACAAGTCCATAAGTGCCCAAAAGTAACTGTAAAAAGTAAGTTTTCAAGTTTCAGTAGAGATGTCAAGAACATGTATATTCCCTCTACCTTGTAGTGATAATTAAAAATCCCAAGTTTCGTTGGAAAATACCAACAATTGAAAATTTTTGTCCCATTCCATTGTTCTCGTTCTCTCATTTTGTAATCAAACGCAGTCATTATGACTCGAAATACTCCGCGAATTGCTTCACCCAAATTTTCAACATCACTCGAAGCGTAACGAGCCTCACCGAAGTGCAGGCTGGTTAATTTAATGAGTGTTATTTTTTTGATGATGAAATTCTTGGACACAAGTATATTGCCTCTAATAGATTGTTTATTGTTGCAGAAGCTGAATCGTCAAGCACAGAGAAAACTACTTGGCGAGCAGTCAACAGAAGTTTTTATATCCTTTAAGCCCCGATCAAACGGTCACAACTTTTGTCACAACATTCTCACAACATTTGTTGAGAGCCGATGTTGAGGCCATTTGACCACCCCTCACAACAAAGTTGTGAGGTGCTGTGACATGTTGTGACGAATTCTTTTAAACTTTGTATCTTAAAAAAAATGTTGAGAGGTTGTTGTAGCCTCACAACATGATTCTGAAACATGTCACAACAAATGTTGTAAGAATGTTGCATGTGACAAATGTTGTGACCGTTTGATCGGGCCTTTATTCAGTGTGTGTATTTTCCCTGTCGTTTGTTTCTGCTATGATACTACTAAACAACCAAACCTGTATTATCCGCGGACTTATTTACATGTCGACTAGTTTCTTCCAAGTTACAGCAAGGAGGCCAAAAATGTGACCACTTTGGACCGCATATTTAAACCAGCCAGACTTTAAACTGGCCAACTTAAATGTGTTAACGTCATTTACAGCCTCGCTTTCGAAGTGCAAACAGTAAATATTATCATGAACTAATTCCCAAAACAGGAAAGTTGAAAATAATAGCATGCAGGTGCCAGAGGCTTTAGAAGAATGTCGTGCAAACGAGGCTTGGGGTGAATGTTGAGCAACTGGCGTATACAAGGCCTATTAGCTTAGCGTATATTGTACTATTCATAATAAGTAATCAGTTAGCTTTACTTCCTAATGTGGACATGTTTGTGGACAGGTAACTCCTCGTGGCCTTGATCAGGGCGTGGTATGGGGATGGGGTTTAGCTGCGAAATTCTTAAATGTCCAGACATATCCTTTCTAAGCATTTTTTTTAGAAGCGTTTCTTGGATGTTTTTGCAAGAGTTGATTACCAAACATGTCCACGGTAAGGTTAAGTCAATTCTACTTTAAAATGGACAGTAGAAATTAAAGACGTTGATTAATAATTGCGATGTAGCATATTTAAATATAGAATTAAAAAAAAGGGTTACTATTTCGAGAGATCTGTTCGGTTATTGGTGCCTTTTAATTCCTTGCAATATCAGCTAAAGTGCGTTTCGTGGGTATTATAGTAGATGAACTGCATCGTGACCACAAATAACAATTAAATATATTATAAAATAAAATATATTTCTCGAAATCAGAGAGCTAAAAAGGAGAGAGAGAGAGAGAGAGAGAGAGCTAAAAAGGCTAAACAGGCTAACAAGCTGATAGATGACGAGAATAACGAAAGTCGTCAAAAAGTGATATTGTCTCGATGTACAAAGATATTCTCAGAATCGGCATTAGAAGAAATATAGGCGACAAGTAATAAGAATTGATATTCCAAGCTTGGGACTGAGAAGATTAAACTGGGATAAGCCTTAATTTGATTTGATCGTTGTAGATCGAAGTATATTTGATACTCGACTTTTTTAGTTCATAAACCTTTGTCATGGACTACAGGACGAGAAAGAGTCCATTAGTTTTTGAACCAAAGATCATAGAACTCGCCTTAATCTAAGATGGCGGATCCAAGATGGCGGATCCGAGAGAGAGGGATGAGTAATGGCTGAAGCTTGCAGCCCACCTCAAAGAGTGATAATACAACAGGTATTATGCATACTAAAGGACCGGGAACACGATGCAACATTGTGTGCAATATTGCGCGCAACATTTTTCACTCAATGTGGCTACACGCTGCATCATTTTGCGCTAAATTTGCTGGCTTTTCTCTTAAACAAGATATTGCAAAACTAGCCAAGCCTAAAACAGGTAAATATGTTGAAGAAGAGCTATGGTTTTTAATTTTTAGACACACGATGAATTTGTTGCTCGCAGTATTGCAGAAGTAGAACGAGATTCTACTTCTGCAATATTGCGCGCAACAATTCCAGGGGTGGACACACTATGCAATTTAGCCATTGCACGCAATATTGCGTGCAATGTTGCACCGTGTATCCGGACCTTAAGTCAGTTGCTCAAAATTCACCTCAAGCCTCGTTTACACGCAATTCCTGTCAAACCTGTGGCACCTTCGCGCAGTTTTCATATTTTCTTCATCGTTGATACTTTTGGAATTCGTTGATGAGAAACTTTGTAGGTATACACTTTGAAAGCGAAGCTTTTGGGGTGACTAGCTAGATTAACGTAAATATACATAAGGGCTATTCGTGACGTACAATTCAGTACTGACGCACTCTTATCGATATTTATTAGTCCTATTAATTTTACTGCAAACTCGAGCTAGAGTCTGAGGGGTTGGAACAATATCTAAACATGAATAAACTCAGCAATGTATACTACAATCCTCGTAAAAACTCCTTGGTACACTTACATAAATAGGTACAAAATAGGAACAAAAGACTTATTAATCACTCTCGGTTACTACTCTTAAAGAGCGGTTTTTTCAATTGAGTGTCGTGAAACCAAAACCAAAGTAATCACTCTGGCCAATCACAACAAACGAAGACAACATTATGAACCAATGAGAACTCAAAGCAAATACACGTGACCGGCGCCAAGCGCGGGAAAACACGTGTGACCAAGTATCACGTAGCCTGCGAGAGCAGCCGGTTTTCTCGGGCTCTTGTTTCACCAGCCGAGAAAAACCGTTAATTTTTGGCGGGGAAACTCGAGCCGGAAATTACGTCTCCGTTCGCAGGCTCAGTTGCACGAGAAGGTGGCGCGAGTTTTTTAAAACTAATCATAGCGAGTAATAAAGTAAAACCAGACCAATTCAGCGATTGCTTTTCACAGTTCTGTGAAATGTAACCAAGGCTCTGTATGAAAGCGAGGTTGGGGGTGACCATGAGATGATAGAGATCAGAAACTAGTTAACATAATAACAGCATAATTTACATTTGAAAAGAAGGAAGGTTTGTATCACAACAAAGTCACCTCCAGCCTCACTTCTGTTCAAAGGCCAGGATTCTAAGCACAAAACTGTAAAATGGACAATTGAAAACCGCTTTAAAATATGCGTTTAATTGCCTTCAATTTTGTAAATTTCGTATTTGTAAGTAATGTTAAAAAGTACTACTCTGAGTGAGTTATGAAGAGATTGTAATTTTTATTTTAGAAATCTGCAAATGTAAATGATGCTTCTTATAAGTAATGTAAACCAGTCGTATTCAAGTAATATAAGTGAACTATTTGTTAATAATCTATTGGAAGTGATTGTGTTCATTTCTGTTGTTGTAATCATTCCATGTACAGGTATGTAGACTGAAGTATTGTTTGTGCGAATAAAAAAAGTTGATTGTCACCTGTTAAATTACAATGACTCCAGAAATCATCCTAAATGGTAGCTATCAAAAAGTCCCCATCCCCTCCCCCCCACCTTATCCCCTGAACAATGTTGAAGAATAAGAGACAGAGTTAAACATTGTTAAAGGGGGAGGGGGGAGCCGGGAAAGACAGTAAAGACAGAAAATTATCAAGCGTCTGATGGATCATAAAGTTGTTATTGTTGCCTGACTCTACCGTCACAATCACCTTCACACTATAGAGTACTAAAGTTATGACGGAACAAAAATTACTTTTGCGAAATTATGAAATTTGATAAGCTATTCGGAGGAAGCATGCCAAAAAAACGTCCACTTGCCAAAAATTAGCTATCCATTACAATTTGTGGCTGAGATGTGGGCACTTAAGGTTTTAATTTCTCCATACAAACCCTTCTAATTTTGCGTCTGTTCCTAGCTTCAGTTTAGAACCGGCGCAAAATTAGAGAGGTTTGTATGGGACGGTACCAACTTTGAACCTCTATCTTTTGTTCTTTTCGTGCTAACAAGTTGAAATTTTGTGGCTGATCATAAAGCAGCAATCGTGATCTAATGATGGGAATTCGAGGCTTGATAAAAATGATTTGAAAATTTGTGACGTCACACTTACGCAATTACGCATGAGAGGAAGTACAAACTGCTCGATTGATTAAACAGTCTCTTTTTATTTGCACCGCTTTTACATTAATACAAACATTACAGCCAATCAAATTTTATAACAGCAGTAAAATCCAACCTTGTCATTTTGTTAATCGCCTTCTTGAAATGAATATACTTTAGATCGTTGCATTACATGTATATACCACACTTTCAAATCGTGAGGCCTTTGTGCCGATCTAAACACCTAAAGTACTGTATGCCAAAAATATTGGGACAAAACTCGTTGTTTGTCTTAAAAAGCGCATTTCTTCATCACCCAAAACATTTTAGAAAGTTTTGGGGTCGTTTGATTTTATTAAGTCTCAAGATTATTCAGTTCAACATTTCGCAAATTGGGTAGCAACCATCCCGGGGGGGGGGGGGGGGGGGGACTCCCATAAAAATGTGACAGGGGTGATCGTCGAAAATTTTGAAAAGAACCTCTAGAAAAGGTACCAGAATCTTTTTTTGTGGGCGTGGCTCAAATTCATTTTTCCCTTATCAGGGATCATTTCTAAACCGACAATGGTTATTTTAGATTTGGACACCCTAAGCGGTACACAACCACACATTTTAACCCCTAAAAGGTACGACGATCATCCCCATCACTTTTATATGGGACTCCCCCGCCCCCCCGGGCATGCATGGGGTCAGTACTTGGTAAACTATACTTTTAAACTACACAAAAATTGTGAAAGCGAGGATAGAATGTCTCGCCTGTCGCAGTTTATTAAAACGAGGGTTAGTTGTATTTCTTTCAACACCTCTAGTAGTTGCATATATAACTTATTTCCCAGCGCATACACAGTCAACTGTAACCTTTTTCCTTCGAGTGGTGAGGGTTGTATTTCCATAGAGCGATGATGCAGATTCTATCGTCTTATACACTGGCACACATTTCGGCATGCCATAAGTAGTAATAGCACTCAAGCAGTGAAAAGACACTGTGTTACACACCACCTCAAAGACACCGGCATACACACCGTAATGTTTTACACAGGGATTTTTGATCTGCATTGGGATGTGGCGTTGGGAAGACGGCACTGGAATAGTGATAACAGCGAGGAGAAGAACAGAAACGGCCATAACTGATAAACCCTGAAACGAAAAAGAGAAATTAAACGATAACGTGTGAGATTTAACCCGAAAATTCATAATGATGATGTAGCTCTACAGAGATCCGTACGTGTTGAGTATCTGATTGGTTGTTAATTGCGCGCGCAATCATAGGCACTGTAAGGATCTGTGTAGCCAGGCAAAGCAGTTTAAAATTTCTGTCACGCACGTGAATCAACGTTGCGCACGCGTGTGACGCTCGCTACTGGGCAACTGATTAGAAACCGGATTGGAATGTGACAATGTTATTTACACACGTACCTTCATTATTGTTAATGCACTTGTGAGTTTCCTTCTGCGCCAAATAGTTATTCTGTCCGGCAGCATTACAAGCCAGAGGCTCGATTTTAGGGACGAAGCGACGCTGAATGTCGCATATTTTAAATATTTGCGGCGGATTAGTATCACGTTATGTGTGAAGCCATTGTTTGACCGCGGCAAGATATTCGCACCAAAATAGTTTGATCCATGTATTGTAGCTGTCAACAGTCGCTTTAAATCAGATTGTTTTCATCAATAACAAAATCCGAGGCCATAAAATGATTGTACCAAAATATAAGTCAACATTCGAATAAAAAATCGCGCAAAAAACTTTATCAATCGAAGAAATCGCTGACTTGAATAGCCGCTAAGCACCCGCTAAACTTATTTTACAACCTTAACTGTTTTACATGTAATAATCTAAAAATCAAAAGTACTGCAAAATCAAATACAAAAAGTCCGCTTACTCACGAATAGCCTCTATGTTCTGAGTACGATCATGATACATACGCGTGCAAAATACGAATTGAAGAATCCGCTCGCTTGACTATAAAACAGCTACGTACATGAACTCGCTAATTTTTACTGATTACACAACATAAACAACGGAAGACATCGCTAACTTGAAACATCCGTTCCAGAAAAACTCGAGCAAAATACTTTACGTCGATTTACGAATCAAAGAAACTACTAACTTGAATAGCCGTTGTTTTGTATTTTACCTTTCGTTTTTAAAAAGGTTGCAAACGCCGCCTTAAAGCTCCAAAAAAGCGGAAACCCCGCTTAAAAGACGGAACGAACTGGGCAAATTACGTAGCTTACAAAACTGTTGGAAGGCCCAATATGTTCAACCGAAAGGGCCTTCGTCACCTCAAAAGCTTGGGGGAGACACTTGAAAGTTCTGAGGGAGTGGAAAACCTTAAAACGTAAAAGACCTACGCTCAGTCAAACTGTTTACACATCAGAAACCTACATATAATTTGAAGCGAAAGGGCCTTCATCACCTCAAAAGCTTGGGCGGGACACCTGAAAGCTCTGAGGGAGAGGAAAACCTTAAAACGTAAACGACCTACGCTCAGTCAAACTGTTTACACACCACAAACCTACATACATTCAAGCGAAAGCGCTTTCGTCACCTCAAAAGCTTGGGCGAGACACCTGAAAGCTCTGAGGGAGTGGAAAACCGTAAAACGTAAACGACCTACGCTCAGTGAAACTGTTTATACTTCAGAATGAACCTACATACATTCAAGCGAAAGGGCCTTCGTCACCTCAAAAACGTGGGCGAGACACCTGAAAGCTCTGAGGGAGAGGAAAACCTTAAAACGTAAACGATCTACGCTCAGTCAAACTGTTTATACTTCAGAAACCTACATACATTCAAGCGAAAGGGCTTTCGTCACCTCAAAAGCTTGGGCGAGACACCTGAAAGCTATGAGGGAGAGGAAAACCTTAAAACGTAAACGACCTACGCTCAGTCAAACTGTTTATACTTCAGGAACCTACATACATTCAAGCGAAAGGGCTTTCGTCACCTCAAAAGCTTGGGCGAGACACCTGAAAGCTATGAGGGAGTGGAAAACCGTAAAACGTAAACGACCTACGCTTAGTCAAACTGTTTACACACCACAAACCTACATATATTAAAGCGAAAGGGCTTTCGTCACCTCAAAAGCTTGGGCTAGACACCTGAAAGCTCTGAGGGAGAGGAAAACCTTAAAACGTAAACGATCTACGCTCAGTCAAACTGTTTATACTTCAGAAACCTACATACATTCAAGCGAAAGGGCTTTCGTCACCTCAAAAGCTTGGGCGAGACACCTGAAAGCTCTGAGGGAGTGGAAAACCTTAAAACGTAAACGACCTACGCGCAGTCAAACTGTTTATACTTCAGAAACCTACATACATTCAAGCGAAAGGGCTTTCGTCCCCTCAAAAGCTTGGGCGAGACACCTGAAAGCTCTGAGGGAGAGGAAAACCTTAAAACGTAAACGACCTACGCTCAGTCAAACTGTTTATACTTCAGAAACCTACATACATTCAAGCGAAAGGGCTTTCGTCACCTCAAAAGCTTGGGCGAGACACCTGAAAGCTCTGAGGGAGTGGAAAACCGTAAAACGTAAACGACCTACGCTCAGTGAAACTGTTTATACTTCAGAATGAACCTACATACATTCAAGCGAAAGGGCCTTCGTCACCTCAAAAACGTGGGCGAGACACCTGAAAGCTCTGAGGGAGAGGAAAACCTTAAAACGTAAACGATCTACGCTCAGTCAAACTGTTTATACTTCAGAAACCTACATACATTCAAGCGAAAGGGCTTTCGTCACCTCAAAAGCTTGGGCGAGACACCTGAAAGCTATGAGGGAGAGGAAAACCTTAAAACGTAAACGACCTACGCTCAGTCAAACTGTTTATACTTCAGGAACCTACATACATTCAAGCGAAAGGGCTTTCGTCACCTCAAAAGCTTGGGCGAGACACCTGAAAGCTATGAGGGAGTGGAAAACCGTAAAACGTAAACGACCTACGCTTAGTCAAACTGTTTACACACCACAAACCTACATATATTAAAGCGAAAGGGCTTTCGTCACCTCAAAAGCTTGGGCTAGACACCTGAAAGCTCTGAGGGAGAGGAAAACCTTAAAACGTAAACGATCTACGCTCAGTCAAACTGTTTATACTTCAGAAACCTACATACATTCAAGCGAAAGGGCTTTCGTCACCTCAAAAGCTTGGGCGAGACACCTGAAAGCTCTGAGGGAGTGGAAAACCTTAAAACGTAAACGACCTACGCTCAGTCAAACTGTTTACACATCAGAAACCTACATATATTGAAGCGAAAGGGCCTTCATCACCTCAAAAGCTTGGGCGAGACACCTGAAAGCTCTGAGGGAGAGGAAAACCTTAAAACGTAAACGACCTACGCTCAGTCAAACTGTTTATACTTCAGAAACCTACATACATTCAAGCGAAAGGGCCTTCATCACCTCAAAAGCTTGGGCAGGACACCTGAAAGCTCTGAGGGAGAGGAAAACCTTAAAACGTAAACGACCTACGCTCAGTCAAACTGTTTATACTTCAGAAACCTACATACATTCAAGCGAAAGGGCTTTCGTCACCTCAAAAGCTTGGGCGAGACACCTGAAAGCTCTGAGGGAGAGGAAAACCTTAAAACGTAAACGACCTACGCTCAGTCAACCTGTTTATATTTCAGAAACCTACATACATTCAAGCGAAAGGGCTTTCGTCACCTCAAAAGCTTGGGCGAGACACCTGAAAGCTCTGAGGGAGTGGGAAACCTTAAAACGTAAACGACCTACGCGCAGTCAAACTGTTTATACTTCAGAAACCTACATACATTCAAGCGAAAGGGCTTTCGTCACCTCAAAAGCTTGGGCGAGACACCTGAAAGCTCTGAGGGAGAGGAAAACCTTAAAACGTAAACGACCTACGCTCAGTCAAACTGTTTATACTTCAGAAACCTACATACATTCAAGCGAAAGGGCTTTCGTCACCTCAAAAGCTTGGGCGAGACACCTGAAAGCTCTGAGGGAGAGGAAAACCTTAAAACGTAAACGACCTACGCTCAGTCAAACTGTTTATACTTCAGAAACCTACATACATTCAAGCGAAAGGGCTTTCGTCACCTCAAAAGCTTGGGCGAGACACCTGAAAGTTCTGAGGGAGAGGAAAACCTTAAAACGTAAACGACCCGGCTAGCTTGATAGTCAAACTAATTATATGTATGTATGTATACATCAGCAATCTACATATATTCAAGCAAAGGGCTTTCGTTACCTCAAAAGCGATAATGTGGTTTAAAGACCGTGGCCGTGTAAATTTTCATGTTTCATGAGGGAAATTTAGCGGCCTCGAAAATTTGCCTTGAAAAGTACATAAAGTTAACTGTCGTGTTATGTTATCAATAAACATAAAATGCATAAATTTGGATGGAATGCACAACTTACCCAGTATGTTTGGTTTTATGTTAACCACATCCGCCAAACATCGTCCGATATTTCCGATTGTTATTCGCGGAAAGAAGCAGCTGAAACACTGGAACATCTAATCCACGCAGCCGCGTTTGCTACAGGACCCTACAGTTGCTCTCTACGGGATCATCGACTGAATTAGTGCTGGTTAAGACTTTACAATCACTGACAAAAGAGCGAACTCTAAACAACGATCGTATTCTCGATTCATTCGACATTCGCAGCTTACTATTCGAAGTGAGGTTGGTGGCTTGATTGAGAAATCGAAAGCTGGCCTGTGCGGCCGAATTTCAGATCAGTAGATGCTGCGCGCCATTGTAGTATTGACGGCATCATAGAGCAAACGACTTCAAGCTGAAGGCAAACAAATTATAGGCGGAGAATTATCTGAATGGAATAAGGCAGCACAAGATATTTTTCAAGACGCTTACCAAGTCCTATGGATTACCAATTCCGCCGCTAAGCTCATCAAATCATGGCACAAGTACGAAGAAAGACTGTGATCTTGAAGCGAGCGCGCCGCGAAAAATAATGATGCTCCTTATTCTACCGCGAAATATAATTATTTCCAAATATAGTCAGATCCACTTTACTTCTGCTAGATATTAACTTAAATTGTCTGGTTCTTTTCCTCTCTTGAAATGACAAGTCTGACATTTGCGGGTTTTAGTTCCCTCAGGGTGCCTGAAAGAATGTGTGAAACTAATTACAAAAATAGCGCCTCGGCGTTAACCACCGTGGCGAAAAGGGCTCCCAACTGCGTGCAAGAAGATGGAGTCACGACTGATCAGGCGAGGGAGTTTATGCTACATATGCTAGCTATACGCTCGCTTACATCATAGTTAATAGAGTGAAATGGTTATGAAGCCCGGCAAACTTCAAAGGAGCAAACAAAGTGGCCAAGATTTATGTTGGAAGGTCCATGACCGTGCACATCTTTTGTTTTGCGCTCATACACTATGCATGAATTACGTAATCGCAACGTTTCTATTGGTTAGTTGCTTGAACACACGTAACCACCTATTGTATTTTGTCAGGTTTTGTGCACGGTCAACCCCCAAAAAATAGCGAACAAAAACATATAACAAAGAACATTGCCAGGCTTCATAACCACTGATTTCCCTCTTTAACTATGCTTACATGCATAAAGAATCAACAGACCAACTTTGCGACAAATGAACTTTTTTATACGTTCCTGCAATTACATGTTTTAGGTTTCATTTAGTTCGTTATTGAAAGTAATCATGATTTATGTCGCTAAAATTATTACTGAGCTACTTTCACTAATGTGTTTTTCAAAGTCCGCATTTCGTTCAAGGCAATATTAAATGCAGTTTGATCTTTTGTCTTGTCTACTTTATCATGTCAATTTAGCACTTACCAAAGTCAATTATATTCATGTTTCCCATCAATTCAACCTCTTTTAAATTTAAAAGATTGACTTTGATATAGCGATGCGAAACTAATGCCTTGATTTTAGTCATTTATTGTTCAAATCGCAAAAAAACTTTCAAAAAAGCGGTTATTAAGTCAATTTCTCGAAATTAAATAAGATCACCGCAGAAAAAGATATCATGATACCGTAGAATCCCGGCTATAAGCCTCCCGGCTATAAGCCCTGGGCTTATACAACTTCGTAAGGGTTTTTGGGTGGGCTTATAAATTCGTTCTATTAAAAAGAAATGTTTAATCATGTCCATTTCAATTGAACATCATGTCCATTTCAATTGAACAACAGTGTTCATGCAACAATAACAGTAAAAGCCTTGAAACGCAAATATGCTCAGACAGGTGGTTGGGCTTATAATCAGGGGGGCTTATAACCGGGGGGGGGGGGGGGGCTTATAACCGGGATTCTACGGTATTTCATGGTATTTCAGTGTATGACGGTAATATTTCCCCAAATTGTCAGACAATCAAATGAGCGTAGCCTGATATTGTACACTGGAATTCTCTTAGCAATATCGATACCAACAAATTGGATGTGTTCTGCAGATGAAAAGTGAAAAGTCTGAATACTCTTAGAACTCCGAAAATGTTTTCGCGATTTCCATTTCGGACCCACAGAGGAAAGTGAAAACTCTTGGAACTCCGAAAACGTTTTCTCAATTTCCGTGCTCAGTAATCTTTTTAGCCGCAACTCGTTGAGTTCGATTGAAAAAAAAAAGAGCCGTAACATGTGTCTGTTACTTGCCATACGTTTGCCTGCGCTAGCCAATTAAACCACGGCAACGGCAACGAGAACGTCCCTAAAAAGGTTTAGACTACGTTTACACTAGAGGAGATTTTTCCGGATTCGTGACGAATCGGGGACGTTTTGGCACCGGATTCGTTTTGCAGTTTACACACAGGTGGACGAATCCGGGATAAAACTGTCTCGGTTTGGTCGCGTGTGCGGAGATTTTGAATCCGGAAATCAAAGTGAATACGTTCTATCCAAATACTTTTAAATCCGGAATGTTTTGTAGTGTAAACGGTTATTCGAATGAATCCGGAATGAATCCAGATATTTATCCGCCTGAGACCATATGAATTTCCCCGGATTCATCGATGTGTGTAAACAGTTGAGAATCCGAATAACCCTCCAGTGTAAACACCGACGAATCCGAATACCACAAATGTGATGAATCCGGAAACATTAATTGAATCCGGAAACTTTTCCTCTAGTGTAAACGTAGTCTAAATGAGCTGAGCAATAGAGCGTTTTCACGTGACGTCATCAAAATTCTAAATTCAAAACTATTGATCCTACAAAGCTGTTCTTTTAGTATATTCATTTTGGAGATAAAGAAATATGAAATTTGAGACGGCCTGGCTCAACGTGACCTGAAATGTTGCAGAAACCATATTTTCGCACTTTTAAAATAATTTTCCGATATGCTAATAAGTTAAAAATGATAACTAAAGCATTCTGAACTAAAACTCATGACTTTGGAAGCAAAATCTTTTTTTTCTTCTCGCTGACATTTTTGGCCGCCATATTGGTGTTCCAAACTGGTACACCAATATGGCGGACCCATACTAAGCTCTGTAATTTTCCGAATATTACGGACCTTCAGATTGGGGTACGAGTACGAGAACGAGTACGAGTACGACTTTTTAAATCTATTGATCTTCCTCAAGATCATCATTTGTCACACCAATCTCCGGCCAGAACCAACACTTCTATCGGTCAGTCACAGGGCAGAGCGAGGGCTCTGGGAACAAGATTGTTTTGAAAGTAGAAAGTCGTACTCGTACTCGTTCTCGTACTCGTACCCCAATCTGAAGGTCCGTATTGTTTTCCCAATAACTTCGTTGCAATGAACACTGCCAAGTTAAAATTTGGGAAATATATTTATTTCCACCTACTCTACAATCTCTGAGTTTGTTGATGTTTTTGATGCACGCAAAACGATCTTGTTATTTTGGTGAAAACACTCTATTAGCTTTGCACGTGCGTTATACATCTTGATACATTTCATTCCTCTACAAAACAACAACGTGCAATTACCAAATTTTGAAGAATTCCGAGGGGATTGGGGCAACCATGGCCGAGTGAAGACGTGTGCAAATCTGCTCCCGTAAATTTTGGATTCGAATTGAGTTTTTTTATGGCCAAAAGTAGTACAGTTGTTAAACGGAAGACCAGAGCAAGT
The DNA here is from genome assembly GCA_029204205.1 of Desmophyllum pertusum. NCBI lineage: Eukaryota > Metazoa > Cnidaria > Anthozoa > Scleractinia > Caryophylliidae > Desmophyllum > Desmophyllum pertusum. The sequence continues at coordinate 2,396,455 of MU825403.1, forward strand.
GGAAGCACCGGTTCTGAAAGCGATATCTGCTCACCAAAAGGGAAAAAGATTTGCAATAACTCAATTTCTGGGTCGTATAGTATTCATACTTCATTCGACGAAGTGGTGAAAGCACTAACTATGGATGAGAAGATAGCCGCTCGACTCCAAACAATATTGGACAGGCTGGAGAGTGCAGAAACGAAACTAGGAAAGCTGGAAGGAATATTCGAGCGTTTTGCGTTTTGCCCGCTGCTCTGAGCCAATCAGAGCAGCGGTCGGCAGCGGCAGTTTTGGAACGGAACTGTGCGCGCACAGTGCGTTTGACCGCTGTGTATACATATTCTGACCATGTTTCTATAGAGCGGTTTTCAATAGCCCTTTTCACGGTTAACCTGAAAAATTTGCATAACAATACAGCTAAACATAGAAGCGAGGCAATTTCGGGCACAAGCTGCAAAACATCGTGATTTTCATGAGCTCCTTAAACTGTGTTAGCATAAAAATAGTTTTAAAACGGAGAAGAACTAAATATGCAACTCTTTTAGTTAAAGTTTGCCGTAAAGATCTTAATCCGATCTCCCTGTTGCTTATGCGAGTCTACTCTTTATTATAGAGAACAATCGTTTTACAATTTTTTTCTAAAAACAACGTAAACTAAAAGAATAGTAGTTCTTCAACATTTTAAAACTGTTCTTATACTAAAAGAGTTGAATGAGCTCAAGAAAAACACGATGTTTTGCAGCTTGTGCCCGAAATTGCCTCGCTTCTATGTTCAAGTGTATTGTTATGCAAATATCGAAAGTTAACCGTGAAAAGGGCTATTGAATTGCTTTGGTTTTGTTTTACTGCGCTCTGTGATTGGTTTAAAAAAATCGTGCCATGCACTTACTCAACCAATCAGATACCAAACCAAAGCCAATCGCGACTTGGTCGCACGCGTTTTCCCGCGCTTGGCGCCGGATACGGTTTTTGATATGATTTGAGTTCCCATTGGTTCATTGTGTTGCTTTCGTTTGTTGTGATTGGCCATTGTAATTATTACTTTGGTTTTGGTTTTACAACACTCAATTGAAAACCGCTGTATCACTTATTATCGTCTTTTAGTGTCTGTCTACGTTAGTAAACAGTCAGTTACTTAAGCCTGGTTTTCACTGGCGGACGCAAGCACAAGCGCAAGCATAAGCGCAAGCACAAGAATGATGTGCAAGTGAAAACGAACGCAAGCACAAGCACAAGAACGAAATATTCACCAGCAAGATTTGATCATCGTTAAAACCACGTTTATGTGCATTTAACTGACGGAAAACATGAATCAATTTGTTTTACTCATTGACTGAAAGCTCGAATAATGTTATTTTCGCTAGAAAACGAAACGAACAATTTTCACGGCAACGATGTTTTTAACCAGCAAGATTCGTAAAATCAAGGCAAGCAAAATAAACACAATAACTCACAAATGCCTTTCGGAGATAATTTTCTGAACTAAACTTTGTTTTGTTCAAAAATTCCTTCAAAATCATATCAAAATCATTGCTTTTTCCTTGTGCTTGTGTTTTGTTTCGTTTTCACGTGCGACGCAAGCATAAACGCAAGCACAAGGATCAAAATATTTTGATCCTTGTGCTTGTGCTTGTGCTTATGCTTGCGTCAAGGCCGTTTTCACGGCAAAATAAGGGCTCTAGTGCTTGCGCTTGTGCTAGTGCTTGCGCCGCTAGTGAAAACCAGGCTTTAGAGTTTTTCTTCGATTTTGAACGCAATACATGATTCAAAATTGTATGACATCAAAACAATTTTTTCCAAAAGTGTTTCATCGCATTTCGCATCGGCCCAATGCGCCAAGCATATACGATGGGATTTAGTGCCGAGTTCAGATAAATAAGCGAGGCCGACCATCGCATCATTAGCCGCCTGTAAGATGGAGGCCAATCGACCAGGAAAAGAACGACAAATCGCATGAAAATATAAGGAAAATAACAGAGAATAAGCAAAATCAACAAGATGAACATGGTGACTAGAGATTTTCTGTAACGCGTCATGTTAAACGCCTCCGGATCATGCTGCGCCTGAGCTTGAGTCTGAATCTGAATTCGGTGGCGACGGCAAATGCGATAGATCGTTGAACACGTTGATATATTCACCAAGATACATACAGTTATGATGAAGATGGAAACGGCCCGATGTATTTCGTTGGCTATGATGAGTGTTAGAGCGTACACCAAGCTTATCACCCAGATAATGGAGAGTACGACGGAAGTCTTCCTGATCGTAACGACCGCAACGTACTTTAGATGCAGTAACAGAGCAAGACATCTGTCTACACTGACCGAAGTGAGGGTCAGAATTGTAGCGGAGAAAAAAACGGTCTGTATGCATCTAAATGTTTTCCACAGTTGTTGCGGATAAGTTCCCGTGGTTAATTCGTAAACCAAAAGCGCAATGAACAGCGGCTGGATGATCAGACCAACACCCACGTAGGATAAGGACAGTCCAAACAGTAGGACATTTGATGGCTCCTCATGTAAAGTTGGTGTCCTCCAAACCGCGCCGAGAACCAGGAAATTTCCAACAAACGCTATCACGGAAAACACCGCGTTTAGGACGCAGCCAGCGATGTAAAACTCGGCGTAACTTTCGCCAGCTTGTTTGGAATCGTTGCTTTGATTTGTGTGGTTGTACATTGCTGTAAACAGCTTGTTGAATCTGTATCTGACTGTGAACTTGTAGACTCTGTGTCGTGTTAAACTGCTCGGTCGAGAAGCACGTCAGTTCAGTTATGTTATAATGGTTTGCTTGCCATAGAATAAGTTGACAATTTAAAAGTTTTTGTTACCCTTAAGAAAGCAGTAATGTCGAAACGTCGGTCGTTCTTTATGACTTGAAATAGCGCTAAAAATTACTTTTCTCAACGACAATTTAAAACTACCGGATCACAAAACCTAATCTGAATGATTATCTGCCTTAATGGCATTTCTTTTGTTTTAGAAAAATAATTGATGTTCACTGCTTTCAGAGAACATGGACACACGACTGATCAGGCGATCTTGTTTTCGTTTGCACTGCACTCGCTTAGGCCATCCCCATAAATGTTTGGTTTTGGGTTTTTTTGGTAAAAAAGAAAAAAAGGAAATGAAAAGCCGAGAAACGAAATATTGACAAATACTGACATAAATTATTCTAAGCAAGCCTTGATTATATCTTCCCCATGACCACCATACATTTTGCAACGAGCCGAGCATTTTAACACCCGAGAAAAGGGCGCAAGCATGAATGGGAATTTTTTTCACTTTGGCCATCCCCATAAAATGTGTTGTTTCCCATCGCCCGACCGACCCAATTTTTTCAAAAAGTAAAAAAAAAAGTTTCTTATTCATTGCCTGCGCCCATTTGTCGCGTGTTTCTAAGTTTAATTTGCTTTATTTACATCTTTAATGTCACTCTGATCATGACATCTAAATCAGCCCAGTAATGACGTCTTCGAGTGATATCGGCTCGTAACAAAATGAAGGTCACGGGGAAGATAAAATCAAGGTTCGCTTGGCATTATTTATGTATAATTTGTCAATATTTCGTTTCTCGGCTTTTCTTTTCTTTTTTTTAACCGACCGACCGACCCACTTTCACGAGTGAGAGGGCGATGGGAAACAAAACATTTTATGGGGATGGCCTTTTTGAAAAAACTGGGTCGGTCGGGCGATGGGAAACCAAATATTTTATGGGGATGGCCTTATAAATGCATAAAGAATCATGATGAATGGGAGTGGACATCATGCCGCTAAAATTGTTAGCTACAGTCACTAATGCATTTTCTAAGTCTGCATTTCGATCAAGGCAAAATATATATTCCCGGGATATAGTGTAGTTTGATTGTTTGTTTTGCCTTCTATCATGTTAATTTGGCACTTGTCAAAGTAAATTACTATATTTCTTGTTTCCCATCAATTCAACTTCACTAAACTTGACAAAGAAAACGATCGACTTTGATATAGCGAACGTTTTTGCCAAAATTAATGCTTTGCATTTATTCCAAAACGGTTTAGTCAATTTATCGAAATTAACTCACCTTATTGTAGGAAAAATTAACGCGACTTAAATTAACGCGAATTGGACGGAAAATTACTTCCCAATAAAGGAAATTAACTCGAAAGTGGAGGTAAAGTTCCAAACTGAAGAAAATTAACGCGATTAGCACAAATGAAACAAATATATTTTGGCCGAAATACAAGAAATCAGATGTCCATAACTACTCTTCTGGATGCGAGGGTGAACTGGAAATATTGTAATTTTAATAGGCTTTAAGGCTTTTACATTGTAAAAGATTGAAATACAGTGTGCATGTTTAGCTGAGAACATTGCATTTAATCGATTAATTATTGTCCAGACATTGACTTGAAAACTGATTATGTTAATTATTGTTTAGCTATTGGATATGATTACAATCACGAGGTCATTACGCAATTCCAGCCGAAAGTACAACATAAGTCTTCTTTGCTTACCTGGTTCAAAATCCTTACCTGATGCTTACCTGTTCAAATGCTTACCTGATACTTACCTGTTCAAATGTTTACCTGATGCTTGCCTGTTACGTTTAAAGAGATCATAAGGATATCGCCATAGAAGTGAGTTATAACTGTAGCATTTACCGTCGAAATGACTGTTTATCATCGCTATCAAGCATTGTGTGATTAATTGTAATTATTATGTTTCAGATCGAATAAAACTATACGATTGCGATATCTCAGTTTGATCTGCTTTGGCAATCCCCCCGCGAACCAGTGCAGAAAAGAGAAAGCTATCGTTTCTTCGGTGTCAAATATCTCTGTACAGGATCCAGAATTTGGGGTTATAATATAAATGGAAATTAAGGTCGCGGAAATTAACGCTCCACTTAATTAATTAATTACGCGCGGAAATCAGTGGGCATATCAGATTTAACAAATAAAGAAGCCAAAACCATGTATTATACTGTCATAAAACACGACGGGAATTCGAGAACACGAGAGAAATTTAGAAAACACGAGCCGCAGGCGAGTGTTTTCTAAATTTCTCAAGTGTTCTCAAATTCCCGTCGTGTTTTATGACAGTATAATACATGGTTTTGGCTTCTTTATGTGCTTTAAAATATAGATTTACGCGCGCGAAACGATAAAACACGCTTTTCTATGTTTTATACTCTGATAAAACATGGTTTTTAACCAATCAGAGCGCGCGAAATTTTCAGTTTATATTTTAATAACAAATAGATTCTATTTGGCCGTGCGTCTGTACTCTAATAGAGTACAGATGACGTCAAAAACGTGACAAGAACAACTAAAGTGGCCCACGAGACGCAGTCGAGTGGGTCACTGTTGTTCTTGTCACGTTGTGACGTCTTCTGTACTCTATTAGAGTACAGACCCACGGCCAAATAGAATCTATTCGTTTTATATAATTTTGGAGATATTCGCTTCGGATTTTCACTTGAATGTACGCTAAATAAGCCGATAAAAATTATGTCAACAAACATCGAGTTTAGGCCACAGTGTTTTCATGCACTCAAATAAAACTTTGTGAAAACTAAACGGCTTAAAATAAACCACAGCTCAACTCAGCAAATGTTTCGAAAAACAAATATTTAGAGCTGCTAAAATCATCTACCGCCTGGACTGGAATATGTCCTCCGAGGAAGTCTATACTGCTGTAAATTGGAAGTCTCTCAAGCATACCTACTTAAAACCAATACTGTCATTTGTACACAACTGCTACCACGGGGTCCCACCAGCTCCTCTTCAGGACTTGTTCACAAAACGAACCTCTAAATATGATCTCAGACAGAAGATGTGTGTTGCCTTACCTCGCCCAAGAACTGATTTCTTGAAGAAATCACTTTCCTATCGCGGCGCTGTTTTATGGAACTTTTTAAGTAATGACAATAGGGCGGAACAAAATGTAAATAGTTTTAAACGCAACATAATTAATTCTAATATATTAGACGATTTTACCCTTTTCGATTGATCTAGACTGTAATTTTAAATTTTTAGTTGTAATTTTTTAACTTTAGTATGACACGACCACATCAGCTATGCTGCTTTAATCCTATCGTGTATAAATAAATGCTTTTATTATTTTATTATTATTATTATGAGGAAAAACAATCTGAATTATTCCAGTCCAAATCCCGTTGCAAGTCGCTTCACGGCGAGCGATAATCCCGCTAAATTTCTCGGATTCTGTTCACAATGATCTAAAAGTCCATCATATTTTCCTCCAAGTTCTAGCCTTTGTGCCAGTTACTACGCTGACCGAAATTACGTAGGCTCAAACTTTGCTAATCTGGCTCGTTTTACGGCTTTTTGGGCTGGATAACACTGATAAAACAGGCTATAGGAACTTTTTTGTAGTGAATGAATGCCTTAGTTTTCGGGTCAACCGGACGATAGATGCAGTGACGTTTTATCATGGATCCATCTGTGCGCGGGAGCTGTGTTCCCTGACAAAATATTCAAGACCATCTTAGCGAGAATTCATGTGGCACACCACAAGCTAAGTATTTCTATTTCTATTTCTATTTCATTCGATCTTTAAACAAAACGAACACAGTACCCTATTGGTTTCTTGTTAGAAGACGGTGTTTCTCTGCTTTCTATGATCAAAATCATCATCCATCCTGTGGGCGCCAAATGTCGCATAGGGCATATTAAATTACGATCAAAATACACCTTCAGTAAAGTTCGAAATGGAAAGAAGTAACAGTCAAGAATACTCGATCGCCAAATAAGAGGACATAATTATTGAAGACAAGCTATATTCAAACGGAAACCGAAACTCGTACTTCAATGGAGTTTTCAGGACTTTAATACGAGAACGGTGCCGTTCGGTAAGTGATGTTTTTTAATGTTGTTTTTCTTGATTGATCCCAATTCAAACAACGTTTGTACTCGGACGTATGAAGCTGTACGATTTCGCTCGATGAAAAATTATAGCAGATGAAGCCTCAGCTAAAATTATTTGCGAAATAACTTTTTATTTCTGCTTCTAAAAGGAAATGTAGCATTTTATATTTGAATTATTTGTTGTTTGTTGTTGTTGTTAATTCAATATTCTCTGAGGAGAATTAAACATCTCATCGTGTTTTGTTTCATGAATAAAGTACCATTTTATCTGGATCAGTGTGTATTTTCTTTATACTAGTTATAGTTACCGCAAAAGCGCCAACGACATAGAGGAGCGAATAATTGATAGAAAGCTTTAAAATATATATATGATCATGAAACATACACGTTAAAATCTGACCGGCATTACACTGTACTGAAATATTAAAGACAACACGAAAGTCCCAGTTTATTTGATGACAAGATAACAAAATTAATACCCCATCCTAAAGTTGCTTAGAAATCGAAGATGTGTCTTGGTTTGATGAAATTGTCTGGTTGCATGAATGGTTGAAAGAATTTTAAAATTATTATCGGAACGAGGAAGCGTTGCGTGACGGGGGACAAAACAAATAAGATTAACCTTTCACTTTCATAGTATCTAGGAGAGCAAAACCATTTTTGATAATTTAAATGTAGCTAATTTTAGTTCAAGGATTGCAACTTCATAAATAACTGAAGTATTTTTCTTTCCAAGAGTTTCGTGTATGACAGAATGAATGTTTACATATAAAATTAATTTTATATTGTGCGTGCGAAGCACAGTCGACTACACAAACAAGATCAGAACGTTTTGAAATGATTGAAATATTTTATTTCACGAACAGCAACCAGTCCGAACATATTGGCCGAATATTTAAACGAAGCCTAAAAAGTTAGTTAATGAGGTATAAATCAACTTATAAGACCTTATAAGCAGGCCACTCTAGTCGCTAAATGATTTTTTAGTCTGTGTTTATATACACCTTCTAAACAGGGCTTACTGTACGCTTTTCGTTTGAGTTTCCCTCCCGACCAACACTGATTTGGACGTGAGTACGAAATACACCGGCCTGCGTGAATAAAATAAGCCGCGCGGAATCTTATTGTTCTGTTTCGAGAAATAAATCGTTTCCTCGAAATCCCTATTCGAGTCAGCCTCAAAACTCGCCGATTCTCGAAAACATCGAGGACGAGACTGTCAACTTACATTTACCCGGTACTACTGCATATTTCTATGTTAATTAATTTCTTTACTTTTCCATTCACGAGTTGGCACATAGTGCCTTTGATTCATCGCGCGATGATTGATTTTATCGTTATATCGGGGTAAATTTTACGTTTGGGCTGCCAGATTGTGATCGTTATATCGGGAATATCGTTATATCTAGTATCGTTATATCGGGAGTTTTCTCCATACATTTACTGTAACATTTGCCGGGCCGTAAAATGTTGATCGTTATACCGGGAACATCGTTATATCGAGTATCGTTATATCGAGGTTCCACTGTATATAATCCTAAATCGCTCATAGTTAATAGAGGGAAATGGTTATGAAGCCCAGCAAAGTTCTTTGTTATATGCTTTTGTTCGCTATTTTGGGGGTTGACCGTGCACAAAATCTGACAAAATACAATAGATAGTTACGTGTGTTGAAGCAACCATAGTTAATAGAGGGAAATGGTTATGAAGCCCGGAAAACTTCAAAGGAGCAAACAAAGAGGCCAAGATTTATGTTGGAAGGTTCATGACCGTGCACATCTTTTGTTTTGCGCTCATACACTATGCATGAATTACGTAATCGCAACGTTTCTATTGGTTAGTTGCTTGAACACACGTAACCACCTATTGTATTTTGTCAGGTTTTGTGCACGCTCAACCTCCAAAATAGCGAACAAAAACATATAACAAAGAACTTTGCCGGGCTTCATAACCATTTCCCTCTATTAACTATGAAGCAACTAATCAATAGTAACGTTGCGATTACGTAATACATGCATAGCGTATGAGCGCAAAACAAAAGATGTGCACGGTCATGGACCTTCCAATATAAATCTTGGCCTCTTTGTTTGCTCCTTTGAAGTTTGCCGGGCTTCATAACCATTTCCCTCTATTAACTATGGATCGGTAAAAGTCCAATGTTATTTTTCCTTATATATATTTTCATGCGAGTTTTTATTCTGTTCATCGATTGGCCTCCATCTTACAGGCGGCCAATGATGCGATGGTCGGCCTCGCTTATTTATCTCAACTCGTCACTCAATCCCGTCGTCTGATGCTTGGCGTTTTGATTTCACACAATTTTGAATCATGTATTGCCTTCAAAATCGAAAGAAAACTCTAAATAACTTTTTTCTAAGAGACTACAAGAAGTGATAGAGCAGTTAGGGAAAAATTCTAACTTGGCTCCGAGGCTTTAAAAACCTGGTTTCCATATAATCGCAACGATCGCAAGAGTGGTTTCCATATAAAAACTGCACGATCGCATATTTTAGACCATTTAAATTTAGATACCTAGGATCGAGGGCCACTAGTTTATCAGTGTTTAACTGTTATGTGTTTACCCTCGTAAAATAAAGTTGCTTACTTACTTACTTACTTATCGCAAGCCGGATCGCAACGATCGCAACGTTTTATGGTTTCCATATGATCACAAGGATCGCAGAACACTTTTTTTCTGCGATCGCTTCGATTATATGGCAACCAGGCTTTAGGGGAATAAAACAAAAGAAATCATTTATTTCTTCATCCCTCAACCTCGATGTGATTTCTTTTGGAATTCTTTGTTCTATTCCCCTAAGCCTCGGAGCCAAGTTAGGATTTTAACATATCGAAATTCAAGTGGCCTAGAGTGTTCAGAGTCTCGAAATTATTTACAGTAGATCTGTTCAGTGACGGTGCCTATCGGGTTAAGAACTAGCTCAAACTGAATATGTAAAAACAGCGTTCAATTCCAAATAGAAATACAGTGGAACCCCGCCTTACGACCACCTCGGCTTTCTTTTGTCCCGAACTAAAGTTCTGTCAGTCATTTTCTTAGGCCCAGTTCAGACGCCGTACTTCACATGAGCCGAATCGAATTCGATGAATTAAGGACGGTGCCTCCTAATACCAAAGTATTTTTGCGCGGTTTATGACTATGCGGGAAAAGCAGATCTTAGCAAGGGCTATTGGATTCCAAAAAGAAAATTGGGGGTAACCACGCATTTTTCAGAGATAATCAAGCTTCAATCTGGAAAAAAATGCTGAAATAGCATTTTCTCGGAAAAAAAGAAAAACATATTTTTTCGCAGATTCCCTATGAATTTGCCTTGACATACACGAAAGCAACAATAAATATAAAAAAGCTTTAAAATACTTAGCAAATGGTAATATAACAACTACTGTTTATGTGTTTTTTAATTAAAAATCATCGCAACGTAGCCATTATCAACCCTGACAGCTCTCCTCTGGTATACCAAAAATACAGTCTAAATAACTTTTGCACACAACAAAAATTAATCATATGTTTAATAGGCTTACCGCTTCCATTTTATAACATAAAAAGTAGGGGTCACCACGCGTTTTTGTAAGTTATATGAAGAAAACGACCATATATTTCCCTGCCGAGCTTAGCCTTAAAGAGATTTTGCAATGTTCTGCATGTGCGCGCGCTCGAGCGCGCGCTAATGACGCGAGAAATTATGTGCAGAACGTATGCGCAGTAACAATAGGAGGCACCGTCCTTAAGTTCATGTGAAGTACGGCGTCTGAATCAAATCGGAACGGCTCATTGAATTCGGATCGGCCCAGCCGTTCTTCCCGCCTGGCTCAGCCGGGAATAACGACTGTGGACCGGCTTTGATTCAGACGCCGAACTTCACATGAGCCGAAACAAATGCATGAATTATTATAATGTATTTTTCAATGTAACAGCAATTTTTCCCTATTAAATTAAGTTCGGCTGAATTAAGCTCGGCGTCTGAATCAATTTAGTCGATCTAAATTAATTTAGGTCGGCCTAAATTCGAATTCGATTCGGCTCATGTGAAGTACGGCGTCTGAACTGGGCCTTAACTGTTAACTGTTCACTCTTTCATATGAGCTTTGGGAACCCGGGGGGAAAGTTCTCTCAGTCATTTTCTTATTTAAGAACCCCTTTAATACGACCACCCCGTTAATACGACCAGATTTTGGTGGCCCGTTGGTGGTCGGATTAACGGGGTTCCACTGTACCAAAATTTAGCCGCCCTGGTTCACGTTCTCCAAAAGATGCAGAATTTGGTCATTGCACGTTGTTGTTTTGTACAGGAATGAAATGTATCAAGATGTGTAACGCACGTGCAAAGCTATTTGCTCAGCTCATTAAAACGTTTTTTTAGGAACGTTCTCGTTGTCTTTGCCGTCTTGGTTTGCTTTAGTTCCCTATTAATTGGCTTTGCAACAGCCACACAGCCGTACGTAATGGTCAGCCATTACAAAAGAGCAAACAAGTGGTTTCTCGCAAAGTTCTTCATGGCAACACAGCGGCAAAATGAGTGCGCGTGCGCCAACCTGCTCACTCATTTCCATACAAACATAATGGCGGCAATTCAAAATTCCCGGAATTTGTTTTCATTTCGCGTGGATAAGGCCGTCACGGAACAGATAAGGTTTTTACCTTGAAAACAATTCCGAGAGAGACTCTTCTTTCACATATCTTTTTTAGCAAACTAATTATCTTTTCCACAATAGTGAATTTATCGCTCGAAGTCGAGCGATCGTAAGTGAAACATGAACTCTTTGAGCTATGTTTTCGTGTTTCACTTACGATCGCTCGACTTCGAGCGAAAAATTCACTATTGTGGAAAAGATAATTAGTTTGCTAAAAAAAATATGTGAAAGAAGAGTCTCTCTCGGAATTGTTTTCAAGGTAAAAACCTTATCTGTTCCGTGACGGCCTTATCCACGCGAAATGAAAACAAATACCGGGAATTTTGAATTGCCGCCATTATGTTTGTATGGAAATGAGCGAGCAGGTTGGCGCACGCGCACTCATTTTGCCGCTGTGTCCTTCATGGCTGTTCGCAGGTCACGCATGCGCCAACAGTACACGGACAAGTTGAGTCAGGTTAGCTGACCAACCAAGAGCGAGGCGCACGACTCTTCGATCCCAGTTTGCATACCTGACGGCAATTCGTAAGCAAACATATGGGAAGTAACAGAGGCACAATAAAAGGAATACCACAAACATGCTGACGGCAGATTTTCTGTGTCGCTTCCTGCTCAAAGTTTCATCCCCGTAAATCTGCGCTTGATCTTGAGTTTGATTTTGATGGCGTCGCGCGATGCGGTATATCATCAGATAAATCAAAGAGTTCGCTATCAGGGAAAACAAAACGATGATAATACAGAGCGCGTGATGCAGCTCCAAGTCTGTTATGGTCAAAGCATAAGTTACACTTGTTATCCAGATCAGTAGCAATGTGATTAATGTACGCTTGCATGCACGTCACAACAGCCGGGTATCTTAAATGAAGATGCAAAGCAAGAAACCTATCGATACTCACTGCTGTTAGCGTCAATACTGTTGCCGAGACGAATACTACCTGCGTCATTCTGTAAGCTATCCAAACGGCGTTCAAGTATTTCTTCGTGATCATTTCAACGACGAAGCATGTTACATACAACGGTTGAATGATAAGACCCACGCCAAAATCAGACAAGGCAAGCCCAAAGAGAAGCACGTTCGAAGGCAAGTGCAAAGAAGGTGTTTTCCAAATCGTGCCAAGAACAAGGCCGTTTCCTGTGAATGCGGTTAAAGCAAACAGTGTATTCACAACACAGCCAGCTATGAGGTTGTTTAAATCGCTCGTTCGGGTGTACTGTGTACTGTTTATGCTTATCATGGCTTTTTCAGTTTCCAATCCAATCCAACTCAACGCGTTGCGGCTAAAAAGATTACCACGGAAATTGTGAAAACGTTTTCGGAGTTCTAAGAGTTTTCACTTTCCATCTGTGGGCCCGAGGCTACTGCAGAACCGATGTCACAACACATCACAACATTGTTGTGAGGGATGGTCAAACGGCCTCATCAACATCGGTTCACAAACAAATGTTGCGAGAATGTTGTGACAAATGTTGTGACCGTTTGATCGAGCCTTAACATATTACGTAAAAAAATCAAATTGTGCAAATAACCATTCAAATTTTAATCCATGTGTTGTGAACTGATGCGAGAACTGGCAAAACCGTCATCGTTGCCGTTCGCCTAAAAGAAAAAAATATGGTTAACCTTAGAATAATTGTTCTAGCTATAGTTCCACTAGACCTACATTTTGGCCAAGTCTGAGGATTTCGATTTTTTATATAACAAGAATTTTCGAAGAAAATATAACCGGGCTTTTTTTATCAAGCAAGCAAGCCGTTTTACCTGCTTTCTTGCTTGAAATCTATCAGATTAGTCACGGCAGTCACGCTGAAGTCTGATGTTTGCGTATAGTGCCTACTGTCAATTTTCTTGCCTCTGAGCAGTCTTTGAAGATCATTCCTCAATATAAAGCCAAAGTTGAATAAGAGGAAAAAACACGACAACATAGGTACGAATCGGTGTTGAACCATCAATCGCAGACGTTCCGCGTTGCACCATCATCATTCGCAGCTATTCTAGTCACAGTTCGACAAATTGCGTGAGTCAAAATGTGATATTGTAACGTAATGGTTGTTATTTATAAATCTTCTGCATATGGAAGATGGCCAATCCGTCGGCCAAGTTACGAAAATATGTTCGAGCCAAGAATCACGTGTTTTAAACGTCTTTATTAACGATATAAAAAACGGGAACGAAGTAACTAATGTAACAAGAATAAAATACAAAAGCTAATTACAATTTAAACTAAATAAATGGTATTTACTAGAGTAAAACAAAGCAAAAGTGCTAAAAATACAAGAGTCACGAAATGTAGACTAAAACACTTGAAAACAGGAAATGATGTAATTAACTGTCAAACTGAGAGTTAATTGATAACAGCATGCAATGTAACTAAATACAGCTAACAATATTATGCAATACTTGTAGAGCAGACTACAGTAATGAATACAATAGAATAACAACAGAATTTGTAGAATATCAAGACAATTGGAATCTAGGATTATGGCAAAACTACAGTAAAACATAAGTGAAACGAAGGTAAGCGAAACACTGCAATTTAGCGGATACATGAAACAATTAAGGCTAAGCTTTTAAACACATAGACCAAAGGTCATGTATACATGTGACATGTTGAACCAAAATATTACTGATCCTAAATAATATAATTGAAAGCGATTACTAAGACAAATGTAGGAATTGTAAACACTAAGTACAAAAACCAACTGTTGCATAAAGTAAACTAAGCGAATCTAATAAAATAAGAGAAATATGCATACCAGATATGTGTTATTGAAGATGACTTGAAATCATATGCTTCAGACTTGACTACTGTATAGTTCCAGCTGACTATAGCGCCACAATTACCAACTGAAACTGGCTAATTTATAGTAAATTCTAGGAAATTATAGACATATTTGTAAACCAAATAAGGCTCTAAAAGGTGGGATATCAATCCAACACAGGATTTGAGTAAAGGAAACTGTAGGGTGTATTAACCCACACACACAGGATTTGCATAGGGGAACTGTGTGGTACAATAATGACTTAGCAAATAGCTACATACACTGAAAGGGTGTGTAAGGAAACTAAGAAATTAAGGAAAATAATTATGTGATTACTGAACAGGTAATTTGGATAATTTCGACTTGTAAAATATTGATTGCGTGACATTGTGAAAATAGAGTAAAATGACCATGTCACACATACAAGGAAGTGAATTGCTGCACCAACACGAAAAAGTAATGTATTTCACACTAAATAAACAGCAGAGTATTCATGTTCAAATCAAAAGTAATAGCTTGATATGAAATTTGACCTAACGGCGACCCTGGTTTATCACAGACGTTGCGAAATCTCTTCAAGTCACAGTTAGACGTGACTCATGTGACCCCATGACGTAATCGTCCTTATTTATAAATCTGCATTTCTCAGCAAGTTTCTGTTTTTCTCAGAAAATATACGGAAAAGATATGTATTTCACACAAAATGACAATTATTTAACTGGACAATATTCATAAAATATCATTTAGGCAAAGGATGACCCTGGCGAAATCTAACGTAGCTTGATAAAAAAATTGATCTAATGGCGCTTCCAGTGTATGTGATGTACGTACGCACCTCACAGACAATCTCTTCAAGTCACGATTCGACGTGACCCTATGACGTAATCGTCCAAATATAAATCTGCACGTCTCAGCAAGTTTCTGTTTACATAAATCTGCGAGTCTGGGCAAGTTTCTGTTTTCCTTTTCGGAAAAGAAATGTATTTCACACAAAACAAACAGGACAATATTATGACCCTGGCGAAATGTAACGTAGCCTTGATAAAAAATTTGATCTAATGGCGCTTCTAGTGTATGTGATGTACGTACGCACCTCACAGACAATCTCTTCAAGTCACGATTCGACGTGACCCTATGACGTAATCGTCCAAATATAAATCTGCACGTCTCAGCAAGTTTCCGTTTACATAAATCTGCGAGTCTGGGCAAGTTTCTGTTTTCCTTTACAAAAAGAAATGTATTTCACACAAAACAAACAGGACAATATTATGACCCTGGCGAAATGTAACGTAGCCTTGATAAAAAAAATTGATCTAATGGCGCTCCTAGTGTGTCCACCTAGTAGTGAGTACAATGATTTAATATTTTGACGAGTCAAACTCACCGACGTTGCGAAATCTGTACGCCGCTCCGATGTGTTTACGCGGTCCTAAATTAATATTTATTTGGACCAGTCCAACTTTCACATAGGCTCGATTTCCGTCGCTCTCTCGAGTCCGGGCTTCGTTCTTCCCCGAGAAAATATTTCACAAGGCGAATACATTCATATATATTCATACTCACCCCTAGCTCTCCTCCTAGCACTTTGGCGGAGTAGAGGTATAAGGTGAATCACGACAAAAAAAATTTATTAAAATTTTTACTAACCGGGCTGGGCCCCAGGCCCACGCCCGGTTAATAACAAGGGAAAGTCTTCACGAACCTAGTGGTTCACAACTGCTGGAGCTTATCCCGGTTTCTGTAGCATGAAGCGACTAGGAGTATTGCTACTCCCCTGGATGGGATGCTAGTCCATCGCAGGTTACCCCCCAGCATTTTGTCGCCGGTACCCATTTATACTCCTGGGTAGAGAGAAGCACTTTGAGAGTAAGTGTCTTGCCCAAGAACACAACACAGTCACCCAGCCAGGGCTAGAACCCGGACCACTCGGTCCGGAGTCCAGCGCGCTAACCATTAGGCCACCGATATTTACAGACGGCTGCTCTTAACATCTTGCAGCGGTTTCAGTTCTCTCTATTCTTTGTTTTCATCTGACGTCATCAAAATTCTAAAATCCAAACTGTCAATCCTACAAAGTTATTATTTTTATATATTTTAGACATGAAAATCGTTAATCTCTATGCAAAGTTTGGTATTGATCTAGTGCTTCATTTTGGAATTGGAGCATTTTGAAATTTGTGAAGTCCCGGATGAACGTGTTTCTGAACTGTCACAAAAACGGATATTTTTATGACATTTTTAAATTTTTAGACGTCCTAATAATTTAAAAGTGATGTCTAAACAGATTTGAAGTGAAAGCTAATGATATTGACGGTAGAATCTACTCTACTTCTTGTGCGATTTTATGGCGGCCATATTTTTGCCCCTCTGAAGGACACAAACATGCCGGCGGCATACTAAATACTGTAATTTTCTGAAAATTAGTTTGGCAATAACTCGGTTATGAAAAACGCTACAAAGCTATAATTTGGACAAAACGTTTCTTTCTGACAGTTCTTTTACCTGTTAATTTTCTGATGTTGGTCATGCAAGCAAACAGGTTTTGTAATGTTGATGAAAACCACCAATTGATTATCATACGTGGTAGTACATCAGGACAATATCTTCTAGTTGATGATTTTCTGTATTCTTATCACCTGTCTGCTTCGAATTTTGCAAGGAGATCATGATTAATTGCACTGAAAAGTCTGGTGTACACGAATCAGACAACAACGCTCGTTCGGATTAGTCTATATGATAATTTGGCCAAAAACTATAAACTGCCAAAAATGTCACTGATCTTATAATGCAGTTTAATTTTTGCGCGTGTAACTGACTTCGAGAAATTTACTTAACCACATTTAATTTCGAGAGGTTATTTTTGCGATTTAGTGAACAATGAAGGACAAATGATTAAAAGGCATCAATGAAAAATATCGCTATATCAAAGTCAGAAGTTAAATTGATGGGAAAAATTAGAAATGTATCATTTACTTTGGTATAAGTGCTAAATTAACATGGTAGAAGACACTCAAAATATCAAACTGCACTTGATATTCCCTTGATCGAAATGCAGAATTTGCCTCTCTTAGAAAAAAACCAACTGTGAAAATAGCGCACTCACAATTTTAGCGGCATGATCGGTCCACTTCAATTTATCATTACTTTCAGTAACGAAATAAATGAGTTCACTGCGAACACGGAATGACAGGAACCTATCGAAAGGTTAATTTGTCAGGAAATGTTGGTCTGTATATGACTGTAAGACAGCATAAACTCCCCAATACGTTCTTTTCCCGGCGAACGGAAACAGCATCGCCTGATCAGTCTTCGTTTTCAAAAACAAAATAAATGCCATTAACTGGCAAATAATCATTCAGGTTAGGTTTAAAAGATTTGATTTATAGCAGGTAATTGCCAACATATTCTAAGGCAAGTAAACCATTAATAGGAATGAGTCGCATTTCAGTTCCTTTGAAACAAAACTGTAATTATTAGCCATGAATCTCTGGCTATGAGGGATCGAAATCAAATTTAGTCGGGATTAATGTAATAGGACTACATGCTGTTCAATTTGGAAATAATTGGAAGAGAAAAATTCTGAGGTCTGCCAAAATTGGACGAGGCCTAGGCCACGAATCCAGTGGCAGTCCGAGGAATTTTTTGAAATCAATTATTTTCAAATTGGACAGCATGTGGTGCTATTAGGTTTTAATTATATCGCGGGTAAAACTGTCGAAATTAATTTTATATAATTTGGACACGTATCAAGATTAATTTGGACAGTTTGCAAAATTAACAAATAATCGTGCGCACGCTTGTATGGGATTTTGGGCTGGCGATATATAATTATTTTTTTATTAAGTCAATGCGATGATGCTGGTCAACTTGATTAAAAGTTTACATTGTTTTCTGTCTGAATGTAGGTCTGACCGCGTCAACGGATCTCAACGCGCCAGCGCCTATTTTGCGATTCCGTTCTTCCCGCCTGGCTAAGCCGGGAATAACGGCTGTGGACCGGCTTTGATTCAGACGCCGAACTTCACATGAGCAGAAACAAATGCATGAATTATTATTAATAATGTATTTTTCAATATAATATAACAGCAATTTTCCCCTATTAAATTAAGTTCGGCTGAATTAAGCTCGGCGTCTGAATCAATTCAGTCGATCTAAATTACTGATTTGAGTCGGTCTAAATTCGAATTCGATTCGGCTCATGTGAAGTACGGCGTCTGAACTGGGCCTTATAAAACCCATTATACATAGTGAAATTAGCGCACTTAACTATTTAACGGCATGATCGGTCCACTTTTATTATTACTTTCAGTAACGAAATAAATGAGCTCTTCGCCTACACAGAATGGCAGGAACGTATATAGAGAAAGTAACAATTTTAGCGGCATGATCGCTCCACTTCAATTTATCATTGCTTTCAGTTACGAAATAAATTAGACAAATGAGCTCGCTGCGAACACGGAATTGCAGGAACGTATATAGCAAGGTTCATTTGTCGCATATTTTAAAGGAAATGTTGGTCTGTATTTGACTGCGAGTAAGCAAAAACCCCGGCCCCAGTACGTTCTTTTCCGAACGGACACAAAATCGCCTGATCAGTCGGTAAACATCAATTCGTTGACTTCGTTCTCTGAAACAAAAGAAATGCATTAAGGAAGATAACCTTTCAGGCTAGTTTGAAGTGGAAGATGTGATCCGTTAGGTAATTGTCAACCGACTTATTCTATGGCAAGCAAACCATTATAAAATAATTTTCTCGACGTGCTCCGCAACAGAACAGTTTAACACCACACAGAGAGTACAAGTATACAACGAGCTGTCCATAATCAGATACGTACAGAATTCAAGAAGCCGTGACTGATTTTTACAGCAATGTACAACCACACAAATCAAAGCAACCATTCCAAACATGGTGGCGAAAATTACGCCGAGTTTTACATCGCTGGCTGCGTCCTAAACGCCGTGTTTTCCGTGATAGCGTTTGTTGGAAATTTCCTGGTTCTCGGCGCGGTTTGGAGGACACCAACTTTACATGAGGAGCCATCAAATGTCCTACTGTTTGGACTGGCCTTATCCGACCTGGGTGTTGGTCTGATCATCCAGCCGCTGTTCATTGTGCTTTTGGTTTACCAATTGACCACGGGAACTTATCCGCAGCAACTGCGGTCAATCTATAGAGTGATAAAGACCGTTTTCCTCTCCGCTACAATTCTGACCCTCACCTCGGTCAGTGTAGACAGATGTCTTGCCCTGTTACTGCATCTGAAGTACGTTGCCGTGGTTACTGTCAAGAAGACTGCCGTCGTGCTGTCCATTATCTGGGTGATAAGCTTGGTGTACGCTCTCACAGTCATAATAAGCAACGAGATATATCGCGCCGTTTCGATCTTCATCATAACTGTATGCATCTTGGTAAATATAACAACGTGTTCAACGATCTATCGCATTTGTCGTCGCCACCAAATTCAGATCCAGGCTCAAGCTCAGGCGCAGAATGATCCTGACGCGTTTAACATGAAGCGTTACAGAAAATCTCTTATCACCATGTTCATCTTGCTAATTTTGCTTATTCTCTGTTATTTTCCTTATATTTTCATACGATTTGTCGCTCTCTTTATCAATTGGCCTCCATCTTTTAAAGGACTAATGATGCGATGGTCGGTCTCGCTTATTTATCTGAACTCGGCACTAAATCCCATCGTATATGCTTGGCGCATTGAGCCGATGCGAAATGCGATGAAACAGTTTTGGAAAACATTGTTTTGATGTTACTCAGTTTTGAATCATGTGTTACTTTCAAGAGACGATAAGAACTGATAAAGCGGTTTTCAATTGAGTGTCGTAAAACCAAAACCAAAACCAAAACCAAAACCAAAACCAAAGTAATTACAATGGTCAATCACAGCAAACGAAAATGAACCAATGAGAACTCGAAGCAAATACACGTAACCGGTGCCAAGCGCGGGAAAACGCGTGCGGCCAACTCACGATTGGCTTTGGTTTGGAAACTGATTGGTTGAGAAGGTGGCGCGATTTTTTTAAACCAATCACAGAGCGTAGTAAAACAAAACCAAAGCAATTCAATTGAAAACCGCTCTATAGGAACATGGTCAGAATATGTATACACAGCGGTCAAACGCACTGCGCACGCACAGTTCCCTCCAAAACTGCCGCTGCCGACCGCTGCCAAATGTCTCAAATTTGTGAAATACTCCACTTTTTTTTAACCAAAACGTAAGACTTGTACTGAAAACTTAAGCATTGTATGCCGAATATGCATTGAAAATTTCGTAATTGTTATCTACCATCTTTGTCGCTTCATATTTTGGTTTGCCACTTCATTTTTTTGTAACGTTTTCTTTCAAATTTCTTGCACATTGTTACAAAATTCAAGGCCATAAAAACCGGTAGTGGCGTTGAATGTTGTGTCTTGCTGCTGTTGGAATATGACTGGGGTCGATGAAAACAGTTTGCAAAACCCCAAATTATTCTTTCTTTCTTTCTTGTTTTATTCTATAAAAATAACAATTTATTCAAAAACTCGTTCAAATCATATATACAAATAAATTATTGAACAGGAAATCCAAAGGTCAACCCTGTGTTAAGGATCCCCTAACATAAAAGTAGTAAAAAAGGATGTGATAATTACAATAATTTAAAGCTTGTGTAGGACTGAATATTAACGCATGGATTTATGTATGGACAATTTAATATAGCTATCTAATCAATGTTCATGTGGAGTTTTAAAAACGATTTAAATTGTTTAAGGCTACCAGCTTCAGCGACATGCCTTGTTAGGTCGTTCCATAGCTTGATATTTACAAAGAAAGAAATACTTAAAACAGTTTATTTTAGCCAAGTTTGCCTGTAGTTTGTACTTGCGATTTGACCTGCCCATGTGTCTGCTCTGTTCAAAATAGTCCATAAAGTTTAACCATTTAGTTCCAAAACAGTTTTGTAGCATTCCACTAAAGAAAGGTATAATCTACGTTGCTCTAAGGTTGGCCAGTTAAGCTTCCTGCAGCGCTCTTCGTAGATTATTCTATCTTTAAGGCTTGAAACGATTGTCTTAATGCTGTAACAGATGAATGTTTTAATATGATACTTACTCAAATAAAGTTCCAGGAAAACAAATACATAGTCTTTCATACCATTACATTCAGTTTCCCGAAGCCAAAAGGAACACACCAGTGTCTTCATGTTTATCAAATACTGTTACCGCTCTCTAAGCGCTTACTAAGTTCAGTTGTTGAACAGTCAACTTAGCCGTCATTACGCTAACAAATATATGGAACTATTTAGAAAATATAATACAGTCAGCATGTATACTGGCCATAAATTGTCATTCAGAGAGTCGGACGCACTCTCATAATATGGAGATTACTACTAGCTAGTTATTATAGACCTTTGTCCAAAATGGCCGCCGCAAATTCAAAATGATTAAAATTAAACTGAGCGGAAAATCAATACCAGCTCCTGAAAGACCACCTCTGGTTTAGTAATCGTAGAAAGTTTCGTTTGGTTAGGTTCTACCTGAGTCAAGAAAACGGAAGTTGAAAACTGGAAAATTTAGAGACGTTTGTATACCCTCTTGACTCAGGTAGAACCTAACCAAACGAAACTTTCTACGATTACTAAACCAGAGGTGGTCTGGTTACTAATGATTACTAAACCAGAGGCGATAATCCCGCTAATTTTCTCGGATTCTGTTCACAATGAGCCAAAAGTCCATCATATTTTCCTCCAAGTTCTAGCCAAGCTTGAACAGCTGATTTAAAATTATGATCTACATTGAATTTCCTACGGAATATTTCCATTTTGATGAAAAGTTTTCTGTTTTGAGACGGCGATGCGAAGATTCGTGTTGTAGCAGGGCGCGCGTGTTTTCCCGCCACACGTGACGTCATTCGTCCGTCTGTACTCTAATAGAGGACGGTTCTAAACCAATCACAGCGCGAGTTTTACACAGTAAATTATATAAAACAGTGTATTTATTAAATTACAGTGTTATATATATATCTTTAAAACATAGATTGAAAAATACGCGCGCTCTGATTGGTTAAAAACCATCTTCTATTAGGTAAATAATACATGGTTTTGGCTTCTTTATTTGTTAAATTTATATTTTTTCGTTTGCCGGTTTTGTCATTTCGTACCATGGTATTTTGTTTTCGCATTTAAATACTGTTTATTGTGAGCGATACAAGCTCCCGTAAGCGGCCACCTATCCCTTATACTGCCTGTGGCCGCTTACGAGAATCATTCCCGTAAGCGGCCAGCTCCAGTCTACAATCATTCTTGTACCCAGATTCCACGGGCTCCTCGGTCAGCGATTGGTCGTCGTCTCGTAGGTAGTTTGGAGGGTTTAACTTTTGTCAAATTTCCAGTTCAGTAATTCCACAATAAATTTTAACACTTCTAAATGGCTGAGTATTTCTTTGCTGTTTGTGGATTTCTGTTATTTTTCAGTTCAAGAGAACTTTAGAGCAAAGATCGTTTTGACGAATTTTGTGGTTTTCTGACCAAAAAAAGCCCGGTCTGAGCATAATTAAGTTGTGTACATAACTGCGATGGTCTTTGATATATCAATGATTTAAATTTACTTGTACGGTATTGCACATAATGCCTGTGGAATGACACTTAAAAAAATGACTGTTAGATCTGAAATAAAAATGCAATCTACAATACCGTGAAATTCCGAAAATAAGCCCCGGGGCTTATTAGTTTCAAATGACTTTTTTGAGGGGCTTATATTCGGAGGGGGGCTTATATTCGGAGGGGGTTATATTCGGAGGGGCTATTATAGGAGGGGAATTTGCGTTTCAAAATCGACTGAGCTTATAATTGGAGGGAAATTTGTGTCGGCAATTTTTCAATGTTCAAATGATAATATTGGGGCCGTTAACTAGAAATTCGTGGCAACGTAATCCGGCTCTGAACATGCCAACACAACAGTAATAAACTTTATTTAAAGTGGAATACCGTACATCATACCAGTTTATAGATGGAGGGGCTTATAACTTTGACACATAATGGTATGTGTAATTTACATTGGTTTATTTTGTATTTGAGGGCAATTCTCAAATACAAGTCCCCGGGGCATTGTTTTATGCGCGTGAATCATACTGTACGTTGATACCAGAACTGCAGAAGATCTTTCCGCAGTAAAACTTAAGCTAAATTGGCAGCAGCTTTCTTGCGTTACAGTTAATTAGATGCGGATTAATTCATTTCTGATTTAGTTTTATTTGTTTCTATCTTTATTTTTATTTTTATTTTTCAGGAACACATGCATCAACCATACTGTAATTTTTTATGTTGTTTTTGACGTTGTTGTTGTTGTTGTTGTCGGACGTTATATAGACTAATCCATATTTGGGTTATTCTGAGGTACCAACCCTTCCCAATTTCCCTTCTCCAAGGCGTCTTTTCTAAGCGCGCGGCTGCATGCTTTCTCCTCAGATCAGATCGTCTTCATAATTTTTTTTTCTCGCGCGCTGATTGCTCTATTTTGGTCCCTCCTACCACCCATGTAAGTCTGTTGCACAGTCTACTCCATGCTTGTATTCGGTTGCTATTGGTGTCTCACGATATCAGTAGCTTCCAAAAAGGTTGACTTAGGACAACGACAAAAAGGACTGTGAGTAGTCAAATATTCAGAGTAAATTCAAGTTTCTGCGTTAGCAAGTCGAAACTTTGGGTCAATCAAACAGCTAGTTGTCATTTAACCCAAATTTACGGCATTTCCTAGCAGCAGCTTGCTTTAACTCGAAATGTTTTTTGCAACTCATAGCAGCCCTTTAGGTTGTGGCATTCACCAGTTCATATTTTCAACCATTTTAGCTGTAAACTCAGACATTCGGCTAACAATGATGTTGATAAATCCCCAGTTATATCGCCATTTGCTCGAAGAAGAAGCTAATCACCCAACCACTGAGATATAAGTACTTCACAACCTTTCTAACAATCTGAATGCTAATAATAGCTACATACGGATTGAAAGAGTCCGACTGAAGTAGTCTAAAATAGCATAGGGTATATTTGTAAGTAATCACATGTACTCTTTCGTCTTTTCCAGCACATTTATTGTTTATTCAATCACATTTTTGATGCAAGTGAGGAATTCAGTGCTTTTAATTGCCAGCACAAGTAGCTGCATTTTTTATCCTCCTTACGATACACTTTTAATCAAACTCATCTGGGTGACAAGCGTTCCAGTGACCTCACCACCATCGCAAGTACAGATGTTGCCTGAAATAAAAAGGAACGCTATTAGCAATCTTTGCAAGTGCATAACATGTTTCTTATGCATAATAGAATGGTGTCTTCTCAGGTGCGTTAGATTCTCTGGCATATAAATCCTGGTTTCCATATGATCGCAACGATAACGATCGCTGCGATCGTTGCGACTGCGGTCGTTGCGATCGTTGCGATCATATGGAAAAACCAGGCTTAACTCTGTAAAATTAACAAGCTGTAAGAGAGTATCTACATTACTCGCCCTTGGTGAGAGTAATATTGGCTCAAGGTTCAGGCGGCTCTAGCTGAAAGCCAACCTCACCATTGAGGGGAATTTTGCCCTTTTTGTTGTTTGTGGTAACTTATCAATCTACAAGTTGAAAAAAACCCCAATCGTCTGATTTAGGGAAGTTAAAATAAAGTTAAAGGGGACAGGCTGTTTTTGCGGATGATGACCATTAACTGTTTTGCTATCCAAGGAGTGAAAAGTTGGTTGTCTCTCAATAATATCGCTCTTCCAAAATAATATAATCGTCTTCAAACACTAGTACTGAGGTGAAGCACTTTCTTTAGTTTGAAGCTGCTTGTTCAAGAAACTGTGATTGTACACGACTTAGTCCATTACCAGACTCCACAGTCATTACGCTCGGTATATAGGGTCTGAACTCGCCAAGTAAAGGAGAGAGGATAAGGATAACTTCCATGCGCATGTGCAGAACGCCGCCTTTTATTCAATAAAATCTTATGGAAAAGTCATATTTTTTGATGGCTTTTCAAATTTTTAGCTGTTTGGGTTGAGGGTGCTTGTTTCTTTGACAAAATCACCGAGTTCAGTTTGGACTGCATAGAAGCATTTTCCGGTGCAAACAGAACATACATTCAGCGGCAGGAATAGTGAATTCTATTGAAAACTATGATGTTGGAGAATAAAGATCGACTTTGGTTGTGGCTTTCCAAAGGCGATCGGATAATCGCACTTATCAAGATTAAGTCAGATGCTTTTGAACTGTTGCCGGTCCATTTGAAAGTACTAAATATACGATGCAAGGAAATCACCTCCTCCACTTCCTGGCCGGCGTTGCATTTAATTTGTAGCTTTTTCCATTAGCGTTCAACGACATACTGTATGTGGACTTTGAAAGGTCTTCGTCGCATCGCCGATGGAGCCTTGAAAAATAACCCACAAAATTGCCAACGCGTTTTAAATGCATAGACGTTCAATCGATCCATGCCAGAGCCATCTGTTTTCATTGAGACGCAAAGCATTGTTGTTATGGTACATGTCAAGAGTAATAGTATTAGCCATTATAGGAACTACAAGAACTGAACACAAAATTTGAAACACTGCGCTAGGAGTCTTAGAGCAGGTCGTCTCAGACAATTATTAGGCTCCTAAAGATGAGCTAAATCACAAGTATAACTTGCGAGGGATAGAGGCTATGTTGAGATCAAAAGTGAAATGGTTAGATTACCGGAGAAAAGGCGACTAAATATTATTTCAAGTTAGAAAACACGAACTATGAGAAGAAGCTCATTCGCGAGCTGAAACCTGTAAATGTTGAGATAACATCGGACCCCAAACCGAGATCAAACAAATCAATCGAGAGTATTTTTAGTATGATGTCACCAGGTCCTCGTCTGACGAATGAAGAATACAGCTAAACATTGGTTTTGATGGCATTCTTCAAGGTTTAGAAATCCCTCAAACACTGAAGTAATGACGAACAGGAATTTTTTGGACTAGACTTGACCGTCGGAGAATTAAAAATGGCTTAACTTCTTTTTCAAAGAATAAAACTCCAGAAGAAGATGGTTTCATCGAATAATTTTATGAAGCATTTTTTGACCTTCTTCGGAAATATCTGCTCAATTTGTGTGAGTAGGATCTTCACAAGGGCTCTCTCTCCATCTCTTAACGAGTAGGAACAATAACATCAATTCATTGAAAACAGATTACAGCTTGTTGGAGTTAACGAGCTGGCGCCCTATCTTTGCTGAACGTGGACTACACAAAATTTTGGCAAAGACGTTGGAAAACAGAGTAGAAAAATACTTGATAAAAATAACTCGGCCAACATTTCAGCATTCTATAGGAAAATTCATTAGGGACCGGTGTCATTTATTGCAGGGGAAGGGTGGGGGAGACCTTGTGCAAATGGTGGAGGGTTACCAATATTTGGGCAAGCATTTGAGGGGGCTCGCATGTGTTTTTGTTCAGTTTTTTTTTTCATTCAACATTTTCTTCCTTTCCTTTTTATACCAACGTGTATGTATTTGGCTATAAAAAGTACTTACCAAAGCAATGACCCTTTCCCCCACAGCAAAAGGCATTGCCATTGAGATACGTCAATGACTTTCCTGCAAAAAAAAATTCAAAATATCCTTTTGAGCAGGTAAAGGAGTCACGTGATAGTTGCCCCAGCTGCTGTTATTACGACGGCCTCGACAAACAGATTGACACGACATGCAAACAGTAGCGTATTAACTTAGTCCTCAGATATTATTGACGAAGCTGATAAGAAGCTAGCTTCTATCCTCGTTGAGAGGATTCAGTTCGTTAAACTGCAACATAAATATTTATGACATGAAACATAAATATTTATGAGAGCCCTATTTAAAACAAAAGTTTATTTTTTTTTTTTTTTTTTCAGTAAGAACAACGAAAACAAAAATTAGACTATTAACACATAATTTCCTTTAACAAGGGTAGATAGACAAGAACGAGCATATAAGATCTTTAGTAATGCAGTTGACAATCAGTTGGTCACGAAAATCAACAACTTCAGCGACCAGATCTCTTTTCAAAATACAGCATGAGGCCCAAAAGTGTGACTACTTTCAATTAATTCACATTCTTTCGTGCATGCATACTATCCAATCATTGGCTGAGAATAGCTACTCTCGACTTTTGATTGGATAGTAATGCGCGCCATTCTCGTCCCCGCAGCCCTTCCGCGTCTCTTAGCCGGTGGGGTAACACGAAACTTAAGCCGTGAATTAAAAATAAATGAAACATAAATATTTATGAGAGCCCTACTTAAAACAAAACATTATCAAGATTATAAGACAAGAAGGAGCATGTAAGATCTGTAGTAATGCAGATGGCGATCAGTTGGTGACCAAAATCAACAACTTCAGCGAAATTAACTCTCTTATCAGATCTATTTTGAAATTACAGCAAGAGGCCCAAAAGTGTGACTAGTTTTAATTATTTCACATTCTTTCGTGCGTGGAGACTATCCAATCAGACGCCGAGGATAGCTACTCTCGGCTTTTGATTGGATAGTAATGCGCGCCAATCTCGTCCCCGTAGCCCTTTCGCGTCTCTTAGCCGGTCGGTGGGGCCTAGACACGAAAAACAAAGGGCTCTGGAGACAAAGGATTTTCCTGGCCTAGATTCTAGGACTTCCGGTCTTCATGTATGTCGGCTTCAAGTGACATGCTAGTGCGTGGGACTGTAATGGCGGCCGACGTGAACTGAAGAGTCCATGTGCTTTCCTCGATTTCCACAATTTACCGCCCCGCGTGGAGCAAAGAGGTACATTGCCAGGTTTTGGGAATTACTTTTATATTTTCGATTCATGGCTTCAGCGATACTGATGATGGAACCGAGTTGATGATTTGCAAGAGTTACAAGTGTGAATTTGTTCTTTGGTTCGTAATATATAACGTCGCTTGGCGATTCCTAATGTATCGGTACAGGCACGGATGTATGAATGTTTTGTTTCAGTTTTGAATTAGTTTGTCATTAATTAATAATATAGTGAGCCATTGGCACGTTAAGATTATTATAGCTATGATGTTTCTAAGTTTTAACCGGTTGGATATTCCACGCCGCTTTAGGCCAAAATCTTCATCACCTGCCTCTTCTTCTAAGTTCTCCACGAAATAAATTTGTATTTACACTCGTGAATTTTCGCGTATTTTCACTTCCGTTCAAGATTTCTTTGCTTTCAAAGAGCCAATCAAAAAATTCGAATTTCCTATGTCCCCAGAGCCCTTCGTTTCTCGTGCCTAGGCCACGCCGGCTAATAGACGCGAAAGGGCTGCGGGGACAAGAATGAAATGCGCGCACGATCGCGAAAGAATGTGAATTAGTTAAAAGTAGTCACACTTAAGCCTGGTTTCCATATAATCGCAACGATTGCAACGATCGCAGCGATCGTTGTGACTGCGATCGTTGCGTTCGTTGCGATCATATGGAAAGCACTCGCAACGATCGCAAGAGTGGTTTCCATATGATCGCAACGATCGCAACGATCGCAGTCACAACGATCGTTGCGATTATATGGAAACCAGGCTTAAGATCAGTAGAGACTATGAAATTCTTATAATATTCAACTGTTCATCTTGGTTTGTTTTATGATATATTTGTAATTTGTTTCCATGATTATATTATTATTCAGTGTGAATATATAGTTTCTAACGAATTTGGAAACACTCAACAAGTTTATTCTAATAAAAAAAACATATCTAAGAAAGGTTATTGATTTTCTAACAATTCGAATGGTTGAAAAGACAAATTTATTACTGCGCCGTTTTCACGAGTAAATCTCGGTACCTTTGAAATAATAATCTATATGAATATTTAGAACACTGCATTCTTTTCTAACAAGTAGTTGGCACGTATCGGCGTTTTGTTTCGTTGTACAAAACATATATGTGTAAAGAAAACAATAAGATATGTACTTGTCTGCCTTCTGCTTTGTGCTAGATCTGAGTATTTATTGAAGCACTATATGGTGCCCTGATTGACCTCATTATCTGGAATCGTTTATTTCTTACCTTTTGGACAACACGCGATCATCCAGAATTCGCTAGTCTTGGCTTCATGCCTCCTGTCAACCGAGGTCTGGGACCTGTTCCCAGAGCACTATAGCAGCGTAGAAAGAAGGTTACAAAGCAATTTAATACTCTGTCGTTGGAGGAGGAATAATTCAAAACGCATAATTCACCTGCCGTTGTGCCAGTTACCTATGTATACACGCATAACGTTTTGAAAAGCGATGGGGCAGAAGTATGGCTTTGGTGGAAAAGCAACCTCCTCCCTCTTGCGAGGGACAAGGCAGTAAAGTAAATTATTGTATTCGCCTATCTTGCTGTCACAATAATGTTTTCATAAAAAAACATCACTTGTTAGATATAAAGAAAAATCGACATGCTTTTGTAAGTTATAGCTTTTAAGTTACTTTTAAGATCTTAGCTTCACATTAGTTCTTTCAAAACTGATTGGCAAGGCCCTTGAAAAATTCAATATTTCGTACATGCTTCAATTATAAACCTGACATAAATATGTTCGAATATATTACCTAAATATTAGTAAAAGGTGGTGTGGGGTGGGGTAGAATGGAGGGGATAGGAGCGAAGTGGAAAAGATCGCAATGGAGTGGAGTGGCGAATGGAGTCTAGGTGAGTGGATTGGATTGGAGTGGAGAGGAGAGGATCGCAGTGAGATGGACAGGATCGGAATGGACTGGAAAGGCATGGAGTGCAGCGCAGTGCTAATATATATGTTTTTTTATAATATACGGTGTTACACATTGAGAAACGGGCTTGGAAGATACTATAGGTTGTGCCAGAAAATATCTTAAGAATAAAATAGTTATAATCGACAAGGTTGACGAAATAATTCACAAGAAGAAGGCTATTGAAGCGCAGTACTCACAATTATTATTAAGATAATGCAATTTTGTACTTACAGTGACTTTGTAGTGATTCTCTCGTGCATCGGCAATGTAGCCTCTAAAGATAGAAACGAAAAAAAATGGATTACAATTTATCGGTGTCAATGGCTCTGTTTCTTTCTATATTCTTCTAAGTTATAGTTTATGTCTCTCTCTTACACAGAGAGTCTTGTCTTATCTTTGCCATTTGTTCTATCTCTGTAACTGTCATGGTTTTGGCTCTGTCTTTGTTTTTAACATTGTCTTTAACTGCGATGGGTTCCAGCTCTTCCTTTATTTGCATATTAAGTCTATGTCTGCCTCTCTTTCTACATGTTCAGGCAGCCATATATTATTATGTTCTTGTGAAGAGCAATATATGTAGTCACATAAATAACTTCGCAAGTTTAGAAATTGTGGGTTCTCTTCTTGGGGACATACCAAAGCTATAACTGACCTCTTTTAACTTGAGGACATTTTGAAAACGGTTATTATTAGCTCTGTGATAACTACCAATACTAATGACTAACATCAGGTAGTGATACTCAGGTAAATAATTTTTCGGGTACACAAAATATATTTTAGAAAATCGTAAAAGCATTCAATACTGCTGTTTTCTTTAGTGAAGAATATTAATAAAAAAAATTGTTGCAAAGCTGTAACTTGAGGAAACTAAGATAAACGAAATACTTCGTTAGCTTTCCCTGAATCGACCACTTACCCGAAGATGCAGACCAGCAGAAGGACAAGGCTCAATCGGTTCATTTTCGCTTTAGGAAGTTGCTGTAGAAGATGGAATAAAACAAAATACAATTATAATTTGACTAACGTTAACGTTAGGAGGAATTGTGTTCAATATTATAACTGCAGTGTAGATAAAAACAATTGAACTGGAAATAAAAAGTTTTGCATCAATTCCTAACTTCCATAAGGTGGAACTGCAAGACGTACCTTCAGTTGAAACTGGAATGTTGCACTTTATCTCGCGAGTTTTAACTAACCACAGCGCCTAGAAAACCTGTCGCATTCCTTTTATAATATGTCCAGTAGGGAACTGTCAATCTGCCGTCAAAATAACACTAACTCATAATCTAGGCTAAAGTAAGGCCTTGCGCAGTAGGCAGTAAAGGCAAGTACGACTGCGCACAAGAATATTTAGCATATTTTCCTTCGACCAGGTATACAGTGTCGAGATGTTGTTTTTAGTCAATTTTTACCATCGTTCCCAAAGTATCTAGCCAAAATAAAACGAGACAAATATAAAAAATACAATATACATTCTTGTTGATAAAAACGTATTATTTACGGCAGTAGGTTCACAAATAAAAGTACTTGTCAAGGATTATTGCACAACCGTAAGTTACAAGAAGGTCAATAGATAATTTAAACATAGGAGGCTGGCTTTCGAGCACCGCCTTCTTACATAAATTATCTGTAAGTTACGAAATATAATTACGAAATATAATCATTAACGCCAAGCATCAGAGATACAAAAGGTATTATCCTGCTCAACCCTTTATTTGTGAAAGATAACAAACATATATAATTGAACTACCATTCAGAAATTATTACGAGAAATAACAATTGCTATGGTTTCAGTATACGGATCATCCATGTAAAAGAGATCCAGAAACTAGTTTAGCTAGAGAAGTACTAATGAATTCAAGAAAAGAAATACATGTAGGGGAAACAAGTTAGTTTCGGACCAAGGAGCAACTTCAGAATACCCAGCCATTAAACACGAATGACATTACAAAAGGGAGCTTGCACATTTTACTTTAGTAAGGCAGGCCTTATTAGCCAATAATCAACTAATGAGACAATACATGTTGTTCCAAATTAATGATGAATGAAACTTTTGACAAGTCATTTTCTCTTTTCTTCAGATGCCATTTAGGATGGTTTTCTGGTCAACACTTTATTTGTGAATGATAACAAACATAATTGCATTACCATGTAAAAATTATTACGAGAAGTAACAGTCGCTATGGTTTCAGTACGGATCGTCCACAAGAGATCCAGAAGCTATTTTAGATAGAAAAGTGCTAAGGAATTCAAGAAAATTATATAGTGAAAACAAGTTCGTTTTGGACCTAGGAGCAACTTTAGTATACCCGGCTATTGAATACGAATGGCCTGATCTGCTCGCAAACATTTCATTTATTTTATAATATTTTGAAGTATGGTAGTTTGACCACCTGTAGACGTAAGTTCATGAAAATCTGTAAGGCTCTGTTTCTGTTTTCGAGCACCGCCGGCTTCTTCCATAAATTATCTGTAAACCAGTTCGCAAATTACGAAATATAATCATTAACGCCAAGCTCCAGAGATACAAAAGGTATTGTCCTGGTCAACCCTATATTTGTGAAAGATAACACACATATATAATTGAACTACCATGCATAAATTATTGCGAGAAATAACAGTCGTTATGGATTCAGTATACGGATCATCCAAAAGAGATCCAGAAACAAGTTTAGATAGAAAAGTACTAATGAATTCAAGAAAATAAATACATGTAGGGGAAACAAGTTAGTTTCGGACCAAGAAGCAACTTCAGAATACCCGGCCATTAAACACGAATGACATTACAAAAGGGAGCTTGCACATTTTACTTTAGTAAGGCAGGCCTTATTAGCCAATAATCAACTAATGAGACAATACATGTTGTTCCAAATTAATGATGAATGAAACTTTTGACAAGTCATTTTCTCTTTTCTTCAGATGCCATTTAGGATGGTTTTCTGGTCAACACTTCATTTGTGAAAGATAACAAACATAATTGCATTACCATGTAAAAATTATTACGAGAAGTAACAGTCGCTATGGTTTCAGTACGGGTCATCCACAAGAGATCCAGAAGTTATTTTAGATAGAAAAGTACTAAGGAATTCAAGAAAATAAATAGTGAAAGCAAGTTCGTTTTGGACCTAGGAGCAACTTTAGTATACCCGGGGCTATTGAACAGTATATAGTTTGACCACCTGTAGACGTAATTTCATGGAAATTTGTAAGGGTTTTTTTGATTAAAACAACACTGAACATTCTGTGCTCGATTTTGTATATTTCCCCATAATTTACTTCAATATCTTTCAACAAATTAAAGATATATTTACCTCCCCTGTGTTGAAAAAATATATATATTAAATATTTTGTGCGCTATATTTAATTTTGAAGAACTACGCTTAGACACCTCAAAAAACGATCGAAGCACATTTAGCGGGATATTGCTAAAATTATTTTAAGGTATCAGTATACCCCAAATGACCATCATGCGTTGGCGCTGTTTTACGGTCGGACGTTTATCAAAAACCCCAATAAAGTATATATTTCCTGAAAGCTTAAGAATTGTAGATTACGAATATGTATTCATTTGAAGTAAAAAAATTAACGTGTTTCGAATAAAGCGCTCAATTTCAAAAAGTATATCGGTCCACAAATCGAGTTCGTTTCCGATCGCAATTGAACGGGAGAAAGCGAAAAACATCGCTACGTGTTCTTGACACCTTTCTCTAACAAACTGTGTCGGGGAATTTTGATTACTTGTCTGGTTAGCTTTTAACACACAGTTAAACTTCGAGGGTTGACAAAACACGTATTCTCTGTACGAAAATACTCATAACTTTCGAACGAGGGAAAAAAATAAAATTCCCCGACACAGTTTTGCTGTCAGACTATTGGAGAACATTCTCTCCAAATTTCAGCGAAAAAGGTTGAAAATTCGTTGCAAACGAACTTGAAACGCGCGCTTCATTCGCTTAAATTTTATTTTCGAGAAACAAGGGAAAACATATTTTGGGGCGTTCTTCCGGTCTGATGAGATTAAATACACAAGACGCGTGAAAATAATTATGCGTTGATCGATAAAGAGAAGGCTCGTCTTACTTTAATTAACAACAGAGTTCGTATCGAATACAAATGACCTCAAATGCACGCTTCTTATGGCCAGGAGAAGAAAGTTCTCCTCTCACCGATCGTGCTACAAGTAAAACAAGAGTTTATGGCTTCAGTTTTCTCTCCATTTAGCCTCTCTGTGGGATATTCGCCCACATGGATATGCAACCGCGAGCGATGTTCAAGTTGTCCTAATCAGTGATGCGATCCGTCACTTGAGACCCGGTTGAGACGAGCGCTTCGGCTCAATTCAGTACCGAACAATTTCCCATTTCGGTATATTCTTACTTGAAAACGCGGACACCGTCTGTTATGTTTCTACGGACATTGCAAGATGCAGCTTTCAAATTTCGGGTGAATCTACAAACACGTCGGCCCTCATGTTACGCGACTTTTTATACGTACATGTTGACAAACTGTTGACAAACTGTTGACGGCTCTCGATTGGAAATAATTAATGGCGAGAATCGTTTTTTCTTCATAACTTTCTTTAGAAACAATCTTTTTTCGTGAAACGTTTTGGAAATGAAAGGTCGTGATGTAATCTATCTGAAGATAACAAAAAGTAAAATCTTGCAAAATGGTCAAATTTGGGGTATACTGATACCTTAAGCATGGTTTTCACTAGCGACGCAAGCACAAGCGCAAACGCAAGAGTTCTGCTCAAGTGAAAATGAACGCAAGCACAAGCTCAAGCACAACACCATGTTTTTGAGCATTTGACTGACGGAAAACATGAGTCTATTTCTTTTAGTCATTGACTGAAAGCTCGAATAATTTGACTTTCGCTTAAAAGTGGAACGAACAGTTTTCATGGCAAAGACGTTTTTAACCAGAAAAATTCGGAGAATCAAGGCAAGCAAAATAAGCACAATAATTCACAAATAACTTTCGGAAGATGATTCTCTGATTAACTAGCTTGCGTCAAGCCAGTTTTTACGGCAAAATAAGGACTCTTGTGCTTCCGCTTATGCTTGCGCTTGTGCTTGCGTCGCACGTGAAAACGGAACATAGCATAAGCACAAAGAAGAGGCAGTGATTTTGAGATGATTTTGAAGGGATGTTTGAACAAAACAAAGGTTAGTTCAGAAAATCAACTTCCGAAATTAATTTGTGAGTTATTGTGCTTATTCTGCTGGTTAAAATCGTTGCTGCCGTGAAAATTTTTCGTTTCACTTTCAAGCGAAAATCAAATTATTCGCGAGCTTTCACTCACGAATCGTGTTTGCGTTTTAGAATTAGTTTCTATAAAGCCTAGTTTTCACTAACGACGCAAGCACAAAAGTGCTGCTCAAGTGAAAATGAACGCAATGAACGCATTTTTAGCCATGCAGCAAAATTCTGAGAAATATAAATCACAATAACTTTCGAAAGATGATTTTCTGTTGTTCAAACTGAATTCCTTCAAAATAATATCAAAATCACTGCCTTTTCCTCTTGCTTGTGTTGTGTTCCGTTTTCACGTTTGACGCAGGCATAATCCAGTACCGGCTGAAAATAAAGTGATAAACCGAATAGTCGCATTTTCATGCTAGATATTCAAGCAAATAGAAAATGTTAAAGTTCAGTTGCTATATTTCGGTTCTTTACATGACTATCATCAGGCAAGTAGTGCCTGAAAATTAGCTATCTTTTTATCTTTATCGGTATTGATTTATGTTGTGACAGTGGTAACGATAATGGTAATGAAATAATAATTGTGTTAAATAAAGAGAAGCCTCGGATATAACGACAACATTTATCTTATGAGACAGAACGTTCGCGGAAATAACCGAGTGATGTGTTTAACGCCAGAATATCACAAACCTACAGTCCTAATACCACCTAACGTACTTGCACAATATATAGGTAATTTGTTTTTATTACAGATCATCGTCAGCTTTCCAGTTAAACGCAGCACGTGTTTTTAGCTTGCTCCTCAGAATATCCAGTCCAACTGGTCTCCACCTAAATCTTCTATCGAATGGAGAGTGGAGTTCAGGTTTACTGACGTAAGATATACGCTCGCTAAGAGTTTGTTGTCTGTATGGCACTCCTACAGCCATAGCAAAAGCGTCGTTTCCAACAAATATTCATAGAAGACAAGTAGCAGAAATGAAGGAATGCTCCGAAGGTGTTCACGTCAATATGTTTCTTAGCTACACCTTACGAAGAGTGTTTCTGACCTAGCTAATGTGTTTAAAAGTTGATTCATCATTAATTTGGACCAACATGTATTGTCTCATCAGCTGATTATTGGCTAATAAGGCCTGCCTTCCTAAAGTAAAATATATAAGCTCCCTTTTGTAATGCCATTCGTGTTTAATGGCCGGGTATTCTGAAGTTGCTCTTTGGTCCGAAACTAACTTGTTTTCCCTATTTCTTTTCTTGAATTCCTTAGTACTTTTCTATCTAAAATAAGTTCTGGATCTCTTTTGGACGATCCGTATACTGAAACCATAGCGACTGTTATTTCTCGTAATAATTTTTACATGGTAGTTCAATTATATATGTTTGTTATCTTTCACAAATGAAGGGTTGAGCAGGATAATACCTTTTGTATCTCTTGTGCTTGGCGTTAATGACTATATTTCATACTTATATTTCGTAACTTACAGATAATTTATGGAAGAAGGCGGTGCTCGAAAGCCGGCCTCCTATGTTTAAATTATCTATTGACCTTCTTGTAACTTACGGTTGTGCAATAATCCTTGACAAGTACTTTTATTTGTGAACCTACTGTATCTGAATGTTTGTTGTATTTTTTATATTTGTCTCGTTGTTTTATTTTGGCTAGATATTTTGGGAACGATGGTAAAAATTGACTAAAAACAACATCTCGACACTGTTTACCTGGTCGAAGGAAAATATGCTAAATATTCTCGTGCGCAGTCGTAGTTGCCTTTACTGCCTACTGCGCAAGGCCTTACTTTAGCCTAGATTATGAGTTAGTGTTATTTTGACGGCAGATTGACAGTTCCCTACTGGACATTATAAAAGCAATGCGACAGGTTTTCTAGGCGCTGTGGTTAGTTAAAACTCGCGAGATAAAGTGCAACATTCCAGTTTCAACTGAAGGTACGTCTTGCAGTTCCACCTTGTGGAAGTTAGGAATTGATGCAAAACATTTTATTTCCAGTTCAATTGTTTTTATCTACACTGCAGTTATAATATTGAACACAATTCCTCCTAACGTTAACGTTAGTCAAATTATAATTGTCTTTTGTTTTATTCCATCTTCCACAGCAACTTCCTAAAGCGAAAATGAACCGATTGAGCCTTGTCATTCTGCTGTTCTGCATCTTCGGGTAAGTGGTCGATTCAGGGAAAGCTAACGAAGTATTTCGTTTATCTTAGTTTCCTCAAGTTACAGCTTTGCAACAATATTTTTTATTATATTTTTCACTGAAGAAAACAGCAGTAAAATGAAAAAAGAAGAAAAAAAACAACAGCAGTATATTGAATGCTTTTACGATTTTCTAAAATAGATTTTGTGTACCCGAAAAAATTCTCTACAGTATCACTACCTGATATTAGTCATTAGTTATCAGTAGTTATCACAGAGCTGATAATAACCGTTTTCAAAATTTCCTCAAGTTAAAAGAGGCCAGTTATAGCTTTGGTATGTTCCCAAGAAGAGAACCCACAATTTCTCAACTTCCGATTTATTTCTGTGACTACACATATTGCTCTTCAGGCAAGAACATAATAATATATGGCTGCCTGAACATGTAGAAAGAGAGGCAGACATAGCCTTAACATGCAGACGGACGCAGAGCCATTGTCACCGATAAATTGTAATCCATTTCTTTTCGTTTCTATCTTTAGAGGCTACATTGCCGATGCACGAGAGAATCACTACAAGGTCACTGTAAGTATAAAATTGCATTATCTTTATAATAATAATTGTGAGTACTGTGCAGCCTTCTTCTTGTGAATCAGTATTTCGTCAACCTTGTAGATTATAACTATTTTATTCTTAAGATATTTTCTGGCATAGCCTATAGTATCTTCCAAGCCCGTTTCTCAATGTGTAACACCATATATTATAAAAACATGTATATTATAGCACTGCGCTGCACTCCATGCATTTCCAGTCCATTCTGATCCTGTCCATCTCACTGCGATCCTCTCCTCTCCAATCCAATCCACTCACCTCGACTCCATTCGCCACTCACTCTGTTGCGATATTTTCCACTTCGCTCCTATCCACTACACTCTACCACACCCTACACCACCATTTACTAATATTTAGGCAATATATTCAAAAATATTTGTATCAAGTTTACAATTGAAGCATGTACGAAATATTGAATTTTTCAAGGGCCATCCCAATTTTTGAAAGAACTAATGTGAAGGATCTTAAGGTATCAGCCACCCTTCAAAATTGCCATTTTGTGAAATTTTCAATTTTTTGAAATTCTGTTAGATCTCGCAAATAGCTTTAATTTCCAAAAAATTCTACCTCAAAATGTTATTTCTGTGGAAAGTTATTGAACATGAAAGATTTCCTTCATTATTTTTCTGTAATTAGCTGTTGACATTTCAGTCATATCTTCAATTATCCAATAATTGTCTGCGCTGCGTGGCCGATTTCATAGCGAGCGACAAAGGTTTCTCCTACCACTTCCAGAGTCAAAGCAAAGTGACTTCCATCAAATCCATTAAAAGCAAAAATGAAGTCGCCCTGTACAAATACTACCTAAAGTTAATTTTAGGTTGAATTGATTCTGCGACACAAAACAGCGCACAAGTCGCTAGCGTGCGACCCGCGTGCATTTGTTTACTCCAATATTCGCATACTGTGCCTGTGAAAATAACTGTGGAAGATAGAATAACTTCTTACCCCGCTAATCTAATTTCTTACAGCACAGTCGTTTTGTGATCTCGTCGGTTTCATCTGATTTGAGGCGCCGTTCTGTTCGCTATCGCCTGGCTATCGTGAGTGTTTACGCGAACGTTTGTTCCTGTTACATGTTACCTGTCAAAGTCCTATTGTTGGAGAAAGTTGATCCCTCTATGGTATCGATCAGAATAGACGTTTAGGTGTCATAATCTCATTCCAGGTAAGATGCCGAAAAAAATGTATTTTCCTTTTTATCTCGGAAGGAAAATTTTGCCGAGCGACGCGTGCGTTTTGAACTCCAAGTCGGCAGCCATTCAACCAATTTGGCTGAAATTTGGCCAGAATGATGACATACATCGCTTCTACAAAACTGTGTCTGCGAATTTTAATAATCCTTTAATTTTAAAGCTAGAGCTTTTTTCCACAGGGAGTGCTAACTAATTGTCACTCCCAACTTCATTTGCCAATAAAAGAAAAACAAACGCACTTGTCAAAAATCTGAGACACAATTTTTTAGCCGAACGTGTTGAGAAACGAATGCGGTGTTAATCGTTTTATTCTGTTTATTTCCGGAGGGGGTGGAACATGATTTATAAAGACATGTACTTTTACACATAGCTTCCCATTTCGAAACACATTTAAGTTTATCGTTTTTTTTAGTAAAAAGCCATAATCTGGAATTATTAAACTTTCAAAAAATATATGGTTTATAGGGTTTTTTATAAAAACAACTAACGCTACAGCGATCCGCGCGCGGACGGTCCTGAAGGGTGGCTGATACCTTAAAAGTGACTTAAAATCTGTCACTTATAAAAGCTTGTCAAGGGAGGAGGTTGCCTTCCCACCAAAGCCAAACGTTTCCCCGTCGCTTTTCAAAACGTTATGCGTGTATACATAAGTAACTGGCACAACAGCAAGTAAATTGTGCGTTTTGAATTATTCCTCCTTCAACGACAGAGTATTAAATTGCTTTGTGACCTTCTTTCTTCGCTGCTATAGTGCTCTGGGAGCAAGTCCCAGACCAGCGTTGACAGGAGGCATGAAGCCAAGACTAGCGAATTCTGGATACTCGCGTGTTGCCCAAAAGGTAAGAAATAAACGATTTCAGCTAATGAGGTCAATCAGGGCACCATATAGTGCTTCAATAAAGGCCCAGATCTAGCACAAAGCTGAAGGAAGACAAGTATAGAATTCAGATATATCTTATTGTTTTCTTTACACATAGATGTTTTGTACAACGAAACAAAACGCCGATACGTGCCAACTACTTGTTAGAAAAGAATGCAGTGTTCTAAATGTTCATACAGATTATTATTATTATTATTATTATTATTCACTACTGAGTAAATTTGTCTTTTCGACCAAACAAATTGTTAGAAAATCGATAACCTTTCGTAGATATGTTTATTTAACAAATAAAGAAGCCAAAACCATGTACAGGGGCACCCAACGAATCTGTTCCTCACTTTATCTGTTCCCCAGCCGAATTCTAGCTGGCTGGCAAAATATTTCGGTCTATTTTTTAGGCTGGGAAATAGTAATGATTACACGGTCATTATTTCCTGAGAAAGGGGAATATAAAATTTCCCGAATATTCAAACTGTTTGAGACGGCAGTACGTTATACAAAACAATATTCGAAAGGTTTTCCATCGATGTTTAATTAGTTCCCATGCCCCTTTTGGTTACTTATTATTATTTTAATATTATTATTATTGTTGGCTGGGAAACAGACAATTTTTATCCAGCTGGCTGGGAATTTCCCCGTGTGTCATGCTAGCAAATAGGAACAGATATATTATCCCCAGCAACGCAGAAGAACACCTGGAAATGCTTTTATATCATTTATTTTCATTTATCTGGGTAAAATAATGCATTTTACAAAAAAATGTTCGTTGGGTGCCCCTGTCCGTACACATTAGCTGATTGTTTAAGAATTTCTCAACGCAAAACCATTTGGAAAAACAAAGAGATTCCAGACATCGTGGTAACAGAAAGATCGCGGAAAAATGTCTTAGTTTTGCAATGTAAATATATGCCACTACAGTTGTTTTAATAATTGTTCTTAATAAATTAAAACTTATTTTAACCAAGCTTCTGGAAAAGAAAGATCTCTGAAGAAACAAGGTCATCAGCTTTGGTAAGCAAGACTATTGAATTTGCTATTGCGAAGACGTATCTCAGTACCGAATGAATAATGATCGCAGCTCTTGAGTTCGAGTAAAAACAGCATTGTTTTGTTTGCCGAAAATCTACGTGAAATTGATGTGGAGAAGATTTTTGCAAAAGTTTGTTAAAACGTAATTGTTTATCATTCTAGTTTCGTCGCGAGGCTCGTAA
Source organism: Desmophyllum pertusum (assembly GCA_029204205.1). Taxonomy (NCBI): domain Eukaryota; kingdom Metazoa; phylum Cnidaria; class Anthozoa; order Scleractinia; family Caryophylliidae; genus Desmophyllum; species Desmophyllum pertusum. The sequence continues at coordinate 2,437,673 of MU825403.1, forward strand.
TTTACCGTTCAAATCATAATCATCAATACAAAAACAAAGAACGTTTGTTCAACAGTACATCTAATTTTCCCATCATTTCCTTAAACACGGAGCGAGCATATAAACGGAATGAAAACAGCACTTTGTTGGCTTGAATTGCATGAACAGAGCTAAAATGGCAGAAGAAACAATGGTCGTGAAACAGTTGAACGTTTATTATTTGCTCGGTTCACCTATTTTACGTAAAACATAGGAAAAGCTTTATTTTGAATTTAAACGTTTCAAAGTAAATATACAGGGGCACCCAACGAATCTGTTCCTCACTTTATCTGTTCCCCAGCCGAATTCTAGCTGGCTGGCAAAATATTTCGGTCTATTTTTTAGGCTGGGAAATAGTAATGATTACACGGTCATTATTTCCTGAGAAAGGGGAATATAAAATTTCCCGAAATTCAAACTGTTTGAGACGGCAGTACGTTATACAAAACAATATTCGAAAGGTTTTCCATCGATGTTTAATTAGTTCCCATGCCCCTTTTGGTTACTTATTATTATTTTAATATTATTATTATTGTTGGCTGGGAAACAGACAATTTTTATCCAGCTGGCTGGGAATTTCCCCGTGTGTCATGCTGGCAAATAGGAACAGATATATTCTCCCCAGCAACGCAGAAGAACACCTGGAAATGCTTTTATATCATTTATTTTCATTTATCTGGGTAAAATAATGCATTTTACAACAAAATGTTCGTTGGGTGCCCCTGCATGTATTATACTGTCATAAAACACGACGGGAATTTTGAGAACACGAGAGAAATTTAGAAAACACGAGCCGCAGGCGAGTGTTTTCTAAATTTCTGAAGTGTTCTCAAATTCCCGGAGTGTTTTATGACAGTATAATACATGGTTTTGGCTTCTTTATGTGCTTTAAAATATAGATTTACGCGCGCGAAACGATAAAACACGCTTTTCTATGTTATATTTAACAATTATACCATGAGCCCACGTTGGATACGAGATGATAGATAGCCAACGAGCGCGTAGCGCGAGTTGGCTATAATCATCTCGTATCCAACAAGGGCGAATGGAATAATTGTTTTATTAAAAACTTTAGTAACTTCAGGTGATTTTTAGGGATTTTTCAGTTCGATTAAATGAAGCATGCTTTGTATGAAAACGGCGGCAAACGTCTGGCGACCGGCGCTGTCTTCGGTCTGTTCGGTAAACAAGCTGAATGAAATAGAGCTGCAAGACTGAATTTTCTTCGGATTAATATTCGCTGTTTCTTCTAAAGTTTCGTATATTCTGGAAAATTGTGCAAATGTGGAGCTGAACATTTTTCATTTTACAAGTTGAACTGATGGACAGCTGAACGGGTTGTTTATACGGCGAGCAAATCGTGCACGTCTGCAGATCGAATTGTGTTGAGACGAGCGAAACTGAGCCAGTTGAAATCAAGTTCACTGAAGTAAAGAGCAAAGGAAAGAGTCAATATCTTCATGGATGGAGAGAAAAAGAGTGACCTTCCAAGATAATTTCACTGTGAAGTGATCCGCCGGGCTTTGATTGTACCATTACCAACGCTTGACGAACTGTGATATTGTTTTCAATGCTTCGTCTCTGATGGATATTTAACTTATTGTGCTGATTTTAAAAGCTTATTCCAGCTGGAATTAACAAGCCTCTTCGAAATACAAGGTGACAATACTGAATAGGTTAAGCTTAAATTTGTAGTGCAATTCATTCATTTTGAACGAATTTGTGCAGATTTGTATTGGTTTCCGGACTTTCCCGTAAATTGTTTCAGGCTTCCTTTTAAAATAGTGCTCGTTCAGTTGCATTTGTTGTACAATTTCAAGCATTTCCCATTAAATATTTCGTTCCAAACTTTGCTGCATTTTCTAGCAGTTTTGTTACTTCGTCTTCAGTCAATTCTGCCGTGAAACAATTTTCTCCGGCGGCCATTGTTCCTTGGAGAGAGAATAAAATTCAGCTCTCTTTCTCGCCGATGCGTTCATGGTATAATGGCTCATATCCCATGGCCTCTAAGCCAATCAAAACTCTAGAAATGCATTATCCAATGGTCAGTTTTTAATAAACTCTGATAAAACATGGTTTTTAACCAATCAGAGCGCGCGCAGTTTTCAGTCTATATTTTAATGGAATATAGAATATAGAAACTATACATTCACACTGAATAATTATAATCAAGGAAACAAATTACAAATATATCATAAAACAAACCAAGATGAACAATTTAATATTATAGGAATTTCATAGACTCTACTGGAGACATAAGAAATTCGAAATATTTGATTGGCTCTTTGGAAATAAAGAGCCAATCAATCTTGAACGGAAATAAAAATACGGGCGGCCAAAACCCGCAATTACCACGAAAATTCACGATTGTAAGCACATGCAACATACGCAGACGCAGTAACGTGTTGATCATTAGCAGCATTTGTTCTAACAAAAGGCACTAATGATCAACACGTTACTGCGTCTGCGTATGTTGCTTGCGCTCATGCTTGCGTCGTAGGTGTGAACCAGGCTTAAATACAAATTTATTTCGTGGAGGACTTAGAAGATGAGACATATGATGAAGATTTTGGCCAAAAGCGGCGTGGAATATCTACAGTTGTTTTAACCAACCGGTTAATATAGTATAAACAAGTACATTTGTTGCTTGAAAAGTAGCAACAAATAGGGATGCCGTTAGTGACGGCATTTCATTGAAGGAAGAGGTTAGCTGTCAATTAGTAACCTATCTTTCTTCATGGGCCCAATGACAATTTAAGCTGGACATGCTTTTTTAACAAAACAAAGTAACAAATGACATAGCATTTGATATTTTGAGGTTATTATTCCGGTATGGGTCTTCCCTCTTCGAGGACAGTGTAAATCTGAGTTGGTTTGCTGGCAAAAAGTTCAAACGTATGGAGATTAGACAGATTATTATTCATTGATTTATGTCCGATCTCTGATGACTATAAATTAGGAACCAAACCAAAGGTTATTTTTATAAATTGTATAAATTCATTGCTGTGAGTACTGGTAGTCACTAATGGAATGATTGGACCCCTTCGTTTGGTTGGTTTGGGTGTGTGTGTCTAAGAGGAGAAGAGGGCCTTTTTACATTACTGTATTACACATTTTAAGCCACCAAATCTTTATATTCTCTACATATATTATTTTTATTCCATATCATTATAAACAGTAAAAGATACAACATCTTGTGTGCTGGTTAAGAGGACACAAATACTTCGCATGGTTTTCACAGGAATCATTCTGTTTTCTAGAGTGGAAAATAATAATATTGCTCAGATGGTATACAAATTTATTGCATTATTAAATTATTAAAATCAAGAGAGGATGATCTAAAATACATATTAAAAAAAAATGCTGCCAGTTTAATTCCTGAAATATATTAAAATCAGCTTCATACATTTTATACCAAGCTGAATAAAAAAAGCAAAACAATTGAAGAATCGCCGCCATATATCGCCCTGTCCGGTTTAAATATTGCGTGACATAACGTGACGAAGACGTGTTTTTTTTTTAGCTGTTTGTTTCGTTGTTTTTGTTCCTATTTTTATGGCTTCGCCTTAAAAGTTTCTTCATTGTAATTTTGCTTCAATGTAGCATTTTTCATATTATGGGAGTCGTACAAAAAAATTACAAAACGTAAATATCGGCAGGCGTAACCAATGCAATTGTATGCAACCAACTGAGTTATTTACATATCTGTATATTTTACAAGACAAAATGTCTTAGCATTTTCACATTAAATAAATATTTGTGTATAAAGGTTATGTTTCTTCGCTAAAATTACCATTGGCCACAAACAGACTTACTTTTCGATAACTCCTGATAATTACCTCTGCTGAATAAACCTAATTATGTACTTGTTCCGTCCTAGTAGCGTTTTGGACTGTCCTTGCTCGCGAGATGATACGATGCAATGATTGTACAATTGATTATTACAGTCTTTTTGTGCTAATGCCATACGAAAGTCTACAAAAAATATAGTATTCTTGTTTCACGGGTCTTTAACTTTTTACTTTTTTACCGGCTTAGACAGAAGTGAAGGAATATACAGCGCGCCGCTGTATTTTCAGTTCCCTCCAAAGTCAAACAAAAACCTTTCAACAATCATTGGGAAAATTGTAACATTTAGTTAGTAACCTTGCTTAATAAGAAGTGCAAAGAAAAGGCAACAAGTTAAGTACTTTTTATACCTACCTGAAAATAAAAGCCCCAGCAAAAATGTCGACAAATTCCATCAGCGAAGGTTTGTAAACAACACGGGCTATCTTCTTTCTTTTAAAAACCTGTTTGTGATAATGTCCCACAACGTCTCTCCAGCTTTTCGAAACAGGTTTTCAGAACTCCCAAGGGACCGATATCCGCCGTCTTAATTGGTCAACAACCAATTTGGTTACTCCCATGGGAAATACACACGCATCGTGAAAATAACTAGGGATGCCCTTGGCATCCCTAAAAACTTAACGTGCCAATGGCTCACTGCATTATTATTTAATGACAAACTAATTGAAAACTGAAACAAAACACTCATACATGCATCCGTGCCTGTACGGGTACATTAGGAATCACCAAGCGACGTTATATATTACGAACAATTGAACAACGTCACAATTGAAACTCTTCCAGATCATCAAGTCGGTTCCATTATCAGTATCGCTGAAGCCACGAATCGAAAAAAAAAGGAATTCCCAAAACCTGAAAACCCGTAGGCAATATTAATAACGCCGCGGGGGACGTTTTTCTTTAACGCGGCAGCCTCTTTGCTCCACGCGGGGCGGTAAATTTTGGAAATCGACTGAAAGCACATGTACTCGTCAGTTCACGTCGGTCACCATTACAGTCCCACACAGTAGCATGTCACTTGAAGACGACGTAGATGAAGACAGGATTTCCTAGAATCTACGACTGGAAAATCCTTTGTCTCCAGAGCCCTTTGCTTCTCGTGCCTAGGCCCCGGCTAAGAGACGCGAAAGGGCTACGGGGACGAGAATGGCGCGCATTACTATCCAATCAAAAGCCGAGACTAGCTATCCTCGGCGTCTGATTGGATAGTCTGCACGCACGAAAGTATGTGAAATAATTAAAACTAGTCACACTTTTGGGCCTCTTGCTGTAATTTCAAAATAGATCTGATAAGAGAGTTAATTTCGCTGAAGTTGTTGATTTTGGTCATCAACTGATCGCCATCTGCATTACTACAGATCTTACATGCTCCTTCTTGTCTTATAATCTTGAAAATGTTTTGTTTTAGGTAGGGCTCTCATAAATATTTATGTTTCATTTATTTATAATCACAGTTTAACGAACTGAATCCTCTCAACGAGGAGAGAAGCTAGCTTTTTATCAGCTTCGTCAATAATATAGGACTAAGTCAATACGCTACTGTTTGCATGTTGTGCCAATCTGCTTGTCGAGGGCCGTCGTGATAACAGCGGGTGGGGCAACTATCACGTGACTCCTTTACCTGCTCAAAAGGATATTTTGAATTTTTTTTTTGCAGGAATGCCATTGACGTTTCTCAACGACAATGCCTTTTGCTGTGGGGGAAATGGTCATTGCTTTGGTAAGTACTTTTTATAGCCAAATACATACACGTTGGTATAAAATTGAAAGGAAACAAATATTGAATGAAAAAAATACAAAAACAACTGAACACAAACACATGCGACCCCCCTGAAATGTTTACCCAAATGTTGGTAACCCTCCACCATTTGCACAAGGTTCCCCCCTCCCCTGTAATAAATGACCGGTCCCTAATGAATTTTCCTATAGAATGCTGAAATGTTGTTTTCATCGACGCCGGCCAGGAAGTGGAGGAGGTGATTTCCTTGCATCGTATATTTAGTACTTTCAAATGTACCGGCAACAGTTCAAAAGCATCTGACTTCATCTTGATAAGTGCGATAATTCCATCGTCTTTGGAAAGCCACAACCAAAGTCGATCTTTATCCTTCAACATCATAGTTTTCAATAGAATTCACTATTCCTGCCGCTGAATGTATGTTCTGTTTGCAACGGAAAATGCTTCTATGCAGTCCAAACTGAACTCGGTGATTTTGTCGAAGAAACAAGCACCCTCAACCCAAACAGCTCCAAATTTGAAAAGTCATCACAAGATATGGCTTTTCCATAAGATTTTATTGAATAAAAGGCGGCGTTCTGCACATGCGCATGGAAGTTATCCTTATCCTCTCTCCTTTCCTTGGTGAGTTCAGACCCTATATACCGAGCGTAAGGACTGTGGAGTCTGGTAATGGACTAAGTCGTGTACAATCACAGTTTCTTTAACAAGCAGCTTCAAACTTAAGAAAGAGCTTTACAAAGAACAATATTATTGAGAGACAACCAACTTGCATGTCACTCCTTGGATACCAAAACAGTTTATGGTCCGTCATCCGCAAAAAAATACCCCTGTCCTCTTAACTCTATTTTAACTTCCCTAAATCAGACGATTGTGTTTTTTTAACATACATTATAGATGATTGATTAGCCACCACAAACTACAAAAACGGCAAAATTCCCCTGAGCCAATATTACCCTCATCAAGGGCGAGTAATAGAGATACTCGCGTGGAGCTTGTTTTTACAGCGTTATCTGTCAGAAAATCTAACGCATATGAGAAGACACCATTCTATTCATAAGAAACATGACATGCACTTGCAAAGATTGCTAATAGCGTTCCTTTTTATTTCAGGCAACATCTGTACTTGCGATGGTAATGGTATGTCTTCAAAGTACGCAACGATCGCCACCCAGATGAGTTTGATTAAAAGTGTATCGTAAGGAGGATAAAAAATGCAGCTACTTGTGCTGGCAATTAAAAGCACTGAATTACTCACTTGCATCAAAAATGTGATTGAATAGACAATAAATGTGCTGGAAAAGACGAAAGAGTACATGTGATTACTTACAAAATTAATATACCCTATGCTATTTTAGAATACTTCAGTCGGACTCTTTCAATCCGTATGTAGCTATTATTAGCATTTAGATTGTTAGAAAGGTTGTGAAGTACTTATATCTCAGTGGTTGGGATATCTTGACGACATCTGTTAGCGATATAAATGGCGATATAACTGGGGATTTATCAACATCATTGTTAGCCGAATGTCTGCTGAGTTTCCAGCTAAAATGGTTGAAAATATGAACTGGTGAATGCCACAACCCAAAGGGCTGCTATGAGTTGAAAAAAAAAAATTCGAGTTAAATCTAGCTGCTGCTAGGAAATGCCGTAAATTTGAGTTTAATGACAACAAGCTGTTTGATTGACCCAAAGTTTCGACTTGCTAATGCAGAAACTTGAATTTACTCTGAATATTTGACTTCTCACAGTTACTTTTTGTCGTGGTCCTGAGTCAACCTTTTTGGAAACAACCTTTCGCGGCGCCACCACTGGGAGCGCCGCGAAACGACGTCTGTTTTCTCAGGCTAAACATAGTTAATAGAGGGAAATGGTTATGAAGCCCGGAAAACTTCAAACGAGGAGCAAACAAAGAGGCCAAGATTTATGTTGAAAGGTCCTTGACCGTGCACATCTTTTGTTTTGCGCTCATACACTATGCATGAATTACGTAATCGCAACGTTACTATTGGTTAGTTGCTTGAACACACGTAACTACCTATTGTGTTTTGTCAGGTTTTGTGCACGGTCAACCCCCAACATAGCGAACAAAGAACATACAACAAAGAACTTTGCCAGGATTGATAACCATTTCCCTCTATTAACTATGGGCTAAAGAAAACTGTTGTCAATTTAGGGGGGGAGGGGGGCCTGTTTCCCTTGTTCCCCCTGTTCCCTCTGTTCCCCCTGTTCCCCCTGTTTCCCCTGTTTCCCCTGTTCCTCCTGTTTCCCCGGTTTCTCCTGTTTCCCCTGTTTCCCCTGTTTCCCCTGTTTCCCCTGTTTCCCCTGTTTCCCCTGTTTCCCCTGTTTCCCCTGTTTCCCCTGTTTCCCCTGTTCCCCCTGTTTCCCCTGTTTTTCCTGTTCCCCTGTTCCCCTGTTCCTCATGTTTCCCCTGTTTCCTCTGTTCCCCCTGTTCCCCTGTTCCCTTGTTCCTACTGTTCCCCCTGCTCCCCTGTTCCCCTGTTCCCTTGTTCCTACTGTTCCCCCTGCTCCCCTGTTCCCCTGTTCCCCCTGTTCCCCCTGTTCCCCATGTTTCCCCTCTTCCCCTGTTCCCCATGTTTCCCCTGTTCCCCTGTTCCCCTGTTCCCCTGTTCCCCTGTTCCCCTGTTCCCCTGTTCCCCTGTTCCCCTGTTCCCCTGTTCCCCTGTTCCCCTGTTCCCCTGTTCCCCTGTTCCCCTGTTCCCCTGTTCCCCTGTTCCCCTGTTCCCCTGTTCCCCTGTTCCCCTGTTCCCCTGTTCTCCCGCTACAACGAATCGTTACGGTAAACCGTGAATAATTACCGATTCGGAATTAAGAACAAATCGATTTTCTAAAATATACATATATGTTATTCGCCGGCCGGGAGGTCCGTATAGGGAAAAACTGTGCCCGAGGTCTTTTTTTGTTGTTGCCCAGTGTACATTTGTTCAAGATCTTCCTTAGTACGTTTTTATTCATTTACCTCGAAATTCAGCAATTCCAACATTTTTTGAAATCGTTCCCTGCAAGATTTCACTTGCGTCCTTACCCCATCAGATGATCGATCAGCTATGGTTTCTTAAATATTCTGTTCTGGTACACACTGCCACCGCCATCACACCATCCTGTACCCATAATACGCCGAAGGGAATGATTAGTATAGTGCCCATCGAACCCCGCTTTTTTCATAATTTTCTCTACCACATTCCCCAAAGTTTATCTCCCTGTTGCTTTTTTGTAATACCAGATGTCCGCTTTTGGCTTAGGCAAATCTCGCAAATAAAACACGTTATCGCTGACTTCCTTTGGGACACGAGACATGTATTTCTTACACAGTTCAACTGGGCAACGCTCTACATTAGTCAAATTCTTTTATGCCCGAACAACTTTCCTTTTGATACGCAAATGGCTCAATCCTCCATTATTAGTCTTACTTATATCCACGGTATACTGCAAAAATTCACTGCCCAATTCATAGCTGTGAGTTTATTATTCTCAAATTCTTGTGTTCTTGCTCAGCCTTCAGAGCAAATTGAATGCCCAAAACTCAAACCAATGTATCGCGAAGCAATTCCGCGTTTTCGTCACCTCGCCACTGTAAGTTTCTTTTAAAACAGCTTTATTTCTCTCCTCCTTCCATTGATCAAAGACTTTCAACACCCACGCCCATTTTCTACATCTGACACCCAACTTTTCTCAAACGTCTCGCATTCCAAAGATGTAATTGGTCTTAGAATGAAATATGAAATACAGTTTGTCAGGGGATAAAAAAAAGTGACCGAAATAATAAAGTTACTATCATTCTCCGAGCTCTGCGTAATGAAAATTGCTGCTTCATCTTCAGAGGAATCCTTCATCCCGGGCTTCCAACAAGCGAGCTATGCACTGAATAAAATGACTGAGTACTCTGGGTTATAAAGTACAGTAAAACCCCGCGTATAAGAACCAGTGGATTAAGAACCAGCAGGCTAAATTTGTTATTTAGACCTCCAACATTTAAGAACCAGTTTTGCCTAAAAATTGAAACAGGTTCTTATTTCGAAAAATCACTCATTCATAATGCTTAAAAAAGGTTAAACTGATGACAACGAAAATGTAACCGAGTGTCTCATAATTTCACTATATATGTGGACCTTGACCAGAGTACATGTGTTTGTCGTCTATAATGTAGTCATAATAGGCACACCAAATAGAAGGACCACACCCATATTGATCAGCAACAACCCATTTTCTCCGGCTTGAAAATAAGAACCAATTTAAGAACCACTTTAGCCTAATTTCTCGGTAGATACCAAATATATAAGAATATTTTTATTTTTAACTTGGAAAAATACTGGTTCTGAAACGCGGGCTTTTACTGTATGCAAATTGTTTTGGACGTTCTCGTCAACAACAAATGAATAAAATAACAATTTTCACACATGATCATAGTTACATAATCTTCACAACAACTGAGGACTTGGTGGTTACGTAATCGCCACCGCACTGTATACGTAGTGATAATAAGTGCTGATTTCATTGTTAAAGTTGTATTCAAAATCAACGTAACAGCCGAAGGGGCGGCTAAAATCGACGATAAAATCCAGGGAGAGAACAATAGGATTTGATCAGGATCAATACTGAATTATTAGTTGCATAATCTTCACAACAACTGAGGACTTGGTGGTTACGTAATCGCCACCGCACTGTATACGTAGTGATAATAAGTGCTGATTTCATTGTTAAAGTTGTATTCAAAATCAACGTAACAGCCGAAGGGGCGGCTAAAATCGACGATAAAATCCAGGGAGAGAACAATAGGATTTGATCAGGATCAATACTGAATTATTAGTTGCATAATCTTCACAACAACTGAGGACTTGGTGGTTACGTAATCGCTACCGCACTGTATACGTAGTGAAAATAAGTGCTGATTTCATTGTTAAAGTTGTATTCAAAATAAATGTAACAGTCGAAGGGGCGGCTAAAATCGACGATAAAATCCAGAGAGAGAACAATAGGATCGAAATAGGATTTGATCAGGATCAATAATTATTTGCCTTACTGCCTACTGCGCAAGGCGTTACGTAGTTAGTGTTATTTTGACGGAAGATTGACAGTTCCCTACTGGACATTATAAAAGCAATGCGACAGGTTTTCTAGGCGCTGTGGTTAGTTAAAACTCGCGAGATAAAGTGCAACATTCCAGTTTCAACTGAAGGTACGTCTTGCAGTTCCACCTTATGGAAGTTAGGAATTGATGCAAAACATTTTATTTGCAGTTCAATTGTTTTTATCAACACTGCAGTTATAATATTGAACACAATTCCTCCTAACGTTAACGTTAGTCAAATTATAATTGTCGTTTGTTTTATTCCATCTTCCACAGCAACTTCCTAAAGCGAAAATGAACCGATTGAGCCTTGTCATTCTGCTGTTCTGCATCTTCGGGTAAGTGGTCGATTCAGGGAAAGCTACCGAAGAATTTGTTTATCTTAGTTTGCTCAAGTTACAGAAACAGAGCCGTTGACACCGATAAATTGTAATCCCGATTTCTTTTCTTCCCAATCTTTAGAGGCTACATTGCCGATGCTCGAGAGAATCACTACAAGGTCACTGTAAGTACAAAATTGCATTATCTTTATAATAATAATTGTGAGTACTGTGCAGCCTTCTTCTTGTGAATTAGTATTTCGCCAACCTTGTAAATTATAATTATTTTATTATTATGATATTTTCTGGCACAGCCTATAGTATCTTTCAAGCCCGTTTCTCAATGTGTAACACCATATATTATACAGTAAAAGCTATATTAAGTCCCTGGGGGCTTATTTTATTTCAGGTGTCAAGAAGGGGGTGGGGGGGGGGGGGGGCTTATTAGAGAGTGGGGTTTAATAGATAGGGGAGGGCTTATTTAAAATCATAAATTTTCGAGGAAATTCACATTGATTTTTCAAACTTTACTATTACACCACTAACTAAAACAGAACAAGAAATGGGTTATGCATGACACAGGCTATTACAATTGAAGCATGTACGAAATATTGAATTTTTCAAGGGCCTTCCCAATTTTCGAAAGCACTATTGTGAAAGATCTTAAAAGTGACTTAAAAGCTATCACATACAAAAGCTTCTCAATTTTTCTTAATATCTAACAAGCGATGCTTTTTTATGTAAACATTATTGTGACAGCAAGATAGGCGAATCCAATAATTGACTTTTCTGCCTTGTCCCTTGCAAGAGGGAGGAGGTCGCCTACCAACCAAAGCCAAACTTCTTCCCCATCGCTTTTCAAAACATTATGCGTGTATACACAGGTAACTGGCACAACGACAGGTGAATTATGCGTTTTGAATTATTCCTCCACCAACGACAGAGTATTAAATTGCTTTGTAACCTTCTTTCTACGCTGCTATAGTGCTCTGGGAACAGGTCCCAGACGTCGGTTGACAGGAGGAAGGAAGCCAAGACTAGCGAATTCTGGATACTCGCGTGTTGCCCAAAAGGTAAGAAATAAACGATTCCAGCTAATGAGGTCAAGTCAATGCAGCATACATGGCTTCAATAAAGGCTCAGATCTAGCACAAAGCAGAAGGCTGAAAAGTATAGAATTCGGATATATCTTATTGTTTTCTTTACACATAGATGTTTTGTACAACGAAACAAAACGCCGAACGTGCCAACTACTTGTTAGAAAAGAATGCAGTGTTATAAATGTTCATACAGATTATTATTTTGATAGGTACCGAGATTTACTCGCGAAAACGCACTAGTAAATTTGTCTTTTCGACCAAACAAATTGTTAGAAAATCAATAACCTTTCGTAGATAATTTATGTTCATTAGAATAAACTTCCAGGTTCGTTAGAAACTATACATCAGTTCACACTGAATAATTATAGTCAAGGAAAAAAATTACAAATATATCATAAAACAAACCAAGATGAACAATTGAATATTATAATCAATATATTATATCGATATTTGATTGGCTCTTTGGAAATAAAGAAATCTTGAACGGAAGTAAAAATACGGGCGACTGAAGTCCAAAGAAATAGACTTCTGATGTTCGTAATGGATTTAAATTTGGCAAGATGAGTAAGAAAGTCGTATTGTACACGAAAATGTAAAAACATGAATATCAACAATTTGATCGCAGGGGCACTTTTAGTTTCGTGTTGCAGTTTAACGAACTGAAACCTCTCAACGAGGAGAGAAGCTACGTAGCTTTGTATCAGCTCCGTCAATAATATAGGACTAAGTTAATACGCTACTGTTTGCATGTCGTGCCAATCTGCTTGTCGAGGCCGTCGTGATAACAGCGGGTGGGGCAACTATCACGTGACTCCTTTACCTGCTCAAAACGATATTTTGAATTTTTTTGCAGGAATGCCATTGACGTATCTCAATGGCAATGCCTTTTGCTGTGGGGGAAGGGGTCATTGCATGGGTAAGTACTTTTTATAGCCAAATACATACACGTTGGTATAAAAATGAAAGGAAAAAATATTGAATGAAAAAAAAACTGATCACAAACACATGCGACCCCTCCTATTTCCTTTCCTTGGCGAGTTCAGACCCCATATAAGGACAGTGGATTTCTGGTAATGGACTAAGTTGTGTACAATCACAGTTTCTTGAACAAGCAGCTTCAAACTTAAGAAAGAGCTTTACAAAGAACAATATTATTGAGAGACAACCAACTTAAATGTCACTCCTTGGATAGCAAAACAGTTAATGATCATCATCCGCAAAAAACCCCTGTACCCTTAACTTTATTTTAACAGTCCCTAAATCAGACGATTTGTTTTTTAACATACATTATAGATTGATTAGCCACTAAAAAACAACAAAAACGGCAAAATTCCCCTTATGACGAGGTTGGCTGAACCAATATTGCCCTCATCAAGGGCGAGTATTTATGGAGATACTCGCGTGCAGCTTGTTTTTACAGAGTTATATGCCAGAGAATCTAACGCTCATGAAAAGACACCATTCTATTATGCATAAGAAACATGTCATGCACTTGCAAAGATTGCTAATAGCGTTCCTTTTTATTTCAGGCAACATCTGTACTTGCAATGGTAATAAAGTCACTGGAACGATCTCCACCCAGATGAGTTTGATTAAAAGTGTATCGTAAGGAGGATTAAAAATGCTGCTACTTGTGCTGGCAATTAAAAGCACTGAATTCCTCACTTACATCAAAAATGTGATTGAATAGACAATAAATGAGCTGGAAAGGAATAAAGAGTACATGTGATTACATACAAATATACCCTATGCTATTTTAGACTACTTCAGTCAGACTCTTTCAATCCTAAGCTATTATTAGCATACTATGCGCGTTTTGATTGGTCGAAGCTGGTCGAAAACCTATGTACTATTGTACCGGTAAATGCATAGATAACGAGAGCAAATGACAAAATTAAAACTTTATCTGCAATATGGCTGCCAGTGGCGTCCGGGCTTAACAGGAGTTGTTTTTTTCAGTAGCTGTGTATCAAAATAATAATCATAAAACATAAAAAAAAACTGAGAAAACAAAATCAACAAAGGGAAACCAAAACACAAACCGAACCGAACATTGTGCGCGCGCGATGCTACGCTATTACAAGATGGCGCTCCGCCCGAGGAATTCCTCACATATCGCAATCAATGATCAATTCCTTCAAAGTGCCCCCCCCCCCCCCCCCCCCTATGCATCTCGAAAAGTATTGACGCTATGAAAATGAAACTTACATGCTGTGTAAAGCATCCGATAATGTTTATTTTAGTGGCAGTCACGTGTCAATTATGACGTCATACACGCCACAATGACGTCATACATTTAAAAAATCGGCCATCTTGGATCCTAAATCTTGGATTTCTAAATTTTTCAGAAATGGCAGATAATCTCCAAATTTGATTTGAAAAAATCAAGAAAAATATAAATATGCTAAAAAAGCAAAGATTTTGGAATGATTTCATCGTAAAAAGCAACAATTTCATGAAAACTGAAAATTAAGCTAAAAAAAACAAATTTGGGTAAAATGATCTGTATCTCGAAAAGTATTTGTGCTATAAAAATGAAACTTATGTGGTGTATAAAGCATTCAAATGTGTTTATTTTAGTGACAATCTCGAATCAATTATGATATCATATCACGCCAAAATAGCGTCATGCTTTAAAAATGTCCGTCATCTTGGATCCGCCATCTTGAATTTTTACCTGTTCAGATATGTCAGAAAATCACCAAATTTGATTTGAAAAATCGAAAACAATATAAGGATGCAAAGATTTTTGAAGAAACTCTTCGTAAAAAGCTCTCATGAAAACTGAACATTAAGCTGAAAATACCAAATTTGGGTAAAATGGCCTGTCAAAACTTGGTTGCCATGGAAACATCAAGTCAGGTGATCAAAAAATTGATACACCAAAATGTTCCCAAAAGTCATAAAGTTTGGCTATGATTGCTTGAATGCTCTTTTAAGTACGATGGGCAACAGGTTTTATTTGTGATTAATTACAAAATTCAGACATTTTTGTTTAGGGCGGTTTGTTCGCGATCGAAACAGTGAAATTGAAAAAGATATGGCTAAAATCATTAATTTATTTAAACTATTCACATAAAACAAAATTCGTCAAAACAATATTTGCTCTAAAGTTCTCTTGAAAGGAAAAATAACAGAATTTCATAAACAGCAAATAAATAGTCATTTAGAAGTGTTAATATGTATTGTGCAATTACTCAACTAGCAATTTGGCATAAAATGTTTTGCCTGAACTGAGCGGGTTTCGCTCGACGAACAAAAATTACATTACTTTGCTGCGCATGGATTCTTCTTCGAGTTTCTGTAAGTCCTCTTCTGATTGGTTGGCTACGTTATTTTCTTGTTTCTGATTGGCTCAGAGCAGCGGGCTAAATATATTTTAGCCCGCTAAATTTTCTATTTTAGCCCGCAAAATACGCCACAATTCCCGATTAAATTAGGATAATAATGAATTTATTTTAATGGTTCTTCCAAAACTTTCTGATAAATTAATGCATCCGGTCCATTCTCTCGGCAAACTCGCGCGCCAATTGCATTTTTAGGCCACCTTTCGTAATAGTTCAGCTCCCAAAGTTACCTACGCGACGACGACCAATCGCTGACCGACGAGCCCGTGGAATCTGGTACGAGACTTTGGCCAATCACAATAAACGAAAAGAACGCAATGAACCAATGAGAACTCGAAGCCAGTATACGTAACCGGCGCCAATCGCGGGAAAACGCGTGTGACGAAGTCGTGATTGGTTTTGGTTTTGTATCTGATTTGTATTTAATATGTTTCTGATCCGCATTTTCTTAAATGGTGAGCCAGTGACTAATGAAGAATACTATAATTGTGTTGGGTAAATATTGGCCACGCAAGTGGCCGCGTTTATTGATTTACTCGTTTATTGATTTACTAAATAAAGTTGTTTTAAGAATTTAACTATGGACTTAAAGTGCGTGAGGTGCCCCAGGACGCGCCAAAGCTCTTCTTTGCGAAAAGGAGGGCGGTCCAGGTACTGATTGTGACGTTAAGGAATTAGAAAGAATCAAGTAACCTAAATTAACCGCCCGGTAATGTGGTTTAATCTAACGGAAACACCTTGCGACCGAAACATAAAAGCCTTTATCTGTCATAAAGCTCATTTAGAGTTTGTTTTCGATTTTGAAGGTAATGCACGATTCAAAGTTGTGTGACATAGTAAGTAAGTAAGTAAGTAAGTAACTAAGTGAGTGAGTGAGTGAGTGTGTAAGTAAGATCTTTAATTTTGTCTCCACTCCACAAAGAATAAACAACCCAAAGCTATACTCCAAATATGTTTATTTTGGGAGGGCCTCAGTGGCGAGAAACACACCGAACCAATATACAATACAATATACAGCATTAATGTACGTATTCCTGCTAAATACAATGATACTCCTGAACAATAATGCTTTACAAAGTAACTTTTTCGTCAACACAACCAAAGTAAGCACGCAGGTTTAATGTCAGTTAGACTGCCAGTTAGGCTGCCAATTAGGCTGCCTGTTAGGCTGCCAGTTAGGCTGCCAGTTATGCTGCCAGTTAAATAGGCTGCCAGTTAGGCTGCGTCTCATGATCAGTTAAGCACAAAGACTAAGACTAAGTATAACGGACTTAGGGAAGCATACAACATTATAATAAATTGGCGAGCTTGTACCCGTAACTCAGTAGCGTGAAAGGTTTACAGAAAATAGATTCAAATCAGTAGAGAACGGCAAAAAAGCTAAACTAGCAGAGCTGAGCAACCGCTCAAAAACAAATGCGGTTAGAACGGAGGCCAGAAAAAACCTGCCAGAAAAACCCCGTGCGAGAAAACTAGACAGGAAATTTGAGTAGGAACCATGGCATGCTCCAAGCGGTTAGAAGCCCATCCTACGAAGGCTTTACAGAGGAAAAAACAGTTTCTCCTACGATGAAAGAAATCTGAAAAAAAACTTAACAAATAAAAAATTAAGCGAGACTAACGCGGTTGGTTCTGAGGCCTAGCTATACCCTACCTAATATACGCCTACGTCACTACCCATGATTCCCCGGCCATGAACTCAGGCCATGTTGTATTTCGTGCCGACAAAATATTTATTTCAGTCTTCTTCGCAAGCTCATTCGACAGAAATAACACTTTTGAGAGGGTAGCACGTAATAGCTAGGCGAATAAACTTGTGGCCCTCTAATAAAAACTCTAAAAACTAATGGTATTTAAAATACTATTTACAATACATCAAAACAATGTTTTCCAAAACTGTTTCATTGCATTTCGCATCGGCCCAATGCGCCAAGCATAGACGACGGGGTTGAGTGACGAGTTGAGATAAACAAGCGAGGTCGACCATCGCATCATTAGCCGCCTGTAAGATAAAGGCCAATCGATAAAGAAAACAATACCTCGTATGAAAATATAAGGAAAATAACAGAGAACAAGCAAAATTAGCAAGATGAACATGGTGATAAGAGATTTTCCGTAACGCGTCATGTTAAACGCGTCAGAATCATGCTGCACCTGTGCTTGAGCCTGAATCTGAATTCGGTGGCGACGGCAAATGCGATAGATCGTTGAACACGTTGTTATATTTACCAAGATACATACAGTTATGATGAAGATCCAAACGGCCCGATTTATCTCAGTGTCTATGATGATTGTTAGAGCGTACACCAAGCTTATCACCCAGATAATGGAGAGTACGACGGCAGTCTTCCTGATCGTAACGATAGCAACGTACTTTAGATGCAGTAACAGGGCAAGACATCTGTCTACACTGACCGAGGTGAGGGTCAGAATTGTAGCGGAGAGGAAAACGGCCTGTATGCATCTAAATGCTGTCCACAGTTGCTGCGGATAAGTTCCCGTGGTCAATTCGTAAACCAAAAGCGCAATGAACAGCGGCTGGATGATCAGACCAACACCCACGTCGGATAAGGACAGTCCAAACAGTAGGACATTTGATGGCTCCTCATGTAAAGTTGGTGTCCTCCAAACCGCGCCGAGAACCAGGAAATTTCCAACAAACGCTATCACGGAAAACACGGCGTTTAGGACGCAGCCAGCGATGTAAAACTCGGCGTAACTTTCGCCTGCTTGTTTGGAATAGTTGCTTTGATTTGTGTGGTTGTACATTGCTGTAAACAGCTTGTTGAATCTGTATCTGACTGTGAACTTGTAGACTCTGTGTCGTGTTAAACGGCTCGGTCGAGAAGCACGTCAGGTCAGTTATGTTATAATGGTTTGCTTGCCATAGAATAAGTTGACAATTAAAAAGTTTTTGTTACCCTGAAGAAAGCAGTAATGCCGAAACGTCGGTCGTTCTTTATGACTTGAAATAGCGCAAATTACTTTTCTCAACGACAATTTAAAACTACCGGATCACAAAACCTAATCTGAATGATTATCTTCCTTAATGGCATTTCTTTTGTTTTAGAAAAATAATTGATCTTCACTGTTTTCAGAGAACATGGCCAGCGGACACACAACTGATCAGGCGATCTTGTTTTCGTTTGCACTGCACTCGCTTAGGCCATCCCCATAAAATGTTTGGTTTCCCATCGCCCTCTCTCTCGTGAAAGTGGGTCGGTCGGTCGGTAAAAAAAAAGCCGAGAAACGAAATATTGACAATTAAAACATAGATTGAAAAATGCGCGCGCTCTGATTGGTTAAAAACCATGTTTTATCAGAGTATAAAACATAGAAAAGCGTGTTTTATCGTTTCGCGCGCGTAAATCTATATTTTAAAGCACATAAAGAAGCCAAAACCATGTATTATACTGTCATAAAACACTCCGGGAATTTGAGAACACTCGAGAAATTTAGAAAACACTCGCCTGCGGCTCGTGTTTTCTAAATTTCTCTCGTGTTCTCAAATTCCCGTCGTGTTTTATGACAGTATAATACATGGTTTTGGCTTCTTTATTTGTTAATTAAAATATAGACTGAAAATTTCGCGCGCTCTGATTGGTTAAAAACCATGTTTTATCAGAGTATAAATCATAGAAAAGCGTGTTTTATCGTTTCGCGCGCGTAAATCTATATTTTAAAGCACATAAAGAAGCCAAAACCATGTATTATACTGTCATAAAACACTCCGGGAATTTGAGAACACTTGAGAAATATAGAAAACACTCGCCTGCGGCTCGTGTTTTCTAAATTTCTCTCGTGTTCTCAAATTCCCGTCGTGTTTTATGACAGTATAATACATGGTTTTGGCTTCTTTATTTGTTAAATAATACATAAATGATTCCAAGCGAGCCTTGATTATATCTTCCCCATGACCACCATTTTGAAACGAGCCGATATCACTCTGAAAGGTATTCGAAGACGTCATTACTGGGCTGATTTAGATTTCAGAGTGACTGTAAGATGTAAACAAAGCACTTTAACACCCGAGAAAAGGGCGCAAGCATGAATCAGAATTTTTTTTCACTTTGGCTATCCCCATGAAATGTGTTGTTTCCCATCGCCCGACCGACCCAATTTCAGTTTCAAAAAGTAAAAAAAAAAAAGTTTCTGATTCATTCCCTGCGCCCATTTGTCGCGTGTTTTCAAGTTTAATTTGCTTTATTTACATCTTTAATGTCACTAGCTCTGACATCTAAATCAGCCCAGTAATGACGTCTTCGAGTGATATCGGCTCGTAACAAAATGAAGGTCACGGGGAAGATAAAATCAAGGCTCGCTTGGCATTATTTATGTATAATTTGTCGGCTTTTTTGTTTTTGTTTTTAACCGACCGACGGACCCACTTTCACGACATTTTAAACATTTTTAAACATTTTATGTTTTATGGGGATGGCCTTTTTGAAAAAACTGGGTCGGTCGGGCGATGGGAAACCAAACATTTTATGGGGATGGCCTTATAAATGCATAAAGATTCAACAGACCTTCGATTCCTGTAGAATATACATGCGACAAATGAACCTTTCTATACGTTCCTTCAATTCCGTGTCACTAATGCATTTTCTAAGTCTGCATTTCGATCAAGGCAATATATATTCCCTTGATATAGTGTAGTTTGATTGTTTGTTTTGCCTTCTATCGTGTTAATGTGGCACTTATCAAAGTGAATTACTATATTTCTTGTTTCCCATCAATTCAACTTCACTAAACTTGACAAAGAAAATGATCGACTTTGATATAGCGAACGTTTTTGCCAAAATTAATGCTTTGCATTTATTCCAAAACGGTTTAGTCAATTTATCGAAATTAACTCACCTTATTGTAGGAAAAATTAACGCGAGTTAAATTAACGCGAATTGGACGGAAAATTACTTCCGAATAACGGAAATTAACGCGAAAGTGGAGGTAAAGTTCCAAACTGAAGAAAATTAACGCGATTAGCACAAATGAAACAAATATATTTTGGCCGAAATACAAGAAATCAGATGTCCATAACTACTCTTCTGGATGCGAGGGTGAACTGGAAATATTGTAATTTTAAAAGGCTTTTAGGCTTTTACATTGTAAAAGATTGAAATACAGTGTGCAGAAAAGAGAAAGCTATCGTTTCTTCGGTGTCAAATATCTCTGTACAGGATCCAGAATTTGGGGTTATAATATAAATGGAAATTAAGGTCGCGGAAATTAACGCTCCACTTAATTAATTAATTACGCGCGGAAATTAGTGGGCATATCAGATTAACAAATAGATTCTATTTGGCCGTGCGTCTGTACTCTAAAATAGTACAGATGACGTCAAAACGTGACAAGAACAACTAAAGTGGCCCACGAGACGCAGTCGAGTGGGTCACTGTTGTTCTTGTCACGTTTTGACCTCTTCTGTACTCTATTAGAGTACAGACCCACGGCCAATTAGAATCTATTCGTTTTATATAATTTTGGAGATATTCGCTTCGGATTTTCACTTGAATGTACGCTAAATAAGCCGATAAAAATTATGTCAACAAACATCGAGTTTAGGCCACAGTGTTTTCATGCACTCAAATAAAACTTTGTGAAAACTAAACGGCTTAAAATAAACCACTGCTCAACTCAGAAAATGTTTCGAAAAACAAATATTTAGAGACTAACCTGATATGAGGAAAAACAATCTGAATTATTCCAGTCCAAATCCCGTTGCAAGTCGCTTCACGGCGAGCGATAATCCCGCTAAATTTCTCGGATTCTGTTCACAATGAGCCAAAAGTCCATCATATTTTCCTCCAAGTTCTAGCCAAGCTTGAACAGCTGATTTAAAATTATGATCTACATTGAATTTCCTACGGAATATTTCCATTTTGATGAAAAGTTTTCTGTTTTGAGACGGCGATGCAAAGATTCGTGTTGTAGCAGGGCGCGCGTGTTTTCCCGCCACACGTGACGTCATTCTTCCGTCTGTACTCTAATAGAGGACGGTTCTAAACCAATCACAGCGCGAGTTTTACACAGTAAATTATATAAAACAGTGTATTTATTAAATTACAGTGTCATATATATATCTTTAAAACATAGATTGAAAAATACGCGCGCTCTGATTGGTTAAAAACCATCTTCTATTAGGTAAATAATACACGGTTTTGGCTTCTTTATTTGTTAAATTTATATTTTTTCGTTTGCCGGTTTTGTCATTTCGTACCATGGTATTTTGTTTTCGCATTTAAATACTGTTTATTGTGAGCGATACAAGCTCCCGTAAGCGGCCACCTATCCCTTATACTGCCTGTGGCCGCTTACGAGAATCATTCCCGTAAGCGGCCAGCTCCAGTCTACAATCATTCTTGTACCCAGATTCCACGGGCTCCTCGGTCAGCGATTGGTCGTCGTCTCGTAGGTAGTTTGGGGGGTTTAACTTTTGTCAAATTTCCAGTTCAGTAATTCCACAATAAATTTTAACACTTCTAAATGGCTGAGTATTTCTTTGCTGTTTATGGATTTCTGTTATTTTTCAGTTCAAGAGAACTTTAGAGCAAAGATCGTTTTGACGAATTTTGTGGTTTTCTGACCAAAAAAAGCCCGGTCTGAGCATAATTAAGTTGTGTACATAACTGCGATGGTCTTTGATATATCAATGATTTAAATTTACTTGTACGGTATTGCACATAATGCCTGTGGAATGACACTTAAAAAAATGACTGTTAGATCTGAAATAAAAATGCAATCTACAATACCGTGAAATTCCGAAAATAAGCCCCGGGGCTTATTAGTTTCAAATGACTTTTTTGAGGGGCTTATATTCGGAGGGGGGCTTATATTCGGAGGGGGTTATATTCGGAGGGGCTATTATAGGAGGGGAATCGACTGAGCTTATAATTGGAGATAAATTTGTGTCGGCAATTTTTCAATGTTCAAATGATAATATTGGGGCCGTTAACTAGAAATTCGTGGCAACGTAATCCGGCTCTGAACATGCCAACACAACAGTAATAAACTTTATTGAAAGTGGAATACCGTACATCATACCAGTTTGAGATGGAGGGGCTTATAACTTTGACACATAATGGTATGTGTAATTTGCATTGGTTTATTTTGTATTTGAGGGCAATTCTCAAATACAAGTCCCCGGGGCATTGTTTTATGCGCGTGAATCATACTGTACGTTGATACCAGAACTGCAGAAGATCTTTCCGCAGTAAAACTTAAGCTAAATTGGCAGCAGCTTTCTTGCGTTACAGTTAATTAGATGCGGATTAATTCATTTCTGATTTAGTTTTATTTGTTTCTATTTTTATTTTTATTTTTCAGGAACACATGCATCAACCATACTGTAATTTTTTATGTTGTTTTTGACGTTGTTGTTGTTGTTGTCGGACGTTATATAGACTAATCCATATTTGGGTTATTCTGAGGTACCAACCCTTCCCAATTTCCCTTCTCCAAGGCGTCTTTTCTAAGCGCGCGGCTGCATGCTTTCTCCTCAGATCAGATCGTCTTCATAATTTTTTTTTTCTCGCGCGCTGATTGCTCTATTTTGGTCCCTCCTACCACCCATGTAAGTCTGTTGCACAGTCTACTCCATGCTAGTATTCGGTTGCTATTGGTGTCTCACGATATCAGTAGCTTCCAAAAAGGTTGACTTAGGACCATGACAAAAAGGAACTGTGAGTAGTCAAATATTCAGAGTAAATTCAAGTTTCTGCATTAGCAAGTCGAAACTTTGGGTCAATCAAACAGCTAGTTGTCATTTAACCCAAATTTACGGCATTTCCTAGCAGCAGCTTGCTTTAACTCGAAATGCTTTTTGCAACTCATAGCAGCCCTTTAGGTTGTGGCATTCACCAGTTCATATTTTCAACCATTTTAGCTGTAAACTCAGACATTCGGCTAACAATGATGTTGATAAATCCCCAGTTATATCGCCATTTGCTCGAAGAAGAAGCTAAAAGATGTCGTCAAGATATCCCAACCACTGAGATATAAGTACTTCACAACCTTTCTAACAATCTAAATGCTAATAATAGCTACATACGGATTGAAAGAGTCCGACTGAAGTAGTCTAAAATAGCATAGGGTATATTTGTAAGTAATCACATGTACTCTTTCGTCTTTTCCAGCACATTTATTGTTTATTCAATCACATTTTTGATGCAAGTGAGGAATTCAGTGCTTTTAATTGCCAGCACAAGTAGCTGCATTTTTGATCCTCCTTACGATACACTTTTAATCAAACTCATCTGGGTGACAAGCGTTCCAGTGACCTGACCACCATCGCAAGAACAGAGGTTGCCTGAAATAAAAAGGAACGCTATTAGCAATCTTTGCAAGTGCATAACATGTTTCTTATGCATAATAGAATGGTGTCTTCTCAGGTGCGTTAGATTCTCTGGCATATAAATCCTGGTTTCCATATGATCGCAACGATAACGATCGCTGCGATCGTTGCGACTGCGGTCGTTGCGATCGTTGCGATCATATGGAAAAACCAGGCTTAACTCTGTAAAATTAACAAGCTGTAAGAGAGTATCTACATTACTCGCCCTTGGTGAGAGTAATATTGGCTCAAGGTTCAGGCGGCTCTAGCTGAAAGCCAACCTCACCATTGAGGGGAATTTTGCCCTTTTTGTTGTTTGTGGTAACTTTTCAATCTACAAGTTGAAAAAAAAACCAATCGTCTGATTTAGGGAAGTTAAAATAAAGTTAAAGGGGACAGGCTGTTTTTGCGGATGATGACCATTAACTGTTTTGCTATCCAAGGAGTGAAAAGTTGGTTGTCTCTCAATAATATCGCTCTTCCAAAATAATATAATCGTCTTCAAACACTAGTACTGAGGTGAAGCACTTTCTTTAGTTTGAAGCTGCTTGTTCAAGAAACTGTGATTGTACACGACTTAGTCCATTACCAGACTCCACAGTCATTACGCTCGGTATATAGGGTCTGAACTCGCCAAGGAAAGGAGAGAGGATAAGGATAACTTCCATGCGCATGTGCAGAACGTCGCCTTTTATTCAATAAAATCTTATGGAAAATTCATATTTTTTGATGGCTTTTCAAATTTGTAGCTGTTTGGGTTGAGGGTGCTTGTTTCTTTGACAAAATCACCGTGTTCAGTTTGGACTGCATAGAATTATTTTCCGTTGCAAACAGAACATACATTCAGCGGCAGGAATAGTGAATTATATTGAAAACTATGATGTTGGAGGATAAAGATCGACTTTGGTTGTGGCTTTCCAAAGGCGATCGGATAATCGCACTTATCAAGATTAAGTCAGATGCTTTTGAACTGTTGCCGGTCCATTTGAAAGTACTAAATATACGATGCAAGGAAATCACCTCCTCCACTTCCTGGCCGGCGTTGCATTTAATTTGTAGCTTTTTCCATTAGCGTTCAACGACATACTGTATGTGGACTTTGAAAGGTCTTCGTCGCATCGCCGATGGAGCCTTGAAAAATAACCCACAAAATTGCCAACGCGTTTTAAATGCATAGACGTTCAATCGATCCATGCCAGAGCCATCTGTTTTCATTGAGACGCAAAGCATTGTTGTTATGGTACATGTCAAGAGTAATAGTATTAGCCATTATAGGAACTACAAGAACTGAACACAAAATTTGAAACACTGCTCTAGGAGTCTCAGAGCAGGTCGTCTCAGACAATTATTAGGCTCCTAAAGATGAGCTAAATCACAAGTATAACTTGCGAGGGATAGAGGCTATGTTGAGATCAAAAGTGAAATGGTTAGATTACCGGAGAAAAGGCGACTAAATATTATTTCAAGTTAGAAAACACGAACTATGAGAAGAAGCTCATTCGCGAGCTGAAACCTGTAAATGTTGAGATAACATCGTACCCCAAACCGAGATCAAACAAATCAATCGAGAGTATTTTTAGTATGATGTCACCAGGTCCTCGTCTGACGAATGAAGAATACAGCTAAACATTGGTTTTGATGGCATTCTTCAAGGTTTAGAAATCCCTCAAACACTGAAGTAATGACGAACAGGAATTTTTTGGACTAGACTTGACCGTCGGAGAATTAAAAATGGCTTAACTTCTTTTTCAAAGAATAAAACTCCAGAAGAAGATGGTTTCATCGAATAATTTTATGAAGCATTTTTTGACCTTCTTCGGAAATATCTGCTCAATTTGTGCGAGTAGGATCTTCACAAGGGCTCTCTCTCCATCTCTTAACGAGTAGGAACAATAACATCAATTCATTGAAAACAGATTACAGCTTGTTGGAGTTAACGAGCTGGCGCCCTATCTTTGCTGAACGTGGACTACACAAAATTTTGGCAAAGACGTTGGAAAACAGAGTAGAAAAATACTTGATAAAAATAACTCATACAGATCAATCAGGATATTTAAATGGTAGATATATCGGCCAACATTTCAGCATTCTATAGGAAACTTCATTAGGGACCGGTCATTTATTGCAGGGGAAGGGTGGGGGAGACCTTGTGCAAATGGTGGAGGGTTACCAATATTTGGGCAAGCATTTGAGGAGGCTCGCATGTGTTTTTGTTCAGTTTTTTTTTCATTCAACATTTTCTTCCTTTCCTTTTTATACCAACGTGTATGTATTTGGCTATAAAAAGTACTTACCCATGCAATGACCCCTTCCCCCACAGCAAAAGGCATTGCCATTGAGATACGTCAATGGCTTTCCTGCAAAAAAAAATTCAAAATATCCTTTTGAGCAGGTAAAGGAGTCACGTGATAGTTGCCCCAGCTGCTGTTATCACGACGGCCTCGACAAGCAGATTGACACGACATGCAAACAGTAGCGTATTAACTTAGTCCTCAGATATTATTGACGAAGCTGATAAAAAGCTAGCTTCTATCCTCGTTGAGAGGATTCAGTTCGTTAAACTGCAACATAAATATTTATGACATGAAACATAAATATTTATGAGAGCCCTACTTAAAACAAAAAATTATCAAAATTATAAGACAAGAAGGAGCATGTAAGATCTGTAGTAATGCAGATGGCGATCAGTTGGTGACCAAAATCAACAACTTCAGCGAAATTAACTCTCTTATCAGATATATTTTGAAATTACAGCAAGAGGCCCAAAAGTGTGACTAGTTTTAATTAATTCACATTCTTTCGTGCGTGGAGACTATCCAATCAGACGCCGAGGATAGCTAGTCTCGGCTTTTGATTGGATAGTAATGCTCGCCAATCTCGTCCCCGTAGCCCTTTCGCGTCTCTTAGCCGGTTGGGGCCTAGATACGAGAAACAAAGGGCTCTGGAGACAAAGAATTTTCCTGCCCTAGATTCTAGGACTTCCGGTCTTCATGTATGTCGTCTTCAAGTGACATGCTAGTGCGTGGGACTGTAATGGCGGCCGACGTGAACTGAAGAGTCCATGTGCTTTCCTCGATTTCCACAATTTACCGCCCCACGTGGAGCAAAGAGGTACATTGCCAGGTTTTGGGAATTACTTTTATATTTTCGATTCATGGCTTCAGCGATACTGATGATGGAACCGAGTTGATGATCTGCAAGAGTTACAAGTGTGAATTTGTTCTTTGGTTCGTAATATATAACGTCGCTTGGCGATTCCTAATGTATCGGTACAGGCACGGATGTATGAATGTTTTGTTTCAGTTTTGAATTAGTTTGTCATTAATTAATAATATAGTGAGCCATTGGCACGTTAAGATTATTATAGCTATGATGTTTCTAAGTTTTAACCGGTTGGATATTCCACGCCGCTTTAGGCCAAAATCTTCATCACCTGCCTCTTCTTCTAAGTTCTCCACGAAATAAATTTGTATTTACACTCGTGAATTTTCGCGTATTTTCACTTCCGTTCAAGATTTCTTTGCTTTCAAAGAGCCAATCAAAAAATTCGAATTTCCTATGTCCCCAGAGCCCTTCGTTTCTCGTGCCTAGGCCACGCCGGCTAATAGACGCGAAAGGGCTGCGGGGACAAGAATGAAATGCGCGCACGATCGCGAAAGAATGTGAATTAGTTAAAAGTAGTCACACTTAAGCCTGGTTTCCATATAATCGCAACGATTGCAACGATCGCAGCGATCGTTGTGACTGCGATCGTTGCGCTCGTTGCGATCATATGGAAAGCACTCGCAACGATCGCAAGAGTGGTTTCCATATGATCGCAACGATCGCAACGATCGCAGTCACAACGATCGTTGCGATTATATGGAAACCAGGCTTAAGATCAGTAGAGACTATGAAATTCTTATAATATTCAACTGTTCATCTTGGTTTGTTTTATGATATATTTGTAATTTGTTTCCATGATTATATTATTATTCAGTGTGAATATATAGTTTCTAACGAACTTGGAAACACTCAACAAGTTTATTCTAATAAAAAAAACATATCTAAGAAAGGTTATTGATTTTCTAACAATTCGAATGGTTGAAAAGACAAATTTATTACTGCGTTTTCACGAGTAAATCTCGGTACCTTTGAAATAATAATCTATATGAATATTTAGAACACTGCATTCTTTTCTAACAAGTAGTTGGCACGTATCGGCGTTTTGTTTCGTTGTACAAAACATATATGTGTAAAGAAAACAATAAGATATGTACTTGTCTGCCTTCTGCTTTGTGCTAGATCTGAGTATTTATTGAAGCACTATATGGTGCCCTGATTGACCTCATTATCTGGAATCGTTTATTTCTTACCTTTTGGACAACACGCGATCATCCAGAATTCGCTAGTCTTGGCTTCATGCCTCCTGTCAACCGAGGTCTGGGACCTGTTCCCAGAGCACTATAGCAGCGTAGAAAGAAGGTTACAAAGCAATTTAATACTCTGTCGTTGGAGGAGGAATAATTCAAAACGCACAATTCACCTGCCGTTGTGCCAGTTACCTATGTATACACGCATAACGTTTTGAAAAGCGATGGGGCAGAAGTATATATGGCTTTGGTGGAAAAGCAACCTCCTCCCTCTTGCGAGGGACAAGGCAGTAAAGTAAATTATTGTATTCGCCTATCTTGCTGTCACAATAATGTTTTCATAAAAAAACATCACTTGTTAGATATCAAGAGAAATCGACATGCTTTTGTAAGTTATAGCTTTTAAATTACTTTTAAGATCTTAGCTTCACATTAATTAGTTCTTTCAAAACTGATTGGCAAGGCCCTTGAAAAATATAATATTTCGTACATGCTTCAATTGTAAACCTGACATAAATATGTTCGAATATATTACCTAAATATTATTAAAAGGTGGTGTGGGGTGGGGTAGAATGGAGGGGATAGGAGCGAAGTGGAAAAGATCGCAATGGAGTGGAGTGGCGAATGGAGTCTAGGTGAGTGGATTGGATTGGAGTGGAGAGGAGAGGATCGCAGTGAGATGGACAGGATCGGAATGGACTGGAAAGGCATGGAGTGCAGCGCAGTGCTAATATATATGTTTTTTATAATATACGGTGTTACACATTGAGAAACGGGCTTGGAAGATACTATAGGTTGTGCCAGAAAATATCTTAAGAATAAAATAGTTATAATCGACAAGGTTGACGAAATAATTCACAAGAAGAAGGCTATTGAAGCGCAGTACTCACAATTATTATTAAGATAATGCAATTTTGTACTTACAGTGACTTTGTAGTGATTCTCTCGTGCATCGGCAATGTAGCCTCTAAAGATAGAAACGAAAAAAAATGGATTACAATTTATCGGTGTCAATGGCTCTGTTTCTTTCTATATTCTTCTAAGTTATAGTTTATGTCTCTCTCTTACACAGAGAGTCTTGTCTTATCTTTGCCATATGTTCTATCTCTGTAACTGTCATGATTTTGGCTCTGTCTTTGTTTTTAACATTGTCTTTAACTGCGATGGGTTCCAGCTCTTCCTTTATTTGCATATTAAGTCTATGTCTGCCTCTCTTTCTACATGTTCAGGCAGCCATATATTATTATGTTCTAGTGAAGAGCAATATATGTAGTCACATAAATAACTTCGCAAGTTTAGAAATTGTGGGTTCTCTTCTTGGGGACATACCAAAGCTATAACTGACCTCTTTTAACTTGAGGACATTTTGAAAACGGTTATTATTAGCTCTGTGATAACTACCAATACTAATGATTAACATCAGGTAGTGATACTCAGGTAAATAATTTTTCGGGTACACAAAATATATTTTAGAAAATCGTAAAAGCATTCAATACTGCTGTTTTCTTTAGTGAAGAATATTAATAAAAAAAATTGTTGCAAAGCTGTAACTTGAGGAAACTAAGATAAACGAAATACTTCGTTAGCTTTCCCTGAATCGACCACTTACCCGAAGATGCAGACCAGCAGAAGGACAAGGCTCAATCGGTTCATTTTCGCTTTAGGAAATTGCTGTAGAAGATGGAATAAAACAAAATACAATTATAATTTGACTAACGTTAACGTTAGGAGGAATTGTGTTCAATATTATAACTGCAGTGTAGATAAAAACAATTGAACAGGAAATAAAAAGTTTTGCATCAATTCCTAACTTCCATAAGGTGGAACTGCAAGACGTACCTTCAGTTGAAACTGGAATGTTGCACTTTATCTCGCGAGTTTTAACTAACCACAGCGCCTAGAAAACCTGTCGCATTCCTTTTATAATATGTCCAGTAGGGAACTGTCAATCTGCCGTCAAAATAACACTAATTCATAATCTAGGCTAAAGTAAGGCCTTGCGCAGTAGGCAGTAAAGGCAAGTACGACTGCGCACAAGAATATTTAGCATATTTTCCTTCGACCAGGTATACAGTGTCGAGATGTTGTTTTTAGTCAATTTTTACCATCGTTCCCAAAGTATCTAACCAAAATAAAACGAGACAAATATAAAAAATACAACATACATTCTTGTTGATAAAAACGTATTATTTACGGCAGTAGGTTCACAAATAAAAGTACTTGTCAAGGATTATTGCACAACCGTAAGTTACAAGAAGGTCAATAGATAATTTAAACATAGGAGGCTGGCTTTCGAGCACCGCCTTCTTCCATAAATTATCTGTAAGTTACGAAATATAATTACGAAATATAATCATTAACGCCAAGCACCAGAGATACAAAAGGTATTATCCTGCTCAACCCTTTATTTGTGAAAGATAACAAACATATATAATTGAACTACCATTCAGAAATTATTACGAGAAATAACAATTGCTATGGTTTCAGTATACGGATCATCCATGTAAAAGAGATCCAGAAACTAGTTTAGATAGATAAGTACTAATGAATTCAAGAAAAGAAATAGGGGAAACAAGTTTAGTTTCGGACCAACGAGCAACTTCAGAATACCCAGCCATTAAACACGAATGATATTACAAAAGGGAGCTTGTACATTTTACTTTAGGAAGGCAGGCCTTATTAGCCAATAATCAACTAATGAGACAATACATATACTTCCAAATTAATGATGAATGAAACTTTTGACAAGTCATTTTCTCTTTTCTTCAGATGCCATTTAGGATGGTTTTCTGGTCAACACTTCATTTGTGAAAGATAACAAACATAATTGCATTACCATGTAAAAATTATTACGAGAAGTAACAGTCGCTATGGTTTCAGTACGGATCGTCCACAAGAGATCCAGAAGTTATTTTAGATAGAAAAGTACTAAGGAATTCAAGAAAATAAATAGTGAAAGCAAGTTCGTTTTGGACCTAGGAGCAACTTTAGTATACCCGGCTATTGAATACGAATGGCCTGATCTGCTCGCAAACATTTCATTCATTTTATAATATTTTGAAGTATGGTATAGTTTGACCACCTGTAGACGTAAGTTCATGAAAATCTGTAAGGCTCTGTTTCTGTTTTCGAGCACCGCCGGCTTCTTCCATAAATTATCTGTAAACCAGTTCGCAAATTACGAAATATAATCATTAACGCCAAGCTCCAGAGATACAACAGGTATTGTCCTGGTCAACCCTATATTTGTGAAAGATAACAAACATATATAATTGAACTACCATGCATAAATTATTGCGAGAAATAACAGTCGTTATGGATTCAGTATACGGATCATCCAAAAGAGATCCAGAAACAAGTTTAGATAGAAAAGTACTAATGAATTCAAGAAAAGAAATACATGTAGGGGAAACAAGTCAGTTTCGGACCAAGGAGCAACTTCAGAATACCTAGCCATTAAACACGAATGACATTACAAAAGGGAGCTTGCACATTTTACTTTAGTAAGGCAGGCCTTATTAGCCAATAATCAACTAATGAGACAATACATGTTGTTCCAAATTAATGATGAATGAAACTTTTGACAAGTCATTTTCTCTTTTCTTCAGATGCCATTTAGGATGGTTTTCTGGTCAACACTTCATTTGTGAAAGATAACAAACATAATTGCATTACCATGTAAAAATTATTACGAGAAGTAACAGTCGCTATGGTTTCAGTACGGGTCATCCACAAGAGATCCAGAAGCTATTTTAGATAGAAAAGTACTAAGGAATTCAAGAAAATTATATAGTGAAAACAAGTTCGTTTCGGACCTAGGAGCAACTTTAGTATACCCGGCTATTGAATACGAATGGCCTGATCTGCTCGCAAACATTTCATTCATTTTATAATATTTTGAAGTATGGTATAGTTTGACCACCTGTAGACGTAATTTCATGAAAATCTGTAAGGCTCTGTTTCTGTTTTCGAGCACCGCCGGCTTCTTCCATAAATTATCTGTAAACCAGTTCGCAAATTACGAAATATAATCATTAACGCCAAGCTCCAGAGATACAAAAGGTATTGTCCTGGTCAACCTTATATTTGTGAAAGATAACAAACATATATAATTGAACTACCATGCATAAATTATTGCGAGAAATAACAGTCGTTATGGATTCAGTATACGGATCATCCAAAAGAGATCCAGGAACAAGTTTAGATAGAAAAGTACTAATGAATTCAAGAAAAGAAATACATGTAGGGGAAACAAGTTAGTTTCGGACCAAGAAGCAACTTCAGAATACCCGGCCATTAAACACGAATGACATTACAAAAGGGAGCTTGTACATTTTACTTTATTAAGGCAGGCCTTATTAGCCAATAATGAACTAATGAGACAATACATGTTGTTCCAAATTAATGATGAATGAAACTTTTGACAAGTCATTTTCTCTTTTCTTCAGATGCCATTTAGGATGGTTTTCTGGTCAACACTTCATTTGTGAAAGATAACAAACATAATTGCATTACCATGTAAAAATTATTACGAGAAGTAACAGTCGCTATGGTTTCAGTACGGATCGTCCACAAGAGATCCAGAAGTTATTTTAGATAGAAAAGTACTAAGGAATTCAAGAAAATAAATAGTGAAAGCAAGTTCGTTTTGGACCTAGGAGCAACTTTAGTATACCCGGCTATTGAATACGAATGGCCTGATCTGCTCGCAAACATTTCATTCATTTTATAATATTTTGAAGTATGGTAGTTTGACCACCTGTAGACGTAAGTTCATGAAAATCTGTAAGGCTCTGTTTCTGTTTTCGAGCACCGCCGGCTTCTTCCATAAATTATCTGTAAACCAGTTCGCAAATTACGAAATATAATCATTAACGCCAAGCTCCAGATATACAAAAGGTATTGTCCTGGTCAACCCTATATTTGTGAAAGATAACAAACATATATAATTGAACTACCATGCATAAATTATTGTGAGAAATAACTGTCGTTATGGATTCAGTATACGGATCATCCAAAAGAGATCCAGAAACAAGTTTAGATAGAAAAGTACTAATGAATTCAAGAAAAGAAATACATGTAGGGGAAACAAGTTAGTTTCGGACCAAGGAGCAACTTCAGAATACCCAGCCATTAAACACGAATGACATTACAAAAGGGAGCTTGCACATTTTACTTTAGTAAGGCAGGCCTTATTAGCCAATAATCAACTAATGAGACAATACATTTTTTTTTTTTTTTTTTTTTTCCAACAAACAAATTTTATTGAGAAGACAAAAAGTAACAACAAATATTACAATAATATTACAATAAATACTACAATAAGTTACGCTTACAAATAAATTACAGTAAGAGAGAAAGCAATTATGAAGTTGCAGTTACAAGACTTTACGATTTATGATTACAATAATAATTATTATACAAGTCACAATTTACGTACACTCCTGATGTTCTTTTAAATACTGATATATTTACTGCATAAAATCTTTCCATTTCATATTAAATCGAGTAAGTGTATTTGCACGTATGGCAATATATTTTTCTAAATTTATTTTTTCTCGCACGGAGACGACAAAATCCGCAAATTGGTATTTTTTGTCATTTTTTGCGCAGATGTACAGGAAGTATTTGCTGATGAGAATAAGGTGGTTGAGGGTTTGAAGCGAAGATGAGCCTTTTAAGACACCGTATATTATTTCGTATTCTGTAAAGGCTGTCGCAATATGTTTCTTACATAGTGCGCGGTACCACTCAGCGAATTCTTTCCAGAAAGACACAGCCAATGGGCAGTGCACAAATAAGTGAGAAATAGTTTGTTCGGTGTCAGGGCAAAAAGGACAAAAAGCGGAATTGATCTTTTTCATTTTGTAGAGGAGGCTATTGGTAGTGAGTATATTGTGTACCACTTTAAATTGAAACACGGATAATTTGACTTCTTTTGTTGCACTAAAAGGAATTAAGTACACTTTACGGCATTGAGATGGATCAAAACCACATTTGACAAGTCTTTTTTCTGCCGTAGGTGGAGGGAGATTTTTACGATTAATAAGCAGATTATATATTGTTTTGCACGTTAGGCTTTCAATAGTGGGTATGGATGAGGAGAGTTCTCCAGTTTCTAATTGTAGAAATTCTTTCCAAATTAATGATGAATGAAACTTTTGACAAGTCATTTTCTCTTTTCTTCAGATGCCATTTAGGATGGTTTTCTGGTCAACACTTCATTTGTGAAAGATAACAAACATAATTGCATTACCATGTAAAAATTATTACGAGAAGTAACAGTCGCTATGGTTTCAGTACGGGTCATCCACAAGAGATCCAGAAGTTATTTTAGATAGAAAAGTACTAAGGAATTCAAGAAAATAAATAGTGAAAGCAAGTTCGTTTTGGACCTAGGAGCAACTTTAGTATACCCGGGGCTATTGAACATGAGTATGTAGTTTGACCACCTGTAGACGTAATTTCATGGAAATTTGTAAGGTTTTTTTTATTTTATTAAAACAACACTGAACATTCTGTGCTCGATTTTGTATATTTCCCCATTATTTACTTCAATATCTTTCAACAAATTAAAGATATATTTACCTCCCCTGTGTTGAAAAAATATATATATTAAATATTTTGTACGCTATATTTAATTTTGAAGAACTACGCTTAGACACCTCAAAAACGATCGAAGCACATTTAGCGGGATATTGCTAAAATTATTTTAAGCATGGTTTTCACTAGCGACGCAAGCACAAGCGCAAACGCAAGAGTTCTGCTCAAGTGAAAATGAACGCAAGCACAAGCTCAAGCACAACACCATGTTTTTGAGCATTTGACTGACGGAAAACATGAGTCTATTTCTTTTAGTCATTGACTGAAAGCTCGAATAATTTGACTTTCGCTTAAAAGTGGAACGAACAGTTTTCATGGCAAAGACGTTTTTAACCAGAAAAATTCGGAGAATCAAGGCAAGCAAAATAAGCACAATAATTCACAAATAACTTTCGGAAGATGATTCTCTGATTAACTAGCTTGCGTCAAGCCAGTTTTTACGGCAAACTAAGGGCTCTTGTGCTTCGCTTATGCTTGCGCTTGTGCTTGCGTCGCACGTAAAAACGGAACTAACATAAGCACAAAGAAGAGGTAGTGATTTTGAGATGATTTTGAAGGGATGTTTGAACAAAACAAAGGTTAGTTCAGAAAATCAACTTCCGAAATTAATTTGTGAGTTATTGTGCTTATTCTGCTGGTTAAAATCGTTGCTGCCGTGAAAATTGTTCGTTTCACTTTCAAGCGAAAATCAAATTATTCGCGAGCTTTCACTCACGAATCGTGTTTACGTTTTAGAATTAGTTTCTATAAAGCCTAGTTTTCACTAACGACGCAAGCACAAAAGTGCTGCTCAAGTGAAAATGAACGCAATGAACGCATTTTTAGCCATGCAGCAAAATTCTGAGAAATATAAATCACAATAACTTTCGAAAGATGATTTTCTGTTGTTCAAACTGAATTTCTTCAAAATAATATCAAAATCACTGCCTTTTCCTCTTGCTTGTGTTGTGTTCCGTTTTCACGGTTGACGCAAGCATAATCCAGTACCGGCTGAAAATAAAGTGATAAACCGAATAGTCGCATTTTCATGCTAGATATTCAAGCAAATAGAAAATGTTAAAGTTCAGTTGCTATATTTCGGTTCTTTACATGACTATCATCAGGCAAGTAGTGCCTGGAAATTAGCTATCTTTTTATCTTTATCGGTATTGATTTATGTTGTGACAGTGGTAACGATAATGGTAATGAAATAATAATTGTGTTAAATAAAGAGAAGCCTCGGATATAACGACAGCATTTATCTTATGAGACAGAACGTTCGCGGAAATAACCGAGTGATGTGTTTAACGCCAGAATATCACAAACCTACAGTCCTAATACCACCTAACGTACTTGCACAATATATAGGTAATTTGTTTTTATTACAGATCATCGTCAGCTTTCCAGTTAAACGCAGCACGTGTTTTTAGTTTGCTCCTCAGAATATCCAGTCCAAGTGGTCTCCACCTAAATCTTCTATCGAATGGAGAGTGGAGTTCAGGTTTACTGACGTAAGATATACGCTCGCTAAGAGTTTGTTGTCTGTATGGCACTCCTACAGCCATGGCAAAAGCGTCGTTTCCAACAAATATTCATAGAAGACAAGTAGCAGAAATGAAGGAATGCTCCGAAGGTGTTCACGTCAATATGTTTCTTAGCTACACCTTACGAAGAGTGTTTCTGACCTAGCTAATGTGTTAAAAGTTTCATTCATCATTAATTTGGACCAACATGTATTGTCTCATTAGTTGATTATTGGCTAATAAGGCCTGCCTTCCTAAAGTAAAATATATAAGCTCCCTTTTGTAATGCCATTCGTGTTTAATGGCCGGGTATTCTGAAGTTGCTCTTTGGTCCGAAACTAACTTGTTTTCCCTATTTCTTTTCTTGAATTCCTTAGTACTTTTCTATCTAAAATAAGTTCTGGATCTCTTTTGGACGATCCGTATACTGAAACCATAGCGACTGTTATTTCTCGTAATAATTTTTACATGGTAGTTCAATTATATATGTTTGTTATCTTTCACAAATGA
The DNA here is from genome assembly GCA_029204205.1 of Desmophyllum pertusum. NCBI lineage: Eukaryota > Metazoa > Cnidaria > Anthozoa > Scleractinia > Caryophylliidae > Desmophyllum > Desmophyllum pertusum. Next base: position 2,474,430 of record MU825403.1, read on the forward strand.
AGGGTTGAGCAGGATAATGCCTTTTGTATCTCTTGTGCTTGGCGTTAATGATTATATTTCGTAATTATATTTCGTAATTTACAGATAATTTATGGAAGAAGGCGGTGCTCGAAAGCCAGCCTCTTATGTTTAAATTATCTATTGACCTTCTTGTAACTGACGGTTGTGCAATAATCCTTGACAAGTACTTTTATTTGTGAACCTACTGTAAATAATACGTCTTTATCATCAAGAATGTATGTTGTATTTTTTATATTTGTCTCGTTGTTTTATTTTGGCTAGATATTTTGGGAACGATGGTAAAAATTGACTAAAAACAACATCTCGACACTGTTTACCTGGTCGAAGGAAAATATGCTAAATATTCTCGTGCGCAGTCGTAGTTGCCTTTACTGCCTACTGCGCAAGGCCTTACTTTAGCCTAGATTATGAGTTAGTGTTATTTTGACGGCAGATTGACAGTTCCCTACTGGACATTATAAAAGCAATGCGACAGGTTTTCTAGGCGCTGTGGTTAGTTAAAACTCGCGAGATAAAGTGCAACATTCCAGTTTCAACTGAAGGTACGTCTTGCAGTTTCACCTGATGGAAGTTAGGAATTGATGCAAAACATTTTATTTCCTGTTCAATTGTTTTTATCAACACTGCGGTTATAATATTGAACCCAATTCCCACTAACGTTAACGTTAGTCAAATTATAATTGTCTTTTGTTTTATTCCATCTTCCACAGCAACTTCCTAAAGCGAAAATGAACCGATTGAGCCTTGTCATTCTGCTGGTCTGCATCTTCGGGTAAGTGGTCGATTCAGGGAAAGCTAACGAAGTATTTCGTTTATCTCAGTTTGCTCAAGTTACAGCTTTGCAACAATATTTTTATTATATTTTTCACTGAAGAAAACAGCAGTAAAATGAAAAAAAAAAAAAAAACCAACAGCAGTATATTGAATGCTTTTACGATTTTCTAAAATATATTTTGTGTACCCGAAAAAATTCTCTACAGTATCACTACCTGATATTAGTCATTAGTTATCAGTAGTTATCACAGAGCTGATAATAACCGTTTTCAAAATTTCCTCAAGTTAAAAGAGGCTAGTTATAGCTTTGGTATGTTCCCAAGAAGAGAACCCACAATTTCTCAACTTCCGATTTATTTCTGTGACTACACATATTGCTCTTCAGGCAAGAACATAATAATATATGGCTGCCTGAACATGTAGAAAGAGAGGCAGACATAGCCTTAACATGCAGACGGACGCAGAGCCATTGTCACCGATAAATTGTAATCCATTTCTTTTCGTTTCTATCTTTAGAGGCTACATTGCCGATGCACGAGAGAATCACTACAAGGTCACTGTAAGTACAAAATTGCATTATCTTTATAATAATAATTGTGAGTACTGTGCAGCCTTCTTCTTGTGAATCAGTATTTCGTCAACCTTGTAGATTATAACTATTTTATTCTTAAGATATTTTCTGGCATAGCCTATAGTATCTTCCAAGCCCGTTTCTCAATGTGTAACACCATATATTATAAAAACATATATATTATAGCACTGCGCTGCACTCCATGCATTTCCAGTCCATTCTGATCCTGTCCATCTCACTGCGATCCTCTCCTCACCACTCCAATCCAATCCACTCACCTCGACTCCATTCGCCACTCACTCTGTTGCGATATTTTCCACTTCGCTCCTCTTCACTCCACTCTACTCCACCCTACACCACCATTTACTAATATTTAGGTAATATATTCAAAAATATTTGTATCAAGTTTACAATTGAAGCATGTACGAAATATTCAAGGGCCATCCCCATTTTTGATAGAACTAATGTGAATTATCTTAATAGTGACTTAAAAGCTGTCACTTACAAAAGCTTGTCAAGGGAGGAGGTTGCCTTCCCACCAAAGCCAAACTTTTCCCCGTCGCTTTTCAAAACGTTATGCGTGTATACATAGGTAACTGGCACAACAGCAAGTGAATTGTGCGTTTTGAATTATTCCTCCTCCAACGACAGAGTATTAAATTGCTTTGTAACCTTCTTTCTTCGCTGCTATAGTGCTCTGGCAGCAAGTCCCAGACCAGCGTTGACAGGAGGCATGAAGCCAAGACTAGCGAATTCTGGATACTCGCGTGTTGTCCAAAAGGTAAGAAATAAACGATTTCAGCTAATGAGGTCAATCAGGCACCATATAGTGCTTCAATAAAGGCCCAGATCTAGCACAAAGCTGAAGGAAGACAAGTATAGAATTCAGATATATCTTATTGTTTTCTTTACACATATATGTTTTGTACAACGAAACAAAACGCCGATACGTGCCAACTACTTGTTAGAAAAGAATGCAGTGTTCTAAATGTTCATACAGATTATTATTATTATTATTATTATTATTATTCACTACTGAGTAAATTTGTCTTTTCGACCAAACAAATTGTTAGAAAATCGATAACCTTTCGTAGATATGTTTATTTAACAAATAAAGAAGCCAAAACCATGTATTATACTGTCATAAAACACGACGGGAATTTTGAGAACACGAGAGAAATTTAGAAAACACAAGCCGCAGGCGAGTGTTTTCTAAATTTCTGAAGTGTTCTCAATTTCCCGGAGTGTTTTATGACAGTATAATACATGGTTTTGGCTTCTTTATGTGCTTTAAAATATAGATTTACGCGCGCGAAACGATAAAACACGCTTTTCTATGTTATATACTCTGATAAAACATGGTTTTTAACCAATCAGAGCGCGCGCAGTTTTCAGTCTATATTTTAATGGAATATAGAATATAGAAACTATACATTCACACTGAATAATTATAATCAAGGAAACAAATTACAAATATATCATAAAACAAACCAAGATGAACAATTTAATATTATAGGAATTTCATAGTCTCTACTGGAGACATAAGAAATTCGAAATATTTGATTGGCTCTTTGGAAATAAAGAGCCAATCAATCTTGAACGGAAATAAAAATACGGGCGGTGAAAACCCGCAATTACCACGAAAATTCACGAGTGTAAGCGCAAGCAACATACGCAGAGGCAGTAACGTGTTGATCATTAGCAGCATTTGTTCTAACAAAAGGCACTAATGATCAACACGTTACTGCGTCTGCGTATGTTGCTTGCGCTCATGCTTGCGTCGTAGGTGTGAACCAGGCTTAAATACAAATATATTTCGTGGAGGACTTAGAAGATGAGACATATGATGAAGATTTTGGCCGAATATCTACAGTTGTTTTAACCAACCGGTTAATATAGTATAATAAACTTAACGTGCCAATGGCTCACTGCATTATTATTTAATGACAAACTAATTGAAAACTGAAACAAAACACTCATACATGCATCCGTGCCTGTACGGGTACATTAGGAATCACCAAGCGACGTTATATATTACGAACAATTGAACAACGTCACAATTGAAACTCTTCCAGATCATCAAGTCGGTTCCATTATCAGTATCGCTGAAGCCACGAATCGAAAAAAAAAAAGGAATTCCCAAAACCTGAAAACCCGTAGGCAATATTAATAACGCCGCGGGGGACGTTTTTCTTTAACGCGGCAGCCTCTTTGCTCCACGCGGGGCGGTAAATTTTGGAAATCGACTGAAAGCACATGTACTCGTCAGTTCACGTCGGTCACCATTACAGTCCCACACAGTAGCATGTCACTTGAAGACGACGTAGATGAAGACAGGATTTCCTAGAATCTACGACTGGAAAATCCTTTGTCTCCAGAGCCCTTTGCTTCTCGTGCCTAGGCCCCAACCGGCTAAGAGACGCGAAAGGGCTACGGGGACGAGAATGGCGCGCATTACTATCCAATCAAAAGCCGAGACTAGCTATCCTCGGCGTCTGATTGGATAGTCTCCACGCACGAAAGAATGTGAAATAATTAAAACTAGTCACACTTTTGGGCCTCTTGCTGTAATTTCAAAATAGATCTGATAAGAGAGTTAATTTCGCTGAAGTTGTTGATTTTGGTCATCAACTGATCGCCATCTGCATTACTACAGATCTTACATGCTCCTTCTTGTCTTATAATCTTGAAAATGTTTTGTTTTAGGTAGGGCTCTCATAAATATTTATGTTTCATTTATTTATAATCACAGTTTAACGAACTGAATCCTCTCAACGAGGAGAGAAGCTAGCTTTTTATCAGCTTCGTCAATAATATAGGACTAACTCAATACGCTACTGTTTGCATGTCGTGCCAATCTGCTTGTTGAGGGCCGTCGTGATAACAGCGGGTGTGGCAACTATCACGTGACTCCTTTACCTGCTCAAAAGGATATTTTGATTTTTTTTTGCAGGAATGCCATTGACGTTTCTCAACGACAATGCCTTTTGCTGTGGGGGAAGGGGTCATTGCTTTGGTAAGTACTTTTTATAGCCAAATACATACACGTTGGTATAAAATTGAAAGGAAACAAATATTGAATGAAAAAAATACAAAAAAAACTGAACACAAACACATGCGACCCCCCTGAAATGTTTACCCAAATGTTGGTAACCCTCCACCATTTGCACAAGGTTCCCCCCTCCCCTGTAATAAATGACCGGTCCCTAATGAATTTTCCTATAGAATGCTGAAATGTTGTTTTCATCGACGCCGGCCAGGAAGTGGAGGAGGTGATTTCCTTGCATCGTATATTTAGTACTTTCAAATGGACCGGCAACAGTTCAAAAGCATCTGACTTCATCTTGATAAGTGCGATAATTCCATCGTCTTTGGAAAGCCACAACCAAAGTCGATCTTTATCCTTCAACATCATAGTTTTCAATAGAATTCACTATTCCTGCCGCTGAATGTATGTTCTGTTTGCAACGGAAAATGCTTCTATGCAGTCCAAACTGAACTCGGTGATTTTGTCGAAGAAACAAGCACCCTCAAGCTCCAAATTTGAAAAGTCATCACAAGATATGGCTTTTCCATAAGATTTTATTGAATAAAAGGCGGCGTTCTGCACATGCGCATGGAAGTTATCCTTATCCTCTCTCCTTTCCTTGGTGAGTTCAGACCCTATATACCGAGCGTAAGGACTGTGGAGTCTGGTAATGGACTAAGTCGTGTACAATCACAGTTTCTTTAACAAGCAGCTTCAAACTTAAGAAAGAGCTTTACAAAGAACAATATTATTGAGAGACAACCAACTTGCATGTCACTCCTTGGATACCAAAACAGTTTATGGTCCGTCATCCGCAAAAAAAAACCCTGTCCTCTTAACTCTATTTTAACTTCCCTAAATCAGACGATTGTGTTTTTTTAACATACATTATAGATGATTGATTAGCCACCACAAACTACAAAAACGGCAAAATTCCCCTGAGCCAATATTGCCCTCATCAAGGGCGAGTAATAGAGATACTCGCGTGGAGCTTGTTTTTACAGCGTTATCTGTCAGAAAATCTAACGCATATGAGAAGACACCATTCTATTCATAAGAAACATGACATGCACTTGCAAAGATTGCTAATAGCGTTCCTTTTTATTTCAGGCAACATCTGTACTTGCGATGGTAATGGTATGTCTTCAAAGTACGCAACGATCGCCACCCAGATGAGTTTGATTAAAAGTGTATCGTAAGGAGGATTAAAAATGCAGCTACTTGTGCTGGCAATTAAAAGCACTGAATTACTCACTTGCATCAAAAATGTGATTGAATAGACAATAAATGTGCTGGAAAAGACGAAAGAGTACATGTGATTACTTACAAATATACCCTATGCTATTTTAGACTACTTCAGTCGGACTCTTTCAATCCGTATGTAGCTATTATTAGCATTTAGATTGTTAGAAAGGTTGTGAAGTACTTATATCTCAGTGGTTGGGATATCTTGACGACATCTTTTAGCGATATAAATGGCGATATAACTGGGGATTTATCAACATCATTGTTAGCCGAATGTCTGCTGAGTTTCCAGCTAAAATGGTTGAAAATATGAACTGGTGAATGCCACAACCCAAAGGGCTGCTATGAGTTGAAAAAAAAAAATTCGAGTTAAATCTAGCTGCTGCTAGGAAATGCCGTAAATTTGGGTTTAATGACAACAAGCTGTTTGATTGACCCAAAGTTTCGACTTGCTAATGCAGAAACTTGAATTTACTCTGAATATTTGACTACTCACAGTTCCTTTTTGTCGTGGTCCTGAGTCGACCTTTTTGGAAACAACCTTTCGCGGCGCCACCACTGGGAGCGCCGCGAAACGACGTCTGTTTTCTCAGGCTAAACATAGTTAATAGAGGGAAATGGTTATGAAGCCCGGAAAACTTCAAACGAGGAGCAAACAAAGAGGCCAAGATTTATGTTGAAAGGTCCTTGACCGTGCACATCTTTTGTTTTGCGCTCATACACTATGCATGAATTACGTAATCGCAACGTTACTATTGGTTAGTTGCTTGAACACACGTAACTACCTATTGTGTTTTGTCAGGTTTTGTGCACGGTCAACCCCCAACATAGCGAACAAAGAACATACAACAAAGAACTTTGCCAGGATTGATAACCATTTCCCTCTATTAACTATGGGCTAAAGAAAACTGTTGTCAATTTAGGGGGGGAGGGGGGCCTGTTTCCCTTGTTCCCCCTGTTCCCTCTGTTCCCCCTGTTCCCCCTGTTTCCCCTGTTTCCCCTGTTCCTCCTGTTTCCCCGGTTTCTCCTGTTTCCCCTGTTTCCCCTGTTTCCCCTGTTTCCCCTGTTTCCCCTGTTTCCCCTGTTTCCCCTGTTTCCCCTGTTCCCCCTGTTTCCCCTGTTTTTGCTGTTCCCCTGTTCCCTTGTTCCCCATGTTTCCCCTGTTTCCTCTGTTCCCCCTGTTCCCCTGTTCCCTTGTTCCTACTGTTCCCCCTGCTCCCCTGTTCCCCTGTTCCCTTGTTCCTACTGTTCCCCCTGCTCCCCTGTTCTCCTGTTCCCCATGTTTCCCCTCTTCCCCTGTTCCCCATGTTTCCCCTGTTCCCCTGTTCCCCTGTTCCCCTGTTCCCCTGTCCCCCTGTTCCCCTGTTCCCCTATTCCCCTGTTCTCCTGTTCCCTGTTTCCCTGTTCCCCTGTTCCCCTGTTCCCCTGTTCCCCTGTTCCCCTGTTCCCCTGTTCCCCTGTTCCCCTGTTCCCCTGTTCCCCTGTTCCCCTGTTCCCCTGTTCCCCTGTTCCCCTGTTCCCCTGTTCCCCTGTTCCCCTGTTCCCCTGTTCCCCTGTTCCCCTGTTCCCCTGTTCCCCTGTTCCCCTGTTCCCCTGTTCCCCTGTTCCCCTGTTCCCCTGTTCTCCCGCTACAACGAATCGTTACGGTAAACCGTGAATAATTACCGATTCGGAATTAAGAACAAATCGATTTTCTAAAATATACATATATGTTATTCGCCGGCCGGGAGGTCCGTATAGGGAAAAACTGTGCCCGAGGTCTTTTTTTGTTGTTGCCCAGTGTACATTTGTTCAAGATCTTCCTTAGTACGTTTTTATTCATTTACCTCGAAATTCAGCAATTCCAACATTTTTTGAAATCGTTCCCTGCAAGATTTCACTTGCGTCCTTACCCCATCAGATGATCGATCAGCTATGGTTTCTTAAATATTCTGTTCTGGTACACACTGCCACCGCCATCACACCATCCTGTATCCATAATACGCCGAAGGGAATGATTAGTATAGTGCCCATCGAACCCCGCTTTTTTTCATAATTTTCTCTACCACATTCCCCAAAGTTTATCTCCCTGTTGCTTTTTTGTAATACCAGATGTCCGCGTTTGGCTTAGGCAAATCTCGCAAATAAAACACGTTATCGCTGACTTCCTTTGGGACACGAGAGATGTATTTCTTACACAGTTCAACTGGGCAACGCTCTACATTAGTCAAATTCTTTTATGCCCGAACAACTTTCCTTTTGATACGCAAATGGCTCAATCCTCCATTATTAGTCTTACTTATATCCACGGTATACTGCAAAAATTCACTGCCCAATTCATAGCTGTGAGTTTATTATTCTCAAATTCTTGTGTTCTGGCTCAGCCTTCAGAGCAAATTGAATGCCCAAAACTCAAACCAATGTATCGCGAAGCAATTTCGCGTTTTCGTCACCTCGCCACTGTAAGTTTCTTTTAAAACTGCTTTATTTCTCTCCTCCTTACATTGATCAAAGACTTTCAACACCCACGCCCATTTTCTACATCTGACACCCAACTTTTCTCAAACGTCTCGCATTCCAAAGATGTAATTGGTCTTAGAATGAAATATGAAATACAGTTTGTCAGTGGATAAAAATGTGACCGAAATAATAAAGTTACCATCATTCTCCGAGCTCTGCGTAATGAAAATTGCTGCTTCATCTTCCGAGGAATCCTCCATCCCGGGCTTCCAACAAGCGAGCTATGCACTGAATAAAATAAAATGACTGAGTACTCTAAGTTATAAAGTACAGTAAAAATCCGCGTATAAGAACCAGTGGATTAAGAACCAGCAGGCTAAAATTTGTTATTTAGACCCCCAACATTTAAGAACCAGTTTTGCCTAAAAATTGAAACAGGTTCTTATTTCGAAAAATCACTCATTCATAATGCTTAAAAAAGGTTAATCTGATGACAACGAAAATGTAACCGAGTGTCTCATAATTTCACTATATATGTGGACCTTGACCAGAGTACATGTGTTTGTCCTCTATAATGTAGTCATAATAGGCACACCAAATAGAAGGACCACACCCATATTGATCAGCAACAACCCATTTTCTCCGGCTTGAAAATAAGAACCAATTTAAGAACCACTTTAGCCTAATTTCTCGGTAGATAACAAATATATAAGAATATTTTTATTTTTAACTCGGAAAAATACTGGTTCTGAAACGCGGGTTTTTACTGTATGCAAATTGTTTTGGACGTTCTCGTCAACAACAAATAAAATAAAATAACAATTTTCACACATGATCATAGTTACGATCTTCACAACAACTGAGGACTTGGTGGTTACGTAATCGCCACCGTACTGTATATGTAGTGATAATAAGTGCTGATTTCATTGTTAAAGTTGTATTCAAAATCAACGTAACAGCCGAAGGGGCGGCTAAAATCGACGATAAATGCAGAGAGAGAACAATAGGATTTGATCAGGATCAATACTGAATTATTAGTTGCATAATCTTCACAACAACTGAGGACTTGGTGGTTACGTAATCGCTACCGCACTGTATACGTAGTGAAAATAAGTGCTGATTTCATTGTTAAAGTTGTATTCAAAATCAATGTAACAGTCGAAGGGGTGGCTAAAATCGACGATAAAATCCAGAGAGAGAACAATAGGATCGAAATAGGTCAGGATCAATAATTATTTGCCTTGCTGCCTACTGCGCAAGGCGTTACGTAGTTAGTGTTATTTTGACGGAAGATTGACAGTTCCCTACTGGACATTATAAAAGCAATGCGACAGGTTTTCTAGGCGCTGTGGTTAGTTAAAACTCGCGAGATAAAGTGCAACATCCCAGTTTCAACTGAAGGTACGTCTTGCAGTTCCACCTTATGGAAGTTAGGAATTGATGCAAAACATTTTATTTCCTGTTCAATTGTTTTTATCAACACTGCAGTTATAATATTGAACACAATTCTTCCTAACGTTAACGTTAGTCAAATTATAATTGTCGTTTGTTTTATTCCATCTTCCACAGCAACTTCCTAAAGCGAAAATGAACCGATTGAGCCTTGTCATTCTGCTGTTATGCATCTTCGGGTAAGTGGTCGATTCAGGGAAAGCTACCGAAGAATTTGTTTATCTTAGTTTGCTCAAGTTACAGAAACAGAGCCGTTGACACCGATAAATTGTAATCCCGATTTCTTTTCTTCCCAATCTTTAGAGGCTACATCGCAGATGCTCGAGAGAATCACTACAAGGTCACTGTAAGTACAAAATTGCATTATCTTTATAATAATAATTGTGAGTAATGTGCAGCCTTCTTCTTGTGAATTAGTATTTCGTCAACCTTGTAAATTATAACTATTTTATTATTATGATATTTTCTGACACAGCCTATAGTATCTTCCAAGCGAATACAATAATTGACTTTTCTGCCTTGTCCCTTGCAAGAGGGAGGAGGTCGCCTACCAACCAAAGCCAAACTTCTTCCCCATCGCTTTTCAAAACATTATGCGTGTATACACAGGTAACTGGCACAACGACAGGTGAATTATGCGTTTTGAATTATTCCTCCACCAACGACAGAGTATTAAATTGCTTTGTAACCTTCTTTCTACGCTGCTATAGTGCTCTGGGAACAGGTCCCAGACGTCGGTTGACAGGAGGAAGGAAGCCAAGACTAGCGAATTCTGGATACTCGCGTGTTGCCCAAAAGGTAAGAAATAAACGATTCCAGCTAATGAGGTCAAGTCAATGCAGCATACATGGCTTCAATAAAGGCTCAGTTCTAGCACAAAGCAGGAGGCTGAAAAGTATAGAATTCGGATATATCTTATTGTTTTCTTTACACATAGATGTTTTGTACAACGAAACAAAACGCCGAACGTGCCAACTACTTGTTAGAAAAGAATGCAGTGTTATAAATGTTCATACAGATTATTATTTTGATAGGTACCGAGATTTACTCGCGAAAACTCACTAGTAAATTTATCTTTTCGACCAAACAAATTGTTAGAAAATCAATAACCTTTCGTAGATAATTTATGTTCATTAGAATAAACTTCCAGGTTCGTTAGCAACTATACATCAGTTCACACTGAATAATTATAGTCAAGGAAAAAAATTACAAATATATCATAAAACAAACCAAGATGAACAATTGAATATTATAATCAATATATTATATCGATATTTGATTGGCTCTTTGGAAATAAAGAAATCTTGAACGGAAGTAAAAATACGAGCGGTGAAAACCACCACTGAAGTCTAAAGAAATAGACTTCTGATGTTCGTAATGGATTTAAATTTGGCAAGATGAGTAGGAAAGTCGTATTGTACACGAAAATGTAAAAACATGAATATCAACAATTTGATCGCAGGGGCACTTTTAGTTTCGTGTTGCAGTTTAACGAACTGAAACCTCTCAACGAGGAGAGAAGCTACGTACTGAGCTTTGTATCAGCTTCGTCAATAATATCTGAGGATTAAGTTAATACGCTACTGTTTGCATGTCGTGCCAATCTGCTTGTTGAGGGCCGTCGTGATAACAGCGGGTGGGGCAACTATCACGTGACTCCTTTACCTGCTCAAAACGATATTTTGAATTTTTTTTGCAGGAATGCCATTGACGTATCTCAATGGCAATGCCTTTTGCTGTGGGGGAAGGGGTCATTGCATGGGTAAGTACTTTTTATAGCCAAATACATACACGTTGGTATAAAAATGAAAGGAAAAAATATTGAATGAAAACAAAAACTGATCACAAACACATGCGACCCCTTACAGCGTAAGGACAGTGGATTTCTGGTAATGGACTAAGTTGTGTACAATCACAGTTTCTTGAACAAGCAGCTTCAAACTTGAGAAAGAGCTTTACAAAGAACAATATTATTGAGAGACAACCAACTTAAATGTCACTCCTTGGATAGCAAAACAGTTAATGGTCATCATCCGCAAAAAAAACCCTGTACCCTTAACTTTATTTTAACAGTCCCTAAATCAGACGATTTGTTTTTTAACATACATTATAGATTGATTAGCCACCACAAACTACCAAAATTCCCCTTATGACGAGGTTGGTTGAGCCAATATTGCCCTCATCAAGGGCGAGTATTTATGGAGATACTCGCGTGCAGCTTGTTTTTACAGAGTTATATGCAAGAGAATCTAACGCTCATGAAAATACACCATTCTATTATGCATAAGAAACATGTCATGCACTTGCAAAGATTGCTAATAGCGTTCCTTTTTATTTCAGGCAACATCTGTACTTGCAATGGTAATAAAGTCACTGGAACGATTTCCACCCAGATGAGTTTGATTAAAAGTGTATCGTAAGGAGGATTAAAAATGCTGCTACTTGTGCTGGCAATTAAAGGCACTGAATTCCTCACTTACATCAAAAAGTGTGATTGAATAAACAATAAATGAGCTGGAAAGGAATAAAGAGTACATGTGATTACATACAAATATGACCCTATGCTATTTTAGACTACTTCAGTCAGACTCTTCCAATCCTAAACTATTATTAGCATACTATGCGCGTTTTGATTGGTCGAAGCTGGTCGAAAACCTATGTACTATATTGTACCGGTAAATGCATAGATAACGAGAGCAAATGACAAAATTAAAACTTTATCTGCAATATGACTGCCAGTGGCGTCCGGGCTTAACAGGAGTTGTTTTTTTTCAGTAGCTGTGTATCAAAATAATAAACATAAAACATAAAAAAAACTGAGAAAACAAAATCAACAAAGGGAAACCAAAAAACAAACCGAACCGAACATTGTGCGCGCGCGATGCTACGCTATTACAAGATGGCGCGCCGCCCGAGGAATTCCTCACATATCGCAATCAATGATCAATTCCTTCAAAGTGCCCCCCCCACTATGCATCTCGAAAAGTATTGACGCTATGAAAATGAAACTTACATGCTGTGTAAAGCATCCGATAATGTTTATTTTAGTGGCAGTCACGTGTCAATTATGACGTCATACACGCCACAATGACGTCATACATTTAAAAAATCGGCCATCTTGGATCCTAAATCTTGGATTTCTAAATTGTTCTGAAATGGCAGATAATCTCCAAATTTGATTTGAAAAAATCAAGAAAAATATAAATATGCTAAAAGAGCAAAGATTTTGGAATGATTTCCGCGTAAAAAGCAACAATTTCATGAACTGAAAATTAAGCTAAAAAAAACAAATTTGGGTAAAATGATCTGTATCACGAAAAGTATTTGTGCTATAAAAATGAAAATTTTAGTGACAATCTCGAATCAATTATGATATCATATCACGCCAAAATAGCGTCATGCTTTAAAAATGTCCGTCATCTTGGATCCGCCATCTTGAATTTTTACCTGTTTAGAAATGTCAGAAAATCACCAAATTCGATTTGAAAAAATCGAAAACAATATAAGGATGCAAAGATTTTTGAAGAAACTCTTCGTAAAAAGCTCTCATGAAAACTGAACATTAAGCTGAAAATACCAAATTTGGGTAAAATGGCCTGTCAAAACTTGGTTGCCATGGAAACATCAAGTCAGGTGATCAAAAAATTGATACACCAAAATGTTCCCAAAAGTTTGGCTATGATTGCTTGAATGCTCTTTTAAGTACGATGGGCAACAGGTTTTATTTGTGATTAATTACAAAATTCAGACATTTTTGTTTAGAGCGGTTTGTTCGCGATCGAAACAGTGAAATTGAAAAAGATATGGCTAAAATCATTAATTTATTTAAACTATTCACATAAAACTTGGCAGAAAACCGCAAAATTCGTCAAAACAATATTTGCTCCAAAGTTCTCTTGAAAGGAAGAATAACAGAATTCCATAAACAGCAAATAAATAGTCATTTAGAGGTGTTGATATATATTGTGCAATTACTCAACTAGCAATTTGGCATAAAATGTTTTGCCTGAATTGAGCGGGTTTCGTTCGACGAACAAAAATACATTACTTTGCAGCGCATGGATTCTTCTTCGAGTTTCTGTAAGTCCTCTTCTGATTGGTTGGCTACGTTTTTTCTTGTTTCTGATTGGCTCAGAGCAGCGGGCTAAATATAGTTTAGCCCGCTGAATTCTCCATTTTATCCTGCAAAATACGCCACAATTCACGATGAAATTAAGATAATAATGTATCTATTTTAAATGCTCTTCCAAAACTTTCTGATAAATTAATGCATCCGGTCCATTCTCTCGGCAAACTCACGCGCCAATTGCATTTTTAGGCCACTTTTCGTAATAGTTCAGCTCCCAAAGTTACCTACATGACAACGACCAATCGCTGACCGACGAGCCCATGGAATCTGGTTACGAGATTTTGGCCAATCGCAATAAACGTAGCCTGTGTACATCCGCCTCTTCCCCTCAAAAAAATCGGGAAGAGAGACCTCTCTCCCCGATTTTTTTCCTGGAGGGGAGAGATGACGGATGTGACACAGGCTAAATAAACGAAAAGAACGCAATGAACCAATGAGAACTCGAAGCCAGTATACGTAACCGGCGCCAAGCGCGGGAAAACGCGTGTGACGAAGTCGTGATTGGTTTTGGCTTTTTTTAATCTGATTTGTATTTATGTTTCTGATCCGCATTTTCTTAAACGGTGAGCCAGTGACTAATAAAGAATACTAGAATTGTGTTGGGTAAATATTGGCCACGCAAGTGGCCGCGTTTATTGATTTACTCGTTTATTGATTTACTAAATCCAAAGCCAAAGCCCTTCTTTGCGAAAAGGAGGGCGGTCCAGGTACTGATTGTGACGTTAAGGAAAGAACCAAGTAATGAAGTAACCTAAATTAACCGCCCGGTAATGTGGTTTAATCTAACGGAAACACCTTGCGACCGAAACATAAAAGCCTTTAACTATCATAAAGCTCATTTAGAGTTTTTTTTCGATTTTGAAGGTAATGCATGATTCAAAGTTGTGTGACATAGTAAGTAAGTAAGTAAGTAAGTAAGTAACTAAGTGAGTGAGTGAGTGAGTGAATGAGTGAGTGAGTGAGTAAGTAAGATCTTTAATTTTGTCTCCACTCCACAGCAAATAAACTACAATGATACTCCTGAACAATAATGCTTTACAAAGTAACTTTTTCGTCAACACAACCAAAGTAAGCACGCAGGTTTAATGTCAGTTAGACTGCCAGTTAGGCTGCAGGCTGCCAGTTATAATTAGGCTGCCAGTTAGGCTGCCAGCTAGGCTGCCAGTTAGGCTGCCTGTTAGGCTGCCAGTTAGGCTGGGGAGTAAACTCACAACTCGGACGTTACAGATCAGTTTTTGCTGATATCCCAAACTAGGAACAAACAGACTAAGTACCAGTTAGGCTGGATGACTTACTCTTCACTCGGCTGCGTCTCATCATCAGTTAAACGCGAAGGCTAAGACTAAGTATAACAGACTTAGGTAAGCATACAACATTATAATAAATTGGCGAGCTTACACCCGTAACTCAGTAGCGTAAAAAGTTTACAGTAACTAGATTCAAATCAGTAGAGAACGACAAAAAAGCTAAACTAGCAGAGATGAGAAGCCGCTCAAAAAACAAATGTGGTTCGGAGGCCGAAAAAATCTGCCAGAAAAACCCCGTGGGAGAAAACTAGACAGGAAATCTGAGTAGGAATCATGGCTCATGCTCCAAGCGGTTAGAAGCCCATCCTACGAAGGCTTTACAGAGGAAAAAACAGTTGTTCATACGATGAAAGAAATCTGAAAAAAACTAAACAAAGAAAAAATTAAGCGAGACTAACGTGGTTGGTTCCGAGGCCTAGCTATACTATTAGCTATACCCTACCTAATATACGCCTACGTCACTACCCATGATTCCTCGGTCTGGAACCCAGGCCGTGTTGTATTTCGTGCCGACAAAATATTTATTTCAGTCTTCTTCGCAAGCTCATTCGACAGAAATAACACTTTTGAGAGGGTAGCACGTAATAGCTTGGCGAATAAACTTGTGGCCCTCTATTAAAAACTCTAAAAACTAATGATATTTAAAATACGATTTACAGTACATCAAAACAATGTTTTCCAAAAGTGTTTCATTGCATTTCGCATCGGCCCAATGCGCCAAGCATAGACGACGGGATTGAGTGACGAGTTGAGATAAACAAGCGAGGTCGACCATCGCATCATTAGCCGCCTGTAAGATAAAGGCCAATCGATAGAGAAAACAATACCTCGTATGAAAATATAAGGAAAATAACAGAGAACAAGTAAAATTAGCAAGATGAACATGGTGATAAGAGATTTTCCGTAACGCTTCATGTTAAACGCGTCAGGATCATTCTGCGCCTGAGCTTGAGCCTGAATCTGAATTCGGTGGCGACGGCAAATACGATAGATCGTTGAACACGTTGTTATATTTACCAAGATACATACAGTTATGATGAAGATCCAAACGGCCCGATTTATCTCAGTGTCTATGATGATTGTTAGAGCGTACACCAAGCTTATCACCCAGATAATGGAGAGTACGACGACAGTCTTCCTGATCGTAACGATAGCAACGTACTTTAGATGCAGTAACAGGGCAAGACATCTGTCTACACTGACCGAGGTGAGGGTCAGAATTGTAGCGGAGAGGAAAACGGCCTGTATGCATCTAAATGCTGTCCACAGTTGCTGCGGATACATTCCCGTGGTTAATTCGTAAACCAAAACCACAATGAACAGCGGCTGGATGATCAGACCAACACCCAGGTCGGATAAGGACAGTCCAAACAGTAGGACATTTGATGGCTCCTCATGTAAAGTTGGTGTCCTCCAAACCGCGCCGAGGACCAGGAAATTCCCAACAAACGCTATCACGGAAAACACGGCGTTTAGGACGCAGCCAGTGATGTAAAACTCGGCGTAACTTTCGCCAGCTTGTTTGGAATCGTTGCTTTGATTTGTGTGGTTGTACATTGCTGTAAAAATCAAAGCTTGTTGAATCTGTATCTGACTGTGAACTTGTAGACTCTGTGTCGTGTTAAACTGCTCTGTCGAGAAGCACGTCAGTTCAGTTATGTTATAATGGTTTGCTTGCCATAGAATAAGTTGACAATTAAAAAGTTTTTGTTACCCTGAAGAAAGCAGTAATGCCGAAACGTCGGTCGTTCTTTATGACTTGAAATAGCGCTAAAAATTACTTTTCTCAACGACAATTTAAAACTACCGGATCACTAAACCTAATCTATCTGCCTTAATGACATTTCTTTTGTTTTAGAAAAATAATTGATGTTCACTGCTTTCAGAGAACATGGCCGGCGGACACACAACTGATCAGGCGATCTTGTTTTCGTTTGCACTGCACTCGCTTAGGCCATCCCCATAAATGTTTGGTTTCCCATCGCCCTCTCTCTCGTGAAAGTGGGTCGGTCGGTCGGTAAAAAAAAAAAGAAAGAAAAGCCGAGAAACGAAATATTGACAAATAATACATAAATGATTCCAAGCAAGCCTTGATTATATCTTCCCCATGACCACCATTTTGCAACGAGCCGATATCACTCTGAAAGGTGTTCGAAGACGTCATTACTGGGCTGATTTAGATTTCAAAGTGACTGTAAGATGTAAACAAAGCATTTTAACACCCGAGAAAAGGGCGCAAGCATGAATGGGAATTTTTTTCACTTTGGCCATCCCCATAAAATGTGTTGTTTCCCATCGCCCGACCGACCCAATTTTTTCAAAAAGTAAAAAAAAAAGTTTCTTATTCATTGCCTGCGCCCATTTGTCGCGTGTTTCCAAGTTTAATTTGCTTTATTTACATCTTTAATGTCACTCTGATCATGACATCTAAATCAGCCCAGTAATGACGTCTTCGAGTGATATCGGCTCGTAACAAAATGAAGGTCACGGGGAAGATAAAATCAAGGTTCGCTTGGCATTATTTATGTATAATTTGTCAATATTTCGTTTCTCGGCTTTTCTTTTCTTTTTTTTAACCGACCGACCGACCCACTTTCACGAGTGAGAGGGCGATGGGAAACAAAACATTTTATGGGGATGGCCTTTTTGAAAAAAACTGGGTCGGTCGGGCGATGGGAAACCAAATATTTTATGGGGATGGCCTTATAAATGCATAAAGAATCATGATGAATGGGAGTGGACATCATGCCGCTAAAATTGTTAGCTACAGTCACTAATGCATTTTCTAAGTCTGCATTTCGATCAAGGCAAAATATATATTCCCGGGATATAGTGTAGTTTGATTGTTTGTTTTGCCTTCTATCATGTTAATTTGGCACTTGTCAAAGTAAATTACTATATTTCTTGTTTCCCATCAATTCAACTTCACTAAACTTGACAAAGAAAACGATCGACTTTGATATAGCGAACGTTTTTGCCAAAATTAATGCTTTGCATTTATTCCAAAACGGTTTAGTCAATTTATCGAAATTAACTCACCTTATTGTAGGAAAAATTAACGCGACTTAAATTAACGCGAATTGGACGGAAAATTACTTCCCAATAACGGAAATTAACGCGAAAGTGGAGGTAAAGTTCCAAACTGAAGAAAATTAACGCGATTAGCACAAATGAAACAAATATATTTTGGCCGAAATACAAGAAATCAGATGTCCATAACTACTCTTCTGGATGCGAGGGTGAACTGGAAATATTGTAATTTTAATAGGCTTTAAGGCTTTTACATTGTAAAAGATTGAAATACAGTGTGCAGAAAAGAGAAAGCTATCGTTTCTTCGGTGTCAAATATCTCTGTACAGGATCCAGAATTTGGGGTTATAATATAAATGGAAATTAAGGTCGCGGAAATTAACGCTCCACTTAATTAATTAATTACGCGCGGAAATCAGTGGGCATATCAGATTTAACAAATAAAGAAGCCAAAACCATGTATTATACTGTCATAAAACACGACGGGAATTTGAGAACACGAGAGAAATTTAGAAAACACGAGCCGCAGGCGAGTGTTTTCTAAATTTCTCAAGTGTTCTCAAATTCCCGTCGTGTTTTATGACAGTATAATACATGGTTTTGGCTTCTTTATGTGCTTTAAAATATAGATTTACGCGCGCGAAACGATAAAACACGCTTTTCTATGTTTTATACTCTGATAAAACATGGTTTTTAACCAATCAGAGCGCGCGAAATTTTCAGTTTATATTTTAATAACAAATAGATTCTATTTGGCCGTGCGTCTGTACTCTAATAGAGTACAGATGACGTCAAAACGTGACAAGAACAACTAAAGTGGCCCACGAGACGCAGTCGAGTGGGTCACTGTTGTTCTTGTCACGTTGTGACGTCTTCTGTACTCTATTAGAGTACAGACCCACGGCCAAATAGAATCTATTCGTTTTATATAATTTTGGAGATATTCGCTTCGGATTTTCACTTGAATGTACGCTAAATAAGCCGATAAAAATTATGTCAACAAACATCGAGTTTAGGCCACAGTGTTTTCATGCACTCAAATAAAACTTTGTGAAAACTAAACGGCTTAAAATAAACCACAGCTCAACTCAGCAAATGTTTCGAAAAACAAATATTTAGAGACTAACCTGATATGAGGAAAAACAATCTGAATTATTCCAGTCCAAATCCCGTTGCAAGTCGCTTCACGGCGAGCGATAATCCCGCTAAATTTCTCGGATTCTGTTCACAATGATCTAAAAGTCCATCATATTTTCCTCCAAGTTCTAGCCTTTGTGCCAGTTACTACGCTGACCGAAATTACGACTACTGTAGGCTCAAACTTTGCTAATCTGGCTCGTTTTACGGCTTTTTGGGCTGGATAACACTGATAAAACAGGCTATAGGAACTTTTTTGTAGTGAATGAATGCCTTAGTTTTCGGGTCAACCGGACGATAGATGCAGTGACGTTTTATCATGGATCCATCTGTGCGCGGGAGCTGTCTATGGCGTTCGCGAATCAAGGCGTTTGTGTTCCCTGACAAAATATTCAAGACCATCTTAGCGAGAATTCATGTGGCACACCACAAGCTAAGTATTTCTATTTCTATTTCTATTTCATTCGATCTTTAAACAAAACGAACACAGTACCCTATTGGTTTCTTGTTAGAAGACGGTGTTTCTCTGCTTTCTATGATCAAAATCATCATCCATCCTGTGGGCGCCAAGTGTCGCATAGGGCATATTAAATTACGATCAAAATACACCTTCAGTAAAGTTCGAAATGGAAAGAAGTAACAGTCAAGAATACTCGATCGCCAAATAAGAGGACATAATTATTGAAGACAAGCTATATTCAAACGGAAACCGAAACTCGTACTTCAATGGAGTTTTCAGGACTTTAATACGAGAACGGTGCCGTTCGGTAAGTGATGTTTTTTAATGTTGTTTTTCTTGATTGATCCCAATTCAAACAACGTTTGTACTCGGACGTATGAAGCTGTACGATTTCGCTCGATGAAAAATTATAGCAGATGAAGCCTCAGCTAAAATTATTTGCGAAATAACTTTTTATTTCTGCTTCTAAAAGGAAATGTAGCATTTTATATTTGAATTATTTGTTGTTTGTTGTTGTTGTTAATTCAATATTCTCTGAGGAGAATTAAACATCTCATCGTGTTTTGTTTCATGAATAAAGTACCATTTTATCTGGATCAGTGTGTATTTTCTTTATACTAGTTATAGTTACCGCAAAAGCGCCAACGACATAGAGGAGCGAATAATTGATAGAAAGCTTTAAAATATATATATGATCATGAAACATACACGTTAAAATCTGACCGGCATAAATACACCGTACTGAAATATTAAAGACAACACGAAAGTCCCAGTTTATTTGATGACAAGATAACAAAATTAATACCCCATCCTAAAGTTGCTTAGAAATCGAAGATGTGTCTTGGTTTGATGAAATTGTCTGGTTGCATGAATGGTTGAAAGAATTTTAAAATTATTATCGGAACGAGGAAGCGTTGCGTGACGGGGGACAAAACAAATAAGATTAACCTTTCACTTTCATAGTATCTAGGAGAGCAAAACCATTTTTGATAATTTAAATGTAGCTAATTTTAGTTCAAGGATTGCAACTTCATAAATAACTGAAGTATTTTTCTTTCCAAGAGTTTCGTGTATGACAGAATGAATGTTTACATATAAAATTAATTTTATATTGTGCGTGCGAAGCACAGTCGACTACACAAACAAGATCAGAACGTTTTGAAATGATTGAAATATTTTATTTCACGAACAGCAACCAGTCCGAACATATTGGCCGAATATTTAAACGAAGCCTAAAAAGTTAGTTAATGAGGTATAAATCAACTTATAAGACCTTATAAGCAGGCCACTCTAGTCGCTAAATGATTTTTTAGTCTGTGTTTATATACACCTTCTAAACAGGGCTTACTGTACGCTTTTCGTTTGAGTTTCCCTCCCGACCAACACTGATTTGGACGTGAGTACGAAATACATGGAAATACACCGGCCTGCGTGAATAAAATAAGCCGCGCGGAATCTTATTGTTCTGTTTCGAGAAATAAATCGTTTCCTCGAAATCCCTATTCGAGTCAGACTCAAAACTCGCCGATTCTCGAAAACATCGAGGACGAGACTGTCAACTTACATTTACCCGGTACTACTGCATATTTCTATGTTAATTAATTTCTTTACTTTTCCATTCACGAGTTGGCACATAGTGCCTTTGATTCATCGCGCGATGATTGATTTTATCGTTATATCGGGGTAAATTTTACGTTTGGGCTGCCAGATTGTGATCGTTATATCGGGAATATCGTTATATCTAGTATCGTTATATCGGGAGTTTTCTCCATACATTTACTGTAACATTTGCCGGGCCGTAAAATGTTGATCGTTATACCGGGAACATCGTTATATCGAGTATCGTTATATCGAGGTTCCACTGTATATAATCCTAAATCGCTCATAGTTAATAGAGGGAAATGGTTATGAAGCCAAGCAAAGTTCTTTGTTATATGCTTTTGTTCGCTATTTTGGGGGTTGACCGTGCACAAAATCTGACAAAATACAATAGATAGTTACGTGTGTTGAAGCAACCATAGTTAATAGAGGGAAATGGTTATGAAGCCCGGAAAACTTCAAAGGAGCAAACAAAGAGGCCAAGATTTATGTTGGAAGGTTCATGACCGTGCACATCTTTTGTTTTGCGCTCATACACTATGCATGAATTACGTAATCGCAACGTTTCTATTGGTTAGTTGCTTGAACACACGTAACCACCTATTGTATTTTGTCAGGTTTTGTGCACGCTCAACCTCCAAAATAGCGAACAAAAACATATAACAAAGAACTTTGCCGGGCTTCATAACCATTTCCCTCTATTAACTATGAAGCAACTAATCAATAGTAACGTTGCGATTACGTAATACATGCATAGCGTATGAGCGCAAAACAAAAGATGTGCACGGTCATGGACCTTCCAATATAAATCTTGGCCTCTTTGTTTGCTCCTTTGAAGTTTGCCGGGCTTCATAACCATTTCCCTCTATTAACTATGGATCGGTAAAAGTCCAATGTTATTTTTCCTTATATATATTTTCATGCGAGTTTTTATTCTGTTCATCGATTGGCCTCCATCTTACAGGCGGCCAATGATGCGATGGTCGGCCTCGCTTATTTATCTCAACTCGTCACTCAATCCCGTCGTCTGATGCTTGGCGTTTTGATTTCACACAATTTTGAATCATGTATTGCCTTCAAAATCGAAAGAAAACTCTAAATAACTTTTTTCTAAGAGACTACAAGAAGTGATAGAGCAGTTAGGGAAAAATTCTAACTTGGCTCCGAGGCTTTAAAAACCTGGTTTCCATATAATCGCAACGATCGCAAGAGTGGTTTCCATATAAAAACTGCACGATCGCATATTTTAGACCATTTAAATTTAGATACCTAGGATCGAGGGCCACTAGTTTATCAGTGTTTAACTGTTACGTGTTTACCCTCGTAAAATAAAGTTGCTTACTTACTTACTTACTTATCGCAAGCCGGATCGCAACGATCGCAACGTTTTATGGTTTCCATATGATCACAAGGATCGCAGAACACTTTTTTTCTGCGATCGCTTCGATTATATGGCAACCAGGCTTTAGGGGAATAAAACAAAAGAAATCATTTATTTCTTCATCCCTCAACCTCGATGTGATTTCTTTTGGAATTCTTTGTTCTATTCCCCTAAGCCTCGGAGCCAAGTTAGGATTTTAACATATCGAAATTCAAGTGGCCTAGAGTGTTCAGAGTCTCGAAATTATTTACAGTAGATCTGTTCAGTGACGGTGCCTATCGGGTTAAGAACTAGCTCAAACTGAATATGTAAAAACAGCGTTCAATTCCAAATAGAAATACAGTGGAACCCCGCCTTACGACCACCTCGGCTTTCTTTTGTCCCGAACTAAAGTTCTGTCAGTCATTTTCTTAGGCCCAGTTCAGACGCCGTACTTCACATGAGCCGAATCGAATTCGATGAATTAAGTTCATGTGAAGTACGGCGTCTGAATCAATTCGGAACGGCTCATTGAATTCGGATCGGCCCAGCCGTTCTTCCCGCCTGGCTCAGCCGGGAATAACGACTGTGGACCGGCTTTGATTCAGACGCCGAACTTCACATGAGCCGAAACAAATGCATGAATTATTATAATGTATTTTTCAATGTAACAGCAATTTTTCCCTATTAAATTAAGTTCGGCTGAATTAAGCTCGGCGTCTGAATCAATTTAGTCGATCTAAATTAATTTAGGTCGGCCTAAATTCGAATTCGATTCGGCTCATGTGAAGTACGGCGTCTGAACTGGGCCTTAACTGTTAACTGTTCACTCTTTCATATGAGCTTTGGGAACCCGGGGGGAAAGTTCTCTCAGTCATTTTCTTATTTAAGAACCCCTTTAATACGACCACCCCGTTAATACGACCAGATTTTGGTGGCCCGTTGGTGGTCGGATTAACGGGGTTCCACTGTACCAAAATTTAGCCGCCCTGGTTCACGTTCTCCAAAAGATGCAGAATTTGGTCATTGCACGTTGTTGTTTTGTACAGGAATAGTCCAAGCATTTTAGCGAATAAAAAGGGTCAACCTATCACTAATTGCAACAGAAGGTATCTTAACAGTTTTATAACCAAAAATATGTCCTCTACAACATATCAAAAGTCTAGGGAAATCTAAGAAGAAGAAGATGCCAAAAATCTATTATTTATACGGATACCCTGATGCAGAACATGAAAACGAGGCTAAAGGAACAATTATGATTTACAGGTTGTTTACATAAATCAGAACGTTAGAAAAACCATGTCATTGTCTTTATTGTTTGAAGTACTGTTGTCTTAACATTTGCGACTGTTTAAAAAAGAACCGCTGACCAGTAATCACCGCAGGCTCAATTTGAGCTCCACGGGGAATTTGCTGTGTACAGGACAGTCATTTTCTTACTTGATTTGACTTACTTTACCTTACGGGCATCTTCTCCACACTGGTATCTGAATATGCACATAAGTAATCTAAATGCGTCACTCAGTGCCCATTTCCCCCGGGGTAAATCCCCGGATATTAGCATTTTTTAAGTGGCCAATTCTCCACGGTGGAGACAAGCAAGCCGTTCGAATTCCCCACGGCCAGGCCAACAAAGGCTCATAATGCTCACGTTTAAAATCAATGCAAAGAATCAAGACAGAGTCTTTTATAGCCTGTGAAGAGACATTAAACTCATCACCAGTAGATCAGCTTGGGGAAGGTGCCTTGGTAGAGCCACACCTGGATCGGCCAAAGCGTGGAGGTATCCATGGCAACCCTGCGAGCCGCAACCACCCAATCTCAGCCCAACAAAAGGTGCTTGGAAGGGCGAGGGGGTCGGCGAAGAGGGTGGACGTGGGACCTCAGAACCTACCCAAACAATCCCAAGCACCTTCCCCAATGCCTGACCGATTAAAGGTACATAAAAAGACAAAATAAATCACCTACATGACTATCCACTGTAACTCGTCCAACATGATCAGGCAATTGCGAGAGCCGATGGTAATATCAGCCAGCCTAACCGATAGGCGAAGCAGCAAGAAAACCAGCCTGCCTAACTGATAGGCAAAGCTGCATGCTCCAAGGTAATGGAGTCCACAACGCCTCTGAAGGTGTGCGGATGTACAGCTGGTAAGCAGTACTAGACCAGCGGCCCAACGTTTGAATTAGGTGGTCCGGAACCCCATTGCGTGCAGCCGCCGTGGCTGCACCGATACGGAAACTGGAGAAGTTGCCTGAACTCCAGCCGCAGCCAGAATCTGTCTAATCCAATTAGTGAGGATAGCACGTGACAAGGGCTGTCCATCCTGCAACAGAAGCAAGGGGCCTCTGGAGTTACCCCTAAGTGTACGCCAAGAGTGCCTGAATGGCACAAAGAGGATAATTTCCTCTGCCAATGTGAATAAAACAGCCCTTAGCTTGCGAAATGGGTCCGTCTTGGGGGCTTTGATCCCAACACGTAAGCACAAAGGATTGGAATCTGAATCAACTGCAATGTCTTAGACGCTCAGGTGGATGGAAGCAGAAAAACTGGTGAGCATGGAGACAGTGAACTCGACAGACCGAAAGTAGGCGACATTGCAAGTTGCCCAACACATACAGTACAATGATCCGGGCAAGATACATCCAATGATTTAAAAATCACCATCATTACGCCGTCGGTAATAGGCAGGCGCACAGCTGAAGAAGAGCCTTGAGAATGTTTAATCCCCCGAACCACGCTCTGCAATCTGAGGCAATTGATAAGGGGGTCAGGAAAACCTTGTTCCATGTGCAAAGAGCACACAGCAGATAAGTACACCTTTATCCTTTATGGATGAATGCTGGACCGACCCTGCCAACAAACAAGTTACAAATAAGCACATAGTCCATTCAAAGCGATTGTAGGATGCCCTTTGCAAGTGGATGAGAGAGCCTTGTTAAGGCCTCTCTGATGTGAGAATATACAGCTGGTATGCATTGCTAGACATGGCTGGAGAATCCGAAGGTCACCCATACCCAAAAAGCCTGAACAAAGCGATTGCCAAATGTATGTTACACAAGCGGCGCTAAAACCTAGCCAAGGCCAATGCCAGAGTCAGGCCAGAGTTCAAATATAGGGCCTGAAAGCCGTCAAAAACCGATTGCAACTTAGCGACTGCGAGGTGCATGTTGTGTGAGCAGGTGTGAAAGCCTAGCCAAAGCCATTACCACTGATGTACCAGCCAACATGCTAGAAGCCACCACAAGCACCACGCTAGCATGATCCTACCACCACCAAATTGCAAGTGGCCAGAACCAGAAGCAGACACGGAATCCCAACAAACGAAAGGCCGTTGCCCTGGGGGCCAATCATTAAGCAAATAATAAAGGCATGTAAAATTCAGGCACAACCAATGGCCAGGTAAAAGACTGTCGGTAGTTAGCAACGAGGGCTGCTACGAGAGCCCGCAAGAACCTGCCACAGCTAATGGCCAGGTTACCGACCGTGAGCATTTCGTAACGAGGCTGCTGCTGTGAGCCCGTAAAAAAACCTGCATAGCCAATGGCCAGGTTACCAAACATGAGCAGTTCGTCAGGGGGTAACGAGGGCTGCTAGAGCCTGCAAGAACCTGCCATAGCCAATGGCCAGGTACGTTACCGACCGTGAGCATTTCGTAACGAGGGCTGCTACAAAAGCCAGCAAGAGCCTGCCATGCACAGCCAATGACCAGGTTACCGACCGCGAGCATTTCGTATTTAGTAAAATTAGAAATCAAGTACTAGTCAAGCGGATTATAATTCACAATTCACCTAGCTTAGCTGTATTTCCCAGTTGAATTTGAGCTTGCGAGGATGTCTGGGTCATTTATCTCTTTTGTTTGAGTGACACTGGTGAATTTGTGATCAAACAAATACATGTAAGAGTAGGTTATTGCATGTAGCCTCGTTTTCATGCTATACCTATAGAGCTACATTGTATATTAAGAAAAGTGGCTTCCCCTTCGTAGATTTTTCTAGACTTTTGATATGTTGATTGGTGCACTTTTCTGAGATGGATAGCGAAGAAATAAATTCTGTTGCAATTTGTGATGGGTCCCATCAATATATTGACTGGACTAGAATGAAATGTATCAAGATGTGTAACGCACGTGCAAAGCTATTTGCTCAGCTCATTAAAACGTTTTTTTAGGAACGTTCTCGTTGTCTTTGCCGTCTTGGTTTGCTTTAGTTCCCTATTAATTGGCTTTGCAACAGCCACACAGCCGTACGTAATGGTCAGCCATTACAAAAGAGCAAACAAGTGGTTTCTCGCAAAGTTCTTCATGGCGACACAGCGGCAAAATGAGTGCGCGTGCGCCAACCTGCTCACTCATTTCCATACAAACATAATGGCGGCAATTCAAAATTCCCGGAATTTGTTTTCATTTCGCGTGGATAAGGCCGTCACGGAACAGATAAGGTTTTTACCTTGAAAACAATTCCGAGAGAGACTCTTCTTTCACATATCTTTTTTAGCAAACTAATTATCTTTTCCACAATAGTGAATTTATCGCTCGAAGTCGAGCGATCGTAAGTGAAACATGAACTCTTTGAGCTATGTTTTCGTGTTTCACTTACGATCGCTCGACTTCGAGCGAAAAATTCACTATTGTGGAAAAGATAATTAGTTTGCTAAAAAAAATATGTGAAAGAAGAGTCTCTCTCGGAATTGTTTTCAAGGTAAAAACCTTATCTGTTCCGTGACGGCCTTATCCACGCGAAATGAAAACAAATACCGGGAATTTTGAATTGCCGCCATTATGTTTGTATGGAAATGAGCGAGCAGGTTGGCGCACGCGCACTCATTTTGCCGCTGTGTCCTTCATGGCTGTTCGCAGGTCACGCATGCGCCAACAGTACACGGACAAGTTGAGTCAGGTTAGCTGACCAACCAAGAGCGAGGCGCACGACTCTTCGATCCCAGTTTGCATACCTGACGGCAATTCGTAAGCAAACATATGGGAAGTAACAGAGGCACAATAAAAGGAATACCACAAACATGCTGACGGCAGATTTTCTGTGTCGCTTCCTGCTCAAAGTTTCATCCCCGTAAATCTGCGCTTGATCTTGAGTTTGATTTTGATGGCGTCGCGCGATGCGGTATATCATCAGATAAATCAAAGAGTTCGCTATCAGGGAAAACAAAACGATGATAATACAGAGCGCGTGATGCAGCTCCAAGTCTGTTATGGTCAAAGCATAAGCTACACTTGTTATCCAGATCAGTAGCAATGTGATTAATGTACGCTTGCATGCACGTCACAACAG
This sequence comes from Desmophyllum pertusum, assembly GCA_029204205.1. Lineage (NCBI taxonomy): Eukaryota > Metazoa > Cnidaria > Anthozoa > Scleractinia > Caryophylliidae > Desmophyllum > Desmophyllum pertusum. The sequence goes on from MU825403.1 coordinate 2,502,271, forward strand.
CCGGGTATCTTAAATGAAGATGCAAAGCAAGAAACCTATCGATACTCACTGCTGTTAGCGTCAATACTGTTGCCGAGACGAATACTACCTGCGTCATTCTGTAAGCTATCCAAACGGCGTTCAAGTATTTCTTCGTGATCATTTCAACGACGAAGCATGTTACATACAACGGTTGAATGATAAGACCCACGCCAAAATCAGACAAGGCAAGCCCAAAGAGAAGCACGTTCGAAGGCGAGTGCAAAGAAGGTGTTTTCCAAATCGTGCCAAGAACAAGGCCGTTTCCTGTGAATGCGGTTAAAGAAAACAGTGTATTCACAACACAGCCAGCTATGAGGTTGTTTAAATCGCTCGTTCGGGTGTACTGTGTACTGTTTATGCTTATCATGGCTTTTTCAGTTTCCAATCCAATCCAACTCAACGCGTTGCGGCTAAAAAGATTACCACGGAAATTGTGAAAACGTTTTCGGAGTTCTAAGAGTTTTCACTTTCCATCTGTGGGTCCGAGGCTACTGCAGAACCGATGTCACAACACATCACAACATTGTTGTGAGGGGTGGTCAAACGGCCTCATCAACATCGGTTCACAAACAAATGTTGCGAGAATGTTGTGACCGTTTGGTCGAGCCTTAACATATTACGTAAACAAATCAACTTGTGCAAGTAACCATTCAAATTTTAATCCATGTGTTGTGAACTGATGCGAGAACTGGCAAAACCGTCATCGTTGCCGTTCGCCTAAAAGAAAAAATTGTGGTTAACCTTAGAATAATTCAAGTTCTAGCAATAGTTCCACTAGACCTACATTTTCGATTTTTTATATAATAACAAGGGAAAGTCTTCACGAGCCTAGTGGCTCACAACTGCTGGAGCTTATCCCGGTTTCTGTAGCATGAAGCGACTAGGAGTATCGCTACTCCCCTGGATGGGATGCTATAGTCCATCGCAGGTTACCCCCCAGTATTTTGTCGCGGGTACCAATTTATACTCCTGGGTAGAGAGAAGCACTTTGAGAGTAAAGAATCTTGCCCAAGAACACAACACAGTCACCCCGGCCAGGGCTCGAACCCGGACCACTCGGTCCGGAGACCAGTGCGCTAACCATTAGGCCACCGATATTTACAGACGGCTACTCTTAACATCTTGCAGCAGTTTCAGTTCTCTCTATTGATTATCATATGTGGTAGTACATCAAGACAATATCTTCTAGTTGATGATTTTCTTTATTTTTATGACCTGTCTACTTCGAATTTTGCAAGGAGATCATGATTAATTGCACTGAAAAGTCTGGCGTACACGGATCAGAAAACAACGCTCGTTCGGATTAGTCTATATGATAATTTGGCCAAAAACTATAAACTGCCAAAAATGTCACTGATCTTATAATGCAGTTTAATTTTTGCGCGTGTAACTGACTTCGAGAAATTTACTTAACCACATTTAATTTTGAGAGGTTATTTTTGCGATTTAGTGAACAATGAAGGACAAATGATTAAAAGGCATTAATGAAAAATATCGCTATATCAAAGTCAGAAGTTAAATTGATGGGAAAAATTAGAAATGTATCATTTACTTTGGTATAAGTGCTAAATTAACATGATAGAAGACACTCAAAATATCAAACTGCACTTGATATTCCCTTGATCGAAATGCAGAATTTGCCTCTCTTAGAAAAAAACCCATTGTGAAAATAGCGCACTTACAATTTTAGCGGCATGATCGGTCCACTTCAATTTATCATTACTTTCAGTAACGAAATAAATGAGTTCGCTGCGAACACGGAATGACAGGAATCTCAGTATCGAAAGGTTAATTTGTCAGGAAATGTTGGTCTGTATACGACTGTAAGACAGCATAAACTCCCCAATACGTTCTTTTCCCGGCGAACGGAAACAGCATCGCCTGATCAGTCTTCGTTTTCAAAAACAAAATAAATGCCATTAACTGGCAAATAATCATTCAGGTTAGGTTTAAAAGATTTGATTTATAGCAGGTAATTGCCAACATATTCTAAGGCAAGTAAACCATGCATTAATAGGAATGAGTCGTATTTCAGTTCCTTTGAAACAAAAGTAATAGTTAGCCATGAATCCCTGGCTATGAGGGATCGAAATCAAAAGTTAGTCGGGATTAATGTAATAGGACTACATGCGTCCAATTTGGAAATAATTGGATGAGAAAAATTCTGAGGTCTGCCAAAGTTGGACGAGGCCTAGGTCGAATCCAGTGGACGGTCCGAGGAATTTTTTGAAATCAATTATTTTCAAATTGGACAGCATGTGGTGCTATTAGGTTTTAATTATATCGCGGGTAAAACTGTCGAAATTTAAAATTTTATATAATTTGGACACGTATCAAGATTAATTTGGACAGTTTGCAAAATTAACAAATAATCGTGCGCACGCTTGTATGGGATTTTGGGCTGGCGATATATAATTATTTTTTTATTAAGTCAATGCGATGAGGCTGGTCAACTTGATTAAAAGTTTACATTTTTTTCTGTCTGAATGTAGGTCTGACCGCGTCAACGGATCTCAACGCGCCAGCGCCGATTTTGCGATTCCGTTCTTCCCGCCTGGCTAAGCCGGGAATAACGGCTGTGGACCGGCTTTGATTCAGACGCCGAACTTCACATGAGCCGAAACAAATGCATGAATTATTATTAATAATGTATTTTTCAATATAATATAACAGCAATTTTCCCCTATTAAATTAAGTTCGGCTGAATTAAGCTCGGCGTCTGAATCAATTCAGTCGATCTAAATTACTGATTTGAGTCGGTCTAAATTCGAATTCGATTCGGCTCATGTGAAGTACGGCGTCTGAACTGGCCCTATAAAACCCATTATACATAGTGAAATTAGCGCACTTAACTATTTAACGGCATGATCGGTCCACTTTAATTATTACTTTCAGTAACGAAATAAATGAGCTCTTCGCCTACACAGAATGGCAGGAACGTATATAGAGAAAGTAACAATTTTAGCGGCATGATCGCTTCACTTCAATTTATCATTGCTTTCAGTTACGAAATAAATTAGACAAATGAGCTCGCTGCGAACACGTAATTGCAGGAACGTATATAGCAAGGTTCATTTGTCGCATATTTTAAAGGAAATGTTGGTCTGTATTTGACTGCGAGTAAGCAAAAACTCCGGCCCCAGTACGTTCTTTTCCGAACGGACACAAAATCGCCTGATCAGTCGGTAAACATCAATTCGTTGACTTCGTTCTCTGAAACAAAAGAAATGCATTAAGGAAGATAACCTTTCAGGCTAGTTTGAAGTGGAAGATGTGATCCGTTAGGTAATTGTCAACCGACTTATTCTATGGCAAGCAAACCATTATAAAATAATTTTCTCGACGTGCTCCGCAACAGAACAGTTTAACACCACACGAGCTGTCCATAATCAGATACGTACAGAATTCAAGAAGCCGTGACTGATTTTTACAGCAATGTACTGACAACCACACAAATCAAAGCAACCATTCCAAACATGGTGGCGAAAATTACGCCGAGTTTTACATCGCTGGCTGCGTCCTAAACGCCGTGTTTTCCGTGATAGCGTTTGTTGGAAATTTCCTTGTTCTCGGCGCGGTTTGGAGGACACCAACTTTACATGAGGAGCCATCAAATGTCCTACTGTTTGGACTGGCCTTATCCGACCTGGGTGTTGGTCTGATCATCCAGCCGCTGTTCATTGTGCTTTTGGTTTACCAATTGACCACGGGAACTTATCCGCAGCAACTGCGGTCAATCTATAGAGTGATAAAGACCGTTTTCCTCTCCGCTACAATTCTGACCCTCACCTCGGTCAGTGTAGACAGATGTCTTGCCCTGTTACTGCATCTGAAGTACGTTGCCGTGGTTACTGTCAAGAAGACTGCCGTCGTGCTGTCCATTATCTGGGTGATAAGCTTGGTGTACGCTCTCACAGTCATGATAAGCAACGAGATATATCGCGCCGTTTCGATCTTCATCATAACTGTATGCATCTTGGTAAATATAACAACGTGTTCAACGATCTATCGCATTTGCCGTCGCCACCAAATTCAGATCCAGGCTCAAGCTCAGGCGCAGAATGATCCTGACGCGTTTAACATGAAGCGTTACAGAAAATCTCTTATCACCATGTTCATCTTGCTAATTTTGCTTATTCTCTGTTATTTTCCTTATATTTTCATACGATTTGTCGCTCTCTTTATCAATTGGCCTCCATCTTTTAAAGGACTAATGATGCGATGGTCGGTCTCGCTTATTTATCTGAACTCGGCACTAAATCCCATCGTATATGCTTGGCGCATTGAGCCGATGCGAAATGCGATGAAACAGTTTTGGAAAACATTGTTTTGATGTTACTCAGTTTTGAATCATGTGTTACTTTCAAGAGACGATAAGAACTGATAAAGCGGTTTTCAATTGAGTGTCGTAAAACCAAAACCAAAACCAAAACCAAAACCAAAACCAAAACCAAACCAAAACCAAAACCAAAACCAAAACCAAAACCAAAACCAAAGTAATTACAATGGTCAATCACAGCAAACGAAAATGAACCAATGAGAACTCGAAGCAAATACACGTAACCGGTGCCAAGCGCGGGAAAACGCGTGCGCCAACTCACGATTGGCTTTGGTTTGGAAACTGATTGGTTGAGAAGGTGGCGCGATTTTTTTAAACCAATCACAGAGCGTAGTAAAACAAAACCAAAGCAATTCAATTGAAAACCGCTCTATAGGAACATGGTCAGAATATGTATACACAGCGGTCAAACGCACTGCGCACGCACAGTTCCCTCCAAAACTGCCGCTGCCGACCGCTGCCAAATGTCTCAAATTTGTGAAATACTCCACTTTTTTTTAACCAAAACGTAAGACTTGTACTGAAAACTTAAGCATTGTATGCCGAATATGCATTGAAAATTTCGTAATTGTTATCTACCATCTTTGTCGCTTCATATTTTGGTTTACCACTTCATTTTTTTGTAACGTTTTCTTTCAAATTTCTTGCACATTGTTACACAATTCAAGGCCATAAAAACCGGTAGTGGCGTTGAATGTTGTGTCTTGCTGCTGTTGGAATATGACTGGGGTCGATGAAAACAGTTTGCAAAGCCCCAAATTATTCTTTCTTTCTTTCTTGTTTTATTCTATAAAAATAACAATTTATTCAAAAACTCGTTCAAATCATATATACAAATAAATTATTGAACAGGAAATCCAAAGGTCAACCCTGTGTTAAGGATCCCCTAACATAAAAGTAGTAAAAAAGGATGTGATAATTACAATAATTTAAAGCTTGTGTAGGACTGAATATTAACGCATGGATTTATGTATGGACAATTTAATATAGCTATCTAATCAATGTTCATGTGGAGTTTTAAAAACGATTTAAATTGTTTAAGGCTACCAGCTTCAGCGACATGCCTTGTTAGGTCGTTCCATAGCTTGATATTTACAAAGAAAGAAATACTTAAAACAGTTTATTTTAGCCAAGTTTGCCTGTAGTTTGTACTTGCGATTTGACCTGCCCATGTGTCTGCTCTGTTCAAAATAGTCCATAAAGTTTAACCATTTAGTTCCAAAACAGTTTTGTAGCATTCCACTAAAGAAAGGTATAATCTACGTTGCTCTAAGGTTGGTCAGTTAAGCTTCCTGCAGCGCTCTTCGTAGATTATTCTATCTTTAAGGCTTGAAACGATTGTCTTAATGCTGTAACAGATGAATGTTTTAATATGATACTTACTCAAATAAAGTTCCAGGAAAACAAATACATAGTCTTTCATACCATTACATTCAGTTTCCCGAAGCCAAAAGGAACACACCAGTGTCTTCATGTTTATCAAATACTGTTACCGCTCTCTAAGCGCTTACTAAGTTCAGTTGTTGAACAGTCAACTTAGCCGTCATTACGCTAACAAATATATGGAACTATTTAGAAAATATAATACAGTCAGCATGTATACTGGCCATAAATTGTCATTCAGAGAGTCGGACGCACTCTCATAATATGGAGATTACTACTAGCTAGTTATTATAGACCTTTGTCCAAAATGGCCGCCGCAAATTCAAAATGATTAAAATTAAACTGAGCGGAAAATCAATACCAGCTCCTGAAAGACCACCTCTGGTTTAGTAATCGTAGAAAGTTTCGTTTGGTTAGGTTCTACCTGAGTCAAGAAAACGGAAGTTGAAAACTGGAAAATTTAGAGACGTTTGTATACCCTCTTGACTCAGGTAGAACCTAACCAAACGAAACTTTCTACGATTACTAAACCAGAGGTGGTCTTTCAGGAGCTGGTATTGATTTTCCGCTCAGTTTAATTTTAATCATTTTGAATTTGCGGCGGCCATTTTGGACAAAGGTCTATAATAACTAGCTAGTAGTAATCTCCAGATTATGAGAGTGCGTCCGACTCTCTGAATGACAATTTATGGCCAGTATACATGCTGACTGTATTATATTTTCTAAATAGTTCCATATATTTGTTAGCGTAATGACGGCTAAGTTGACTGTTCAACAACTGAACTTAGTAAGCGCTTAGAGAGCGGTAACGGTATTTGATAAACATGAAGACACTTTCTACTGATTGTCGCTGGTGTGTTCCGAAGGGAATGTACATCTTAATGGATTACTTGAATTTGACTGCATGTTCATGAAACTCAGTACAGGCAGGAAATAAACAATCGCTTGCGTGTTCAGAAGAGAATGTTTATATAACTTTATCAATCGATGACCCGGGATCTATGACTCGTGCATTTGGGCTACGATCGATCTACTTCGGTCGAGTTTCTCGTCAAAACCCGTGCCAGGTTCACCTTTTACACATTAAAAAAAAATATTTCCTCCTTGTGAACCAAAGTTTCATCAATTCTTGAGGCAAAACCATGTGGCTGAAATGTGTTAAACGTCCACCATTTTTGTGTACACATCTTGCTAAATACCAGTGCGTGCGCGGCCCAAAATTTCAAAATGGCGCCGAAAAGATGAACGATACATACATACGCCCGCCGGTCGAACGAAAAAGTCTACCTGGTATACACAGGATACCCACACGACAGCACAGGAAGACCAACAGATTAGTATGCGCTCCGGCCTTCCTCGATACCAAATTAATTTTTCAATACCAAATAACTTTGGCAATACGGACCGAACAAACTACAGTCGAATCTCTCTGAGCGGACACTCTTGTAAGGCGGACAGCTCTACTTATGGCCGCCTTGACAAAACCCCGTTTGAACTCTAGCTCATACAAACTCTGCATTTACACATTCCCGTAAGCGGTCGCGGACACTTTCGAGGGATACAATTTGGATTTTTCTGTTTTTTTTCTAAGTTCCCATAAGCGGATATCTCAAACAAACAATCCTATTGGCCTCAATACTATTTAACAAATAGATTCTATTTGGCTGTGCGTCTGTACTGTAATAGAGTACAGATGACGTCAAAACGTGACAAGAACAACTAAAGTGGCCCACGAGACGCAGTCGAGTGGGTCACTGTTGTTCTTGTCACGTTTTGACGTCTTCTGTACTCTATTAGAGTACAGACCCACGGCCAAATAGAATCTATTCGTTTTATATAATTTTGGAGATATTCGCTTCGGATTTTCACTTGATTATACGCTAAATAAAATAAGCCGATAAAAATTATGTCAACAAACATCGAGTTTAGGCCACAGTGTTGTCATGCACTCAAATAAAACTTTGTGAAAACTAAACGGCTTAAAATAAACTACAGCTCAACTCAGCAAATGTTTCGAAAAACAAATATTTAGAGACTAACCTGATATGAGGAAAAACAATCTGAATTATTCCAGTCCAAATCCCGTTGCAAGTCGCTTCACGGCGAGCGATAATCCCGCTAAATTTCTCGGATTCTGTTCACAATGAGCCAAAAGTCCATCATATTTTCCTCCAAGTTCTAGCCAAGCTTGAACAGCTGATTTAAAATTATGATCTACATTGAATTTCCTACGAAATATTTCCATTTTGATGAAAAGTTTTCTGTTTTGAGACGGCGATGCGAAGATTCGTGTTGTAGCAGGGCGCGCGTGTTTTCCCGCCACACGTGACGTCATTCGTCCGTCTGTACTCTAATAGAGGACGCCGGTTCTAAACCAATCACAGCGCGCGTTTTACACAGTAAATTATATAAAACAGTGTATTTATTAAATTACAGTGTCATATATATATCTTTAAAACATAGATTGAAAAAAACGCGCGCTCTGATTGGTTAAAAACCATCTTCTATTAGGTAAATAATACATGGTTTTGGCTTCTTTATTTGTTAAATTTATATTTTTTCGTTTGCCGGTTTTGTCATTTCGTACCATGGTATTTTGTTTTCGCATTTAAATACTGTTTATTGTGAGCGATACAAGCTCCCGTAAGCGGCCATCTAGCCCTTATACTGCCTGTGGCCGCTTACGAGAATCATTCCCGTAAGCGGCCAGCTCCAGTCTACAATCATTCTTGTACCCAGATTCCACGGGCTCCTCGGTCAGCGATTGGTCGTCGTCTCGTAGGTAGTTTGGGGGGTTTAACTTTTGTCAAATTTCCAGTTCAGTAATTCCACAATAAATTTTAACACTTCTAAATGGGTGAGTATTTCTTTGCTGTTTATGGATTTCTGTTATTTTTCAGTTCAAGAGAACTTTAGAGCAAAGATCGTTTTGACGAATTTTGTGGTTTTCTGACCAAAAAAAGCCCGGTCTGAGCATAATTAAGTTGTGTACATAACTGCGATGGTCTTTGATATATCAATGATTTAAATTTACTTGTACGGTATTGCACATAATGCCTGTGGAATGACACTTAAAAAAATGACTGTTAGATCTGAAATAAAAATGCAATCTACAATACCGTGAAATTCCGAAAATATGCCCCGGGGCTTATTAGTTTCAAATGACTTTTTTGAGGGGCTTATATTCGGAGGGGGGCTTATATTCGGAGGGGGTTATATTCGGAGGGCTATTATAGGAGGGGAATTTGCGTTTCAAAATCGACTGAGCTTATAATTGGAGGGAAATTTGTGTCGGCAATTTTTCAATGTTCAAATGATAATATTGGGGCCGTTAACTAGAAATTCGTGGCAACGTAATCCGGCTCTGAACATGCCAACACAACAGTAATAAACTTTATTTAAAGTGGAATACCGTACATCATACCAGTTTATAGATGGAGGGGCTTATAACTTTGACACATAATGGTATGTGTAATTTACATTGGTTTATTTTGTATTTGAGGGCAATTCTCAAATACAAGTCCCCGGGGCATTGTTTTATGCGCGTGAATCATACTGTACGTTGATACCAGAACTGCAGAAGATCTTTCCGCAGTAAAACTTAAGCTAAATTGGCAGCAGCTTTCTTGCGTTACAGTTAATTAGATGCGGATTAATTCATTTCTGATTTAGTTTTATTTGTTTCTATCTTTATTTTTATTTTTATTTTTCAGGAACACATGCATCAACCATACTGTAATTTTTTATGTTGTTTTTGACGTTGTTGTTGTTGTTGTTGTCGGACGTTATATAGACTAATCCATATTTGGGTTATTCTGAGGTACCAACCCTTCCCAATTTCCCTTCTCCAAGGCGTCTTTTCTAAGCGCGCGGCTGCATGCTTTCTCCTCAGATCAGATCGTCTTCATAATTTTTTTTTCTCGCGCGCTGATTGCTCTATTTTGGTCCCTCCTACCACCCATGTAAGTCTGTTGCACAGTCTACTCCATGCTAGTATTCGGTTGCTATTGGTGTCTCACGATATCAGTAGCTTCCAAAAAGGTTGACTTAGGACAACGACAAAAAGGAACTGTGAGTAGTCAAATATTCAGAGTAAATTCAAGTTTCTGCGTTAGCAAGTCGAAACTTTGGGTCAATCAAACAGCTAGTTGTCATTTAACCCAAATTTACGGCATTTCCTAGCAGCAGCTTGCTTTAACTCGAAATGTTTTTTGCAACTCATAGCAGCCCTTTAGGTTGTGGCATTCACCAGTTCATATTTTCAACCATTTTAGCTGTAAACTCAGACATTCGGCTAACAATGATGTTGATAAATCCCCAGTTATATCGCCATTTGCTCGAAGAAGAAGCTAATCACCCAACCACTGAGATATAAGTACTTCACAACCTTTCTAACAATCTGAATGCTAATAATAGCTACATACGGATTGAAAGAGTCCGACTGAAGTAGTCTAAAATAGCATAGGGTATATTTGTAAGTAATCACATGTACTCTTTCGTCTTTTCCAGCACATTTATTGTTTATTCAATCACATTTTTGATGCAAGTGAGGAATTCAGTGCTTTTAATTGCCAGCACAAGTAGCTGCATTTTTTATCCTCCTTACGATACACTTTTAATCAAACTCATCTGGGTGACAAGCGTTCCAGTGACCTCACCACCATCGCAAGTACAGATGTTGCCTGAAATAAAAAGGAACGCTATTAGCAATCTTTGCAAGTGCATAACATGTTTCTTATGCATAATAGAATGGTGTCTTCTCAGGTGCGTTAGATTCTCTGGCATATAAATCCTGGTTTCCATATGATCGCAACGATAACGATCGCTGCGATCGTTGCGACTGCGGTCGTTGCGATCGTTGCGATCATATGGAAAAACCAGGCTTAACTCTGTAAAATTAACAAGCTGTAAGAGAGTATCTACATTACTCGCCCTTGGTGAGAGTAATATTGGCTCAAGGTTCAGGCGGCTCTAGCTGAAAGCCAACCTCACCATTGAGGGGAATTTTGCCCTTTTTGTTGTTTGTGGTAACTTATCAATCTACAAGTTGAAAAAAAACCCAATCGTCTGATTTAGGGAAGTTAAAATAAAGTTAAAGGGGACAGGCTGTTTTTGCGGATGATGACCATTAACTGTTTTGCTATCCAAGGAGTGAAAAGTTGGTTGTCTCTCAATAATATCGCTCTTCCAAAATAATATAATCGTCTTCAAACACTAGTACTGAGGTGAAGCACTTTCTTTAGTTTGAAGCTGCTTGTTCAAGAAACTGTGATTGTACACGACTTAGTCCATTACCAGACTCCACAGTCATTACGCTCGGTATATAGGGTCTGAACTCGCCAAGTAAAGGAGAGAGGATAAGGATAACTTCCATGCGCATGTGCAGAACGCCGCCTTTTATTCAATAAAATCTTATGGAAAAGTCATATTTTTTGATGGCTTTTCAAATTTTTAGCTGTTTGGGTTGAGGGTGCTTGTTTCTTTGACAAAATCACCGAGTTCAGTTTGGACTGCATAGAAGCATTTTCCGGTGCAAACAGAACATACATTCAGCGGCAGGAATAGTGAATTCTATTGAAAACTATGATGTTGGAGAATAAAGATCGACTTTGGTTGTGGCTTTCCAAAGGCGATCGGATAATCGCACTTATCAAGATTAAGTCAGATGCTTTTGAACTGTTGCCGGTCCATTTGAAAGTACTAAATATACGATGCAAGGAAATCACCTCCTCCACTTCCTGGCCGGCGTTGCATTTAATTTGTAGCTTTTTCCATTAGCGTTCAACGACATACTGTATGTGGACTTTGAAAGGTCTTCGTCGCATCGCCGATGGAGCCTTGAAAAATAACCCACAAAATTGCCAACGCGTTTTAAATGCATAGACGTTCAATCGATCCATGCCAGAGCCATCTGTTTTCATTGAGACGCAAAGCATTGTTGTTATGGTACATGTCAAGAGTAATAGTATTAGCCATTATAGGAACTACAAGAACTGAACACAAAATTTGAAACACTGCGCTAGGAGTCTTAGAGCAGGTCGTCTCAGACAATTATTAGGCTCCTAAAGATGAGCTAAATCACAAGTATAACTTGCGAGGGATAGAGGCTATGTTGAGATCAAAAGTGAAATGGTTAGATTACCGGAGAAAAGGCGACTAAATATTATTTCAAGTTAGAAAACACGAACTATGAGAAGAAGCTCATTCGCGAGCTGAAACCTGTAAATGTTGAGATAACATCGGACCCCAAACCGAGATCAAACAAATCAATCGAGAGTATTTTTAGTATGATGTCACCAGGTCCTCGTCTGACGAATGAAGAATACAGCTAAACATTGGTTTTGATGGCATTCTTCAAGGTTTAGAAATCCCTCAAACACTGAAGTAATGACGAACAGGAATTTTTTGGACTAGACTTGACCGTCGGAGAATTAAAAATGGCTTAACTTCTTTTTCAAAGAATAAAACTCCAGAAGAAGATGGTTTCATCGAATAATTTTATGAAGCATTTTTTGACCTTCTTCGGAAATATCTGCTCAATTTGTGTGAGTAGGATCTTCACAAGGGCTCTCTCTCCATCTCTTAACGAGTAGGAACAATAACATCAATTCATTGAAAACAGATTACAGCTTGTTGGAGTTAACGAGCTGGCGCCCTATCTTTGCTGAACGTGGACTACACAAAATTTTGGCAAAGACGTTGGAAAACAGAGTAGAAAAATACTTGATAAAAATAACTCGGCCAACATTTCAGCATTCTATAGGAAAATTCATTAGGGACCGGTGTCATTTATTGCAGGGGAAGGGTGGGGGAGACCTTGTGCAAATGGTGGAGGGTTACCAATATTTGGGCAAGCATTTGAGGGGGCTCGCATGTGTTTTTGTTCAGTTTTTTTTTTCATTCAACATTTTCTTCCTTTCCTTTTTATACCAACGTGTATGTATTTGGCTATAAAAAGTACTTACCAAAGCAATGACCCTTTCCCCCACAGCAAAAGGCATTGCCATTGAGATACGTCAATGACTTTCCTGCAAAAAAAAATTCAAAATATCCTTTTGAGCAGGTAAAGGAGTCACGTGATAGTTGCCCCAGCTGCTGTTATTACGACGGCCTCGACAAACAGATTGACACGACATGCAAACAGTAGCGTATTAACTTAGTCCTCAGATATTATTGACGAAGCTGATAAGAAGCTAGCTTCTATCCTCGTTGAGAGGATTCAGTTCGTTAAACTGCAACATAAATATTTATGACATGAAACATAAATATTTATGAGAGCCCTATTTAAAACAAAAGTTTATTTATTTTTTTTTTTTTCAGTAAGAACAACGAAAACAAAAATTAGACTATTAACACATAATTTCCCTTTAACAAGGGTAGATAGACAAGAACGAGCATATAAGATCTTTAGTAATGCAGTTGACAATCAGTTGGTCACGAAAATCAACAACTTCAGCGACCAGATCTCTTTTCAAAATACAGCATGAGGCCCAAAAGTGTGACTACTTTCAATTAATTCACATTCTTTCGTGCATGCATACTATCCAATCATTGGCTGAGAATAGCTACTCTCGACTTTTGATTGGATAGTAATGCGCGCCATTCTCGTCCCCGCAGCCCTTCCGCGTCTCTTAGCCGGTGGGGTAACACGAAACTTAAGCCGTGAATTAAAAATAAATGAAACATAAATATTTATGAGAGCCCTACTTAAAACAAAACATTATCAAGATTATAAGACAAGAAGGAGCATGTAAGATCTGTAGTAATGCAGATGGCGATCAGTTGGTGACCAAAATCAACAACTTCAGCGAAATTAACTCTCTTATCAGATCTATTTTGAAATTACAGCAAGAGGCCCAAAAGTGTGACTAGTTTTAATTATTTCACATTCTTTCGTGCGTGGAGACTATCCAATCAGACGCCGAGGATAGCTACTCTCGGCTTTTGATTGGATAGTAATGCGCGCCAATCTCGTCCCCGTAGCCCTTTCGCGTCTCTTAGCCGGTCGGTGGGGCCTAGACACGAAAAACAAAGGGCTCTGGAGACAAAGGATTTTCCTGGCCTAGATTCTAGGACTTCCGGTCTTCATGTATGTCGGCTTCAAGTGACATGCTAGTGCGTGGGACTGTAATGGCGGCCGACGTGAACTGAAGAGTCCATGTGCTTTCCTCGATTTCCACAATTTACCGCCCCGCGTGGAGCAAAGAGGTACATTGCCAGGTTTTGGGAATTACTTTTATATTTTCGATTCATGGCTTCAGCGATACTGATGATGGAACCGAGTTGATGATTTGCAAGAGTTACAAGTGTGAATTTGTTCTTTGGTTCGTAATATATAACGTCGCTTGGCGATTCCTAATGTATCGGTACAGGCACGGATGTATGAATGTTTTGTTTCAGTTTTGAATTAGTTTGTCATTAATTAATAATATAGTGAGCCATTGGCACGTTAAGATTATTATAGCTATGATGTTTCTAAGTTTTAACCGGTTGGATATTCCACGCCGCTTTAGGCCAAAATCTTCATCACCTGCCTCTTCTTCTAAGTTCTCCACGAAATAAATTTGTATTTACACTCGTGAATTTTCGCGTATTTTCACTTCCGTTCAAGATTTCTTTGCTTTCAAAGAGCCAATCAAAAAATTCGAATTTCCTATGTCCCCAGAGCCCTTCGTTTCTCGTGCCTAGGCCACGCCGGCTAATAGACGCGAAAGGGCTGCGGGGACAAGAATGAAATGCGCGCACGATCGCGAAAGAATGTGAATTAGTTAAAAGTAGTCACACTTAAGCCTGGTTTCCATATAATCGCAACGATTGCAACGATCGCAGCGATCGTTGTGACTGCGATCGTTGCGTTCGTTGCGATCATATGGAAAGCACTCGCAACGATCGCAAGAGTGGTTTCCATATGATCGCAACGATCGCAACGATCGCAGTCACAACGATCGTTGCGATTATATGGAAACCAGGCTTAAGATCAGTAGAGACTATGAAATTCTTATAATATTCAACTGTTCATCTTGGTTTGTTTTATGATATATTTGTAATTTGTTTCCATGATTATATTATTATTCAGTGTGAATATATAGTTTCTAACGAATTTGGAAACACTCAACAAGTTTATTCTAATAAAAAAAACATATCTAAGAAAGGTTATTGATTTTCTAACAATTCGAATGGTTGAAAAGACAAATTTATTACTGCGCCGTTTTCACGAGTAAATCTCGGTACCTTTGAAATAATAATCTATATGAATATTTAGAACACTGCATTCTTTTCTAACAAGTAGTTGGCACGTATCGGCGTTTTGTTTCGTTGTACAAAACATATATGTGTAAAGAAAACAATAAGATATGTACTTGTCTGCCTTCTGCTTTGTGCTAGATCTGAGTATTTATTGAAGCACTATATGGTGCCCTGATTGACCTCATTATCTGGAATCGTTTATTTCTTACCTTTTGGACAACACGCGATCATCCAGAATTCGCTAGTCTTGGCTTCATGCCTCCTGTCAACCGAGGTCTGGGACCTGTTCCCAGAGCACTATAGCAGCGTAGAAAGAAGGTTACAAAGCAATTTAATACTCTGTCGTTGGAGGAGGAATAATTCAAAACGCATAATTCACCTGCCGTTGTGCCAGTTACCTATGTATACACGCATAACGTTTTGAAAAGCGATGGGGCAGAAGTATGGCTTTGGTGGAAAAGCAACCTCCTCCCTCTTGCGAGGGACAAGGCAGTAAAGTAAATTATTGTATTCGCCTATCTTGCTGTCACAATAATGTTTTCATAAAAAAACATCACTTGTTAGATATAAAGAAAACTCGACATGCTTTTGTAAGTTATAGCTTTTAAGTTACTTTTAAGATCTTAGCTTCACATTAGTTCTTTCAAAACTGATTGGCAAGGCCCTTGAAAAATTCAATATTTCGTACATCCTTCAATTATAAACCTGACATAAATATGTTCGAATATATTACCTAAATATTAGTAAAAGGTGGTGTGGGGTGGGGTAGAATGGAGGGGATAGGAGCGAAGTGGAAAAGATCGCAATGGAGTGGAGTGGCGAATGGAGTCTAGGTGAGTGGATTGGATTGGAGTGGAGAGGAGAGGATCGCAGTGAGATGGACAGGATCGGAATGGACTGGAAAGGCATGGAGTGCAGCGCAGTGCTAATATATATGTTTTTTTTATAATATACGGTGTTACACATTGAGAAACGGGCTTGGAAGATACTATAGGTTGTGCCAGAAAATATCTTAAGAATAAAATAGTTATAATCGACAAGGTTGACGAAATAATTCACAAGAAGAAGGCTATTGAAGCGCAGTACTCACAATTATTATTAAGATAATGCAATTTTGTACTTACAGTGACTTTGTAGTGATTCTCTCGTGCATCGGCAATGTAGCCTCTAAAGATAGAAACGAAAAAAAATGGATTACAATTTATCGGTGTCAATGGCTCTGTTTCTTTCTATATTCTTCTAAGTTATAGTTTATGTCTCTCTCTTACACAGAGAGTCTTGTCTTATCTTTGCCATTTGTTCTATCTCTGTAACTGTCATGGTTTTGGCTCTGTCTTTGTTTTTAACATTGTCTTTAACTGCGATGGGTTCCAGCTCTTCCTTTATTTGCATATTAAGTCTATGTCTGCCTCTCTTTCTACATGTTCAGGCAGCCATATATTATTATGTTCTTGTGAAGAGCAATATATGTAGTCACATAAATAACTTCGCAAGTTTAGAAATTGTGGGTTCTCTTCTTGGGGACATACCAAAGCTATAACTGACCTCTTTTAACTTGAGGACATTTTGAAAACGGTTATTATTAGCTCTGTGATAACTACCAATACTAATGACTAACATCAGGTAGTGATACTCAGGTAAATAATTTTTCGGGTACACAAAATATATTTTAGAAAATCGTAAAAGCATTCAATACTGCTGTTTTCTTTAGTGAAGAATATTAATAAAAAAAATTGTTGCAAAGCTGTAACTTGAGGAAACTAAGATAAACGAAATACTTCGTTAGCTTTCCCTGAATCGACCACTTACCCGAAGATGCAGACCAGCAGAAGGACAAGGCTCAATCGGTTCATTTTCGCTTTAGGAAGTTGCTGTAGAAGATGGAATAAAACAAAATACAATTATAATTTGACTAACGTTAACGTTAGGAGGAATTGTGTTCAATATTATAACTGCAGTGTAGATAAAAACAATTGAACTGGAAATAAAAAGTTTTGCATCAATTCCTAACTTCCATAAGGTGGAACTGCAAGACGTACCTTCAGTTGAAACTGGAATGTTGCACTTTATCTCGCGAGTTTTAACTAACCACAGCGCCTAGAAAACCTGTCGCATTCCTTTTATAATATGTCCAGTAGGGAACTGTCAATCTGCCGTCAAAATAACACTAACTCATAATCTAGGCTAAAGTAAGGCCTTGCGCAGTAGGCAGTAAAGGCAAGTACGACTGCGCACAAGAATATTTAGCATATTTTCCTTCGACCAGGTATACAGTGTCGAGATGTTGTTTTTAGTCAATTTTTACCATCGTTCCCAAAGTATCTAGCCAAAATAAAACGAGACAAATATAAAAAATACAATATACATTCTTGTTGATAAAAACGTATTATTTACGGCAGTAGGTTCACAAATAAAAGTACTTGTCAAGGATTATTGCACAACCGTAAGTTACAAGAAGGTCAATAGATAATTTAAACATAGGAGGCTGGCTTTCGAGCACCGCCTTCTTACATAAATTATCTGTAAGTTACGAAATATAATTACGAAATATAATCATTAACGCCAAGCATCAGAGATACAAAAGGTATTATCCTGCTCAACCCTTTATTTGTGAAAGATAACAAACATATATAATTGAACTACCATTCAGAAATTATTACGAGAAATAACAATTGCTATGGTTTCAGTATACGGATCATCCATGTAAAAGAGATCCAGAAACTAGTTTAGCTAGAGAAGTACTAATGAATTCAAGAAAAGAAATACATGTAGGGGAAACAAGTTAGTTTCGGACCAAGGAGCAACTTCAGAATACCCAGCCATTAAACACGAATGACATTACAAAAGGGAGCTTGCACATTTTACTTTAGTAAGGCAGGCCTTATTAGCCAATAATCAACTAATGAGACAATACATGTTGTTCCAAATTAATGATGAATGAAACTTTTGACAAGTCATTTTCTCTTTTCTTCAGATGCCATTTAGGATGGTTTTCTGGTCAACACTTTATTTGTGAATGATAACAAACATAATTGCATTACCATGTAAAAATTATTACGAGAAGTAACAGTCGCTATGGTTTCAGTACGGATCGTCCACAAGAGATCCAGAAGCTATTTTAGATAGAAAAGTGCTAAGGAATTCAAGAAAATTATATAGTGAAAACAAGTTCGTTTTGGACCTAGGAGCAACTTTAGTATACCCGGCTATTGAATACGAATGGCCTGATCTGCTCGCAAACATTTCATTTATTTTATAATATTTTGAAGTATGGTAGTTTGACCACCTGTAGACGTAAGTTCATGAAAATCTGTAAGGCTCTGTTTCTGTTTTCGAGCACCGCCGGCTTCTTCCATAAATTATCTGTAAACCAGTTCGCAAATTACGAAATATAATCATTAACGCCAAGCTCCAGATATACAAAAGGTATTGTCCTGGTCAACCCTATATTTGTGAAAGATAACACACATATATAATTGAACTACCATGCATAAATTATTGCGAGAAATAACAGTCGTTATGGATTCAGTATACGGATCATCCAAAAGAGATCCAGAAACAAGTTTAGATAGAAAAGTACTAATGAATTCAAGAAAATAAATACATGTAGGGGAAACAAGTTAGTTTCGGACCAAGAAGCAACTTCAGAATACCCGGCCATTAAACACGAATGACATTACAAAAGGGAGCTTGCACATTTTACTTTAGTAAGGCAGGCCTTATTAGCCAATAATCAACTAATGAGACAATACATGTTGTTCCAAATTAATGATGAATGAAACTTTTGACAAGTCATTTTCTCTTTTCTTCAGATGCCATTTAGGATGGTTTTCTGGTCAACACTTCATTTGTGAAAGATAACAAACATAATTGCATTACCATGTAAAAATTATTACGAGAAGTAACAGTCGCTATGGTTTCAGTACGGGTCATCCACAAGAGATCCAGAAGTTATTTTAGATAGAAAAGTACTAAGGAATTCAAGAAAATAAATAGTGAAAGCAAGTTCGTTTTGGACCTAGGAGCAACTTTAGTATACCCGGGGCTATTGAACAGTATATAGTTTGACCACCTGTAGACGTAATTTCATGGAAATTTGTAAGGGTTTTTTTGATTAAAACAACACTGAACATTCTGTGCTCGATTTTGTATATTTCCCCATAATTTACTTCAATATCTTTCAACAAATTAAAGATATATTTACCTCCCCTGTGTTGAAAAAATATATATATTAAATATTTTGTGCGCTATATTTAATTTTGAAGAACTACGCTTAGACACCTCAAAAAACGATCGAAGCACATTTAGCGGGATATTGCTAAAATTATTTTAAGGTATCAGTATACCCCAAATGACCATCATGCGTTGGCGCTGTTTTACGGTCGGACGTTTATCAAAAACCCCAATAAAGTATATATTTCCTGAAAGCTTAAGAATTGTAGATTACGAATATGTATTCATTTGAAGTAAAAAAATTAACGTGTTTCGAATAAAGCGCTCAATTTCAAAAAGTATATCGGTCCACAAATCGAGTTCGTTTCCGATCGCAATTGAACGGGAGAAAGCGAAAAACATCGCTACGTGTTCTTGACACCTTTCTCTAACAAACTGTGTCGGGGAATTTTGATTACTTGTCTGGTTAGCTTTTAACACACAGTTAAACTTCGAGGGTTGACAAAACACGTATTCTCTGTACGAAAATACTCATAACTTTCGAACGAGGGAAAAAAATTCCCCGACACAGTTTTGCTGTCAGACTATTGGAGAACATTCTCTCCAAATTTCAGCGAAAAAGGTTGAAAATTCGTTGCAAACGAACTTGAAACGCGCGCTTCATTCGCTTAAATTTTATTTTCGAGAAACAAGGGAAAACATATTTTGGGGCGTTCTTCCGGTCTGATGAGATTAAATACACAAGACGCGTGAAAATAATTATGCGTTGATCGATAAAGAGAAGGCTCGTCTTACTTTAATTAACAACAGAGTTCGTATCGAATACAAATGACCTCAAATGCACGCTTCTTATGGCCAGGAGAAGAAAGTTCTCCTCTCACCGATCGTGCTACAAGTAAAACAAGAGTTTATGGCTTCAGTTTTCTCTCCATTTAGCCTCTCTGTGGGATATTCGCCCACATGGATATGCAACCGCGAGCGATGTTCAAGTTGTCCTAATCAGTGATGCGATCCGTCACTTGAGACCCGGTTGAGACGAGCGCTTCGGCTCAATTCAGTACCGAACAATTTCCCATTTCGGTATATTCTTACTTGAAAACGCGGACACCGTCTGTTATGTTTCTACGGACATTGCAAGATGCAGCTTTCAAATTTCGGGTGAATCTACAAACACGTCGGCCCTCATGTTACGCGACTTTTTATACGTACATGTTGACAAACTGTTGACAAACTGTTGACGGCTCTCGATTGGAAATAATTAATGGCGAGAATCGTTTTTTCTTCATAACTTTCTTTAGAAACAATCTTTTTTCGTGAAACGTTTTGGAAATGAAAGGTCGTGATGTAATCTATCTGAAGATAACAAAAAGTAAAATCTTGCAAAATGGTCAAATTTGGGGTATACTGATACCTTAAGCATGGTTTTCACTAGCGACGCAAGCACAAGCGCAAACGCAAGAGTTCTGCTCAAGTGAAAATGAACGCAAGCACAAGCTCAAGCACAACACCATGTTTTTGAGCATTTGACTGACGGAAAACATGAGTCTATTTCTTTTAGTCATTGACTGAAAGCTCGAATAATTTGACTTTCGCTTAAAAGTGGAACGAACAGTTTTCATGGCAAAGACGTTTTTAACCAGAAAAATTCGGAGAATCAAGGCAAGCAAAATAAGCACAATAATTCACAAATAACTTTCGGAAGATGATTCTCTGATTAACTAGCTTGCGTCAAGCCAGTTTTTACGGCAAAATAAGGACTCTTGTGCTTCCGCTTATGCTTGCGCTTGTGCTTGCGTCGCACGTGAAAACGGAACATAGCATAAGCACAAAGAAGAGGCAGTGATTTTGAGATGATTTTGAAGGGATGTTTGAACAAAACAAAGGTTAGTTCAGAAAATCAACTTCCGAAATTAATTTGTGAGTTATTGTGCTTATTCTGCTGGTTAAAATCGTTGCTGCCGTGAAAATTTTTCGTTTCACTTTCAAGCGAAAATCAAATTATTCGCGAGCTTTCACTCACGAATCGTGTTTGCGTTTTAGAATTAGTTTCTATAAAGCCTAGTTTTCACTAACGACGCAAGCACAAAAGTGCTGCTCAAGTGAAAATGAACGCAATGAACGCATTTTTAGCCATGCAGCAAAATTCTGAGAAATATAAATCACAATAACTTTCGAAAGATGATTTTCTGTTGTTCAAACTGAATTCCTTCAAAATAATATCAAAATCACTGCCTTTTCCTCTTGCTTGTGTTGTGTTCCGTTTTCACGTTTGACGCAGGCATAATCCAGTACCGGCTGAAAATAAAGTGATAAACCGAATAGTCGCATTTTCATGCTAGATATTCAAGCAAATAGAAAATGTTAAAGTTCAGTTGCTATATTTCGGTTCTTTACATGACTATCATCAGGCAAGTAGTGCCTGAAAATTAGCTATCTTTTTATCTTTATCGGTATTGATTTATGTTGTGACAGTGGTAACGATAATGGTAATGAAATAATAATTGTGTTAAATAAAGAGAAGCCTCGGATATAACGACAACATTTATCTTATGAGACAGAACGTTCGCGGAAATAACCGAGTGATGTGTTTAACGCCAGAATATCACAAACCTACAGTCCTAATACCACCTAACGTACTTGCACAATATATAGGTAATTTGTTTTTATTACAGATCATCGTCAGCTTTCCAGTTAAACGCAGCACGTGTTTTTAGCTTGCTCCTCAGAATATCCAGTCCAACTGGTCTCCACCTAAATCTTCTATCGAATGGAGAGTGGAGTTCAGGTTTACTGACGTAAGATATACGCTCGCTAAGAGTTTGTTGTCTGTATGGCACTCCTACAGCCATGGCAAAAGCGTCGTTTCCAACAAATATTCATAGAAGACAAGTAGCAGAAATGAAGGAATGCTCCGAAGGTGTTCACGTCAATATGTTTCTTAGCTACACCTTACGAAGAGTGTTTCTGACCTAGCTAATGTGTTAAAAGTTGATTCATCATTAATTTGGACCAACATGTATTGTCTCATCAGCTGATTATTGGCTAATAAGGCCTGCCTTCCTAAAGTAAAATATATAAGCTCCCTTTTGTAATGCCATTCGTGTTTAATGGCCGGGTATTCTGAAGTTGCTCTTTGGTCCGAAACTAACTTGTTTTCCCTATTTCTTTTCTTGAATTCCTTAGTACTTTTCTATCTAAAATAAGTTCTGGATCTCTTTTGGACGATCAGTATACTGAAACCATAGCGACTGTTATTTCTCGTAATAATTTTTACATGGTAGTTCAATTATATATGTTTGTTATCTTTCACAAATGAAGGGTTGAGCAGGATAATGCCTTTTGTATCTCTTGTGCTTGGCGTTAATGATTATATTTCGTAATTATATTTCGTAATTTACAGATAATTTATGGAAGAAGGCGGTGCTCGAAAGCCAGCCTCTTATGTTTAAATTATCTATTGACCTTCTTGTAACTTACGGTTGTGCAATAATCCTTGACAAGTACTTTTATTTGTGAACCTACTGTAAATAATACGTCTTTATCATCAAGAATGTATGTTGTATTTTTTATATTTGTCTCGTTGTTTTATTTTGGCTAGATATTTTGGGAACGATGGTAAAAATTGACTAAAAACAACATCTCGACACTGTTTACCTGGTCGAAGGAAAATATGCTAAATATTCTCGTGCGCAGTCGTAGTTGCCTTTACTGCCTACTGCGCAAGGCCTTACTTTAGCCTAGATTATGAGTTAGTGTTATTTTGACGGCAGATTGACAGTTCCCTACTGGACATTATAAAAGCAATGCGACAGGTTTTCTAGGCGCTGTGGTTAGTTAAAACTCGCGAGATAAAGTGCAACATTCCAGTTTCAACTGAAGGTACGTCTTGCAGTTCCACCTTGTGGAAGTTAGGAATTGATGCAAAACATTTTATTTCCAGTTCAATTGTTTTTATCAACACTGCAGTTATAATATTGAACACAATTCCTCCTAACGTTAACGTTAGTCAAATTATAATTGTATTTTGTTTTATTCCATCTTCCACAGCAACTTCCTAAAGCGAAAATGAACCGATTGAGCCTTGTCATTCTGCTGTTCTGCATCTTCGGGTAAGTGGTCGATTCAGGGAAAGCTAACGAAGTATTTCGTTTATCTTAGTTTCCTCAAGTTACAGCTTTGCAACAATATTTTTTATTATATTTTTCACTGAAGAAAACAGCAGTAAAATGAAAAAAGAAGAAAAAAAGCAACAGCAGTATATTGAATGCTTTTACGATTTTCTAAAATAGATTTTGTGTACCCGAAAAAATTATCTACAGTATCACTACCTGATATTAGTCATTAGTATTGGTAGTTATCACAGAGCTGATAATAACCGTTTTCAAAATTTCCTCAAGTTAAAAGAGGCCAGTTATAGCTTTGGTATGTTCCCAAGAAGAGAACCCACAATTTCTCAACTTCCGATTTATTTCTGTGACTACACATATTGCTCTTCAGGCAAGAACATAATAATATATGGCTGCATGAACATGTAGAAAGAGAGGCAGACATAGCCTTAACATGCAGACGGACGCAGAGCCATTGTCACCGATAAATTGTAATCCATTTCTTTTCGTTTCTATCTTTAGAGGCTACATTGCCGATGCACGAGAGAATCACTACAAGGTCACTGTAAGTATAAAATTGCATTATCTTTATAATAATAATTGTGAGTACTGTGCAGCCTTCTTCTTGTGATTCAGTATTTCGTCAACCTTGTAGATTATAACTATTTTATTCTTAAGATATTTTCTGGCATAGCCTATAGTATCTTCCAAGCCCGTTTCTCAATGTGTAACACCATATATTATAAAAAAATATATATTATAGCACTGCGCTGCACTCCATGCATTTCCAGTCCATTCTGATCCTGTCCATCTCACTGCGATCCTCTCCTCTCCAATCCAATCCACTCACCTCGACTCCATTCGCCACTCACTCTGTTGCGATATTTTCCACTTCGCTCCTATCCACTACACTCTACCACACCCTACACCACCATTTACTAATATTTAGGCAATATATTCAAAAATATTTGTATCAAGTTTACAATTGAAGCATGTACAAAATATTGAATTTTTCAAGGGCCATCCCAATTTTTGAAAGAACTAATGTGAAGGATCTTAAAAGTGACTTAAAAGCTGTCACTTACAAAAGCTTGTCAAGGGAGGAGGTTGCCTTCCCACCAAAGCCAAACTTTTCCCCGTCGCTTTTCAAAACGTTATGCGTGTATACATAGGTAACTGGCACAACAGCAAGTGAATTGTGCGTTTTGAATTATTCCTCCTTCAACGACAGAGTATTAAATTGCTTTGTGACCTTCTTTCTTCGCTGCTATAGTGCTCTGGGAGCAAGTCCCAGACCAGCGTTGACAGGAGGCATGAAGCCAAGACTAGCGAATTCTGGATACTCGCGTGTTGCCCAAAAGGTAAGAAATAAACGATTTCAGCTAATGAGGTCAATCAGGGCACCATATAGTGCTTCAATAAAGGCCCAGATCTAGCACAAAGCTGAAGGAAGACAAGTATAGAATTCAGATATATCTTATTGTTTTCTTTACACATAGATGTTTTGTACAACGAAACAAAACGCCGATACGTGCCAACTACTTGTTAGAAAAGAATGCAGTGTTCTAAATGTTCATACAGATTATTATTATTATTATTCACTACTGAGTAAATTTGTCTTTTCGACCAAACAAATTGTTAGAAAATCGATAACCTTTCGTAGATATGTTTATTTAACAAATAAAGAAGCCAAAACCATGTATTATACTGTCATAAAACACGACGTGAATTTTGAGAACACGAGAGAAATTTAGAAAACACGAGCCGCAGGCGAGTGTTTTCTAAATTTCTGAAATGTTCTCAAATTCCCGGAGTGTTTTATGACAGTATAATACATGGTTTTGGCTTCTTTATGTGCTTTAAAATATAGATTTACGCGCGCGAAACGATAAAACACGCTTTTCTATGTTATATACTCTGTTATATAATTCACTGTGTAAAACTCGCGCCGTGATTGGTTTAGAACTGTTATCTATTAGAGTACAGACGCACGAATGACGTCACGTGTGGCGGGAAAACACGCGCGCCCTGCCACAACACGAATTCTTCGCATCGCCGTTTCAAAACAGAGCTGAAAACTTTTCATCAAACTCGAAATATTCCGTGGGAAATTCAATGTAGATCAATTGATACGAATTTTAAATCGGCTGTTCAAGCTTGGCTAGA
>MU825403.1:2528204-2615092 GCA_029204205.1 Desmophyllum pertusum
GGTGATTTTCAACAGGCCATAGAGTACCAGACGCAACATCTTAGCATTGCCAAAGAACTGGCGCAGAGAGGTGGAGAAGCAGCTGCCTATAACGGTCTTGGCATTGCTTATCTGAGTATGGGTGATTTTTCAACAGGCCATAGAGTACCAGAAGCAACATCTTAGCATTGCCAAAGAACTAGGGGCAGAGAGCTGGAGAAGGAGCTGCCTATAACGGTCTTGGCATTGCTTATCTGAGTATGGGTGATTTTCAACAGGCCATAGAGTACCAGAAGCAACATCTTAGCATTGCCAAAAGAACTGGGGCAGAAAGATGGAGAAGGAGCTAGCTATGGCAATCTTGGCAATGCTTATCAGAGCCTGGGTGATTTTCAACAGGCCATAGAGTACCACAAGCAACATCTTAGCATTGCCAAAGAACTGGGGCAGAGAGGTGGAGAAGGAGCTGCCTATAACGGTCTTGGCATTGCTTATCTGAGTATGGGTGATTTTCAACAGGCCATAGAGTACCAGAAGCAACATCTTAGCATTGCCAAAGAACTGGGGCAGAAAGATGGAGAAGGAGCTAGCTATGGCAATCTTGGCAATGCTTATCAGAGCCTGGGTGATTTTCAACAGGCCATAGAGTACCAGAAGCAACATCTTAGCATTGCCAAAGAACTGGGGCAGAAAGGTGGAGAAGGAGCTGCCTATAACGGTCTTGGCATTGCTTATCTGAGTATGGGTGATTTTCAACAGGCCATGGAGTACCAGAAGCAACATCTTAGCATTGCCAAAGAACTGGGGTCAGAGAGGTGGAGAAGGAGCTGCCTATAACGGTCTTGGCATTGCTTATCTGAGTATGGGTGATTTTTCAACAGGCCATAGAGTACCACATGCAACATCTTAGCATTGCCAAAGAACTGGGGCAGAAAGATGGAGAAGGAGCTAGCTATGGCAATCTTGGCAATGCTTATCAGAGCCTGGGTGATTTTCAACAGGCCATAGAGTACCACAAGCAACATCTTAGCATTGCCAAAGAACTGGGGCAGAGAGGTGGAGAAGGAGCTGCCTATAACGGTCTTGGCATTGCTTATCTGAGTATGGGTGATTTTCAACAGGCCATAGAGTACCAGAAGCAACATCTTAGCATTGCCAAAGAACTGGGGCAGAGAGGTGGAGAAGGAGCTGCCTATAACGGTCTTGGCATTGCTTATCTGAGTATGGGTGATTTTCAACAGGCCATAGAGTACCAGAAGCAACATCTTAGCATTGCCAAAGAACTGGGGCAGAAAGATGAAGAAGGAGCTAGCTATGGCAATCTTGGCAATGCTTATCAGAGCCTGGGTGATTTTCAACAGGCCATAGAGTACCAGAAGCAACATCTTAGTATTGCAAAAGAACTGGGGCAGAGAGATGGAGAAGGAACTGCCTATGGCAATCTTGGCGTTGCTTATCAGAGTCTTGGTGATTTTCGACAGGCCATTAGACTACCACAAGCAACATCTTAGCATTGCCAAAGAACTGGGGCTGAGAGATGGAGAAGGAGTTGCCTATGGCAATCTTGGCGGTGCTTATCAGAAACGGGGTGATTTTCAACAGGCCATAGAGTACCACAAGCAACATCTTAGCATTGTCAAAGAACTGGGAAAGAGAGGTGGAGAAGGAGCTGCCTATAACGGTCTTGGCAATGCTTATAAGAGCCTGGGTGATTTTTCAACAGGCTATAGAGTACCACAAGCAACATCTTAGCATTGCCAAAGAACTGGGGCAGAAAGATGGAGAAGGAGCTAGCTATGGCAATCTTGGCAATGCTTATCAGAGCCTGGGTGATTTTCAACAGGCCAT
The DNA here is from genome assembly GCA_029204205.1 of Desmophyllum pertusum. NCBI lineage: Eukaryota > Metazoa > Cnidaria > Anthozoa > Scleractinia > Caryophylliidae > Desmophyllum > Desmophyllum pertusum. Next base: position 2,530,032 of record MU825403.1, read on the forward strand.
AGAGTACCACAAGCAACATCTTAGCATTGCCAAAGAACTGGGGCAGAGAGGTGGAGAAGGAGCTGCCTATAACGGTCTTGGCTTTGCTTATCTGAGTATGGGTGATTTTCAACAGGCCATAGAGTACCAGAAGCAACATCTTAGCATTGCCAAAGAACTGGGGCAGAGAGGTGGAGAAGGAGCTGCCTATAACGGTCTTGGCATTGCTTATAAGAGCCTGGGTGATTTTCAACAGGCCATAGAGTACCACAAGCAACATCTTAGCATTGCCAAAGAACTGGGGCAGAGAGATGGAGAAGCAGCTGCCTATGGCAATCTTGGCAATGCTTATCTGAGTATGGGTGATTTTCAACAGGCCATAGAGTACCACAAGCAACATCTTATCATTGTCAAAGAACTGGGGCAGAGAGATGGAGAAGGAGGTTCCTATAGCAATCTTGGCAATGCTTATCTGAGCCTGGGTGATTTTCAACAGGCCATAGAGTACCACAAGCAAGGTCTTAGCATTTCCAAAGAACTGGGGCAGAGAGATGGACAAGCATGTGCCTATAGCGGTCTTGGCAATGCGTATCTGAGCCTGGGCGATTTTCAACAGGCCATAGAGTACCACAAGCAACATCTTAGCATTGTCAAAGAACTGGGGAAGAGAGGTGGAGAAGGAGCTGCCTATAACGGTCTTGGCAATGCTTATAAGAGCCTGGGTGATTTTCAACAGGCCATAGAGTACCACAAGCAACATCTTAGCATTGCCAAAGAACTGGGGCAGAGAGATGGAGAAGGAGCTGCCTATGGCAATCTTGGCAATGCTTATCTGAGTATGAGTGATTTTCAACAGGCCATAGAGTACCACAAGCAACATCTTAGTATTGCAAAAGAACTGGGGCAGAGAGGTGGAGAAGGAACTGCCTATGGCAATCTTGGCGTTGCTTATCAGAGTCTTGGTGATTTTCGACAGGCCATAGACTACCACAAGCAAGGTCTTAGCATTGCCAAAGAACTGGGGATGAGAGATGGAGAAGGAGTTGCCTATGGAAATCTTGGCGGTGCTTATCAGAGCCTGGGTGATTTTCAACAGGCCATAGAGTACCACAAGCAACATCTTAGCATTGCCAAAGAACTGGGGCAGAGAGGTGGAGAAGGAGCTGCCTATAACGGTCTTGGCATTGCTTATCTGAGTATGGGTGATTTTCAACAGGCCATAGAGTACCAGAAGCAACATCTTAGCATTGCCAAAGAACTGGGGCAGAGAGGTGGAGAAGGAGCTGCCTATAACGGTCTTGGCATAGCTTATCTGAGTATGGGTGATTTTCAACAGGCCATAGAGTACCACAAGCAACATCTTATCATTGCCAAAGAACTGGGGCAGAGAGATGGAGAAGGAGGTGCCTATAGCGATCTTGGCAATGCTTATCTGAGCCTGGGTGATTTTCAACAGGCCATAGAGTACCACAAGCAAGGTCTTAGCATTTCCAAAGAACTGGGGCAGAGAGATGGACAAGGATGTGCCTATAGCGGTCTTGGCAATGCGTATCTGAGCCTGGGCGATTTTCAACAGGCCATAGAGTACCACAAGCAACTTCTTAGCATTGTCAAAGAACTGGGGAAGAGAGGTGGAGAAGGAGCTGCCTATAACGGTCTTGGCAATGCTTATAAGAGCCTGGGTGATTTTCAACAGGCCATAGAGTACCACAAGCAACATCTTAGCATTGCCAAAGAACTGAGGCAGAGAGATGGAGAAGGAGCTGCCTATGGCAATCTTGGCAATGCTTATCTGAGTATGGGTGATTTTCAACAGGCCATAGAATACCACAAGCAACATCTTAGTATTGCCAAAGAACTGGGGCAGAGAGGTGGAGAAGGAGCTGCCTATAACGGTCTTGGCATTGCTTATCTGAGTATGGGTGATTTTCAACAGGCCATAGAGTACCAGAAGCAACATCTTAGCATTGCCAAAGAACTGGGGCAGAAAGATGGAGAAGGAGCTAGCTATGGCAATCTTGGCAATGCTTATCAGAGCCTGGGTGATTTTCAACAGGCCATAGAGTACCACAAGCAACATCTTAGCATTGCCAAAGAACTGGGGCAGAGAGGTGGAGAAGGAGCTGCCTATAACGGTCTTGGCTTTGCTTATCTGAGTATGGGTGATTTTCAACAGGCCATAGAGTACCAGAAGCAACATCTTAGCATTGCCAAAGAACTGGGGCAGAGAGGTGGAGAAGGAGCTGCCTATAACGGTCTTGGCATTGCTTATAAGAGCCTGGGTGATTTTCAACAGGCCATAGAGTACCACAAGCAACATCTTAGCATTGCCAAAGAACTGGGGCAGAGAGATGGAGAAGGAGCTGCCTATGGCAATCTTGGCAATGCTTATCTGAGTATGGGTGATTTTCAACAGGCCATAGAGTACCACAAGCAACATCTTATCATTGCCAAAGAACTGGGGCAGAGAGATGGAGAAGGAGGTTCCTATAGCAATCTTGGCAATGCTTATCTGAGCCTGGGTGATTTTCAACAGGCCATAGAGTACCACAAGCAAGGTCTTAGCATTTCCAAAGAACTGGGGCAGAGAGATGGACAAGGATGTGCCTATAGCGGTCTTGGCAATGCGTATCTGAGCCTGGGCGATTTTCAACAGGCCATAGAGTACCACAAGCAACATCTTAGCATTGTCAAAGAACTGGGGAAGAGAGGTGGAGAAGGAGCTGCCTATAACGGTCTTGGCAATGCTTATAAGAGCCTGGGTGATTTTCAACAGGCCATAGAGTACCACAAGCAACATCTTAGCATTGCCAAAGAACTGGGGCAGAGAGATGGAGAAGGAGCTGCCTATGGCAATCTTGGCGTTGCTTATCAGAGTCTTGGTGATTTTCGACAGGCCATAGACTACCACAAGCAAGGTCTTAGCATTGCCAAAGAACTGGGGATGAGAGATGGAGAAGGAGTTGCCTATGGAAATCTTGGCGGTGCTTATCAGAGCCTGGGTGATTTTCAACAGGCCATAGAGTACCACAAGCAACATCTTAGCATTGCCAAAGAACTGGGGCAGAGAGGTGGAGAAGGAGCTGTCTATAACGGTCTTGGCATTGCTTATCTGAGTATGGGTGATTTTCAACAGGCCATAGAGTACCAGAAGCAACATCTTAGCATTGCCAAAGAACTGGGGCAGAGAGGTGGAGAAGGAGCTGCCTATAACGGTCTTGGCATAGCTTATCTGAGTATGGGTGATTTTCAACAGGCCATAGAGTACCACAAGCAACATCTTAGCATTGCCAAAGAACTGGGGCAGAAAGATGGAGAAGGAGGTGCCTATAGCAATCTTGGCAATGCTTATCAGAGCCTGGGTGATTTTCAACAGGCCATCGAGTACCACAAGCAACATCTTATCATTGCCAAAGAACTGGGGCAGAGAGATGGAGAAGGAGGTGCCTATAGCGATCTTGGCAATGCTTATCTGAGCCTGGGTGATTTTCAACAGGCCATAGAGTACCACAAGCAAGGTCTTAGCATTTCCAAAGAACTGGGGCAGAGAGATGGACAAGGATGTGCCTATAGCGGTCTTGGCAATGCGTATCTGAGCCTGGGCGATTTTCAACAGGCCATCGAGTACCACAAGCAACATCTTATCATTGCCAAAGAACTGGGACAGAGAGATGGAGAAGGAGGTGCCTATAGCGATCTTGGCAATGCTTATCTGAGCCTGGGTGATTTTCAACAGGCCATAGAGTACCACAAGCAAGGTCTTAGCATTTCCAAAGAACTGGGGCAGAGAGATGGACAAGGATGTGCCTATAGCGGTCTTGGCAATGCGTATCTGAGCCTGGGCGATTTTCAACAGGCCATAGAGTACCACAAGCAACATCTTAGCATTGTCAAAGAACTGGGGAAGAGAGGTGGAGAAGGAGCTGCCTATAACGGTCTTGGCAATGCTTATAAGAGCCTGGGTGATTTTCAACAGGCCATAGAGTACCACAAGCAACATCTTAGCATTGCCAAAGAACTGGGGCAGAGAGATGGAGAAGGAGCTGCCTATGGCAATCTTGGCAATGCTTATCTGAGTATGGATGATTTTCAACAGGCCATAGAGTACCACAAGCAACATCTTAGTATTGCAAAAGAACTGGGGCAGAGAGGTGGAGAAGGAACTGCCTATGGCCATCTTGGCGTTGCTTATCAGAGTCTTGGTGATTTTCGACAGGCCATAGACTACCACAAGCAAGGTCTTAGCATTGCCAAAGAACTGGGGATGAGAGATGGAGAAGGAGTTGCCTATGGAAATCTTGGCGGTGCTTATCAGAGCCTGGGTGATTTTCAACAGGCCATAGAGTACCACAAGCAACATCTTAGCATTGCCAAAGAACTGGGGCAGAAAGATGGAGAAGGAGCTAGCTATGGCAATCTTGGCAATGCTTATGAGAGCCTGGGTGATTTTCAACAGGCCATAGAGTACCACAAGCAACATCTTAGCATTGCCAAAGAACTGGGGCAGAGAGGTGGAGAAGGAGCTGCCTATAACGGTCTTGGCAATGCTTATCTGAGTATGGGTGATTTTCAACAGGCCATAGAGTACCACAAGCAACATCTTAGTATTGCAAAAGAACTGGGGCAGAGAGCTGGAGAAGGAACTGCCTATGGCAATCTTGGCATTGCTTATCATAGCCTGGGTGATTTTCAACAGGCCATAGAGTACCAGAAGCAACGTCTTAGCATTGCCAAAGAACTTGGGGATAGAGGTGACGAAGGACCTGCCTATTGCAATCTTGGAATTGCTTATCAAAGACTAGGTAATTTCCAACAGGCCAAAGAGTACCACAAGCAATGTCTTAGCATTACCAAAAAACTGGGGCAGAGAGATGGAGAAGGAGTTGCCTATGGCAATCTTGGCAATGTTTATTGGAGGCTGGGTGATTTTCAACAGGCCATAGAGTACCACAAACAATCTCTTAGCATTTCCAAAGAACTGGGGCAGATAGATAGAGAAGGAGGTGACTGTTATAACCTAGGTTGTTGTTTTGAATCATCGGGTGATTTGAATGAAGCTCTTGATTATTATCGATCCAGTGTAAAACTGAAAAATGAGGTGAGAGCTCTTCTTCAGTCGGAAGATGCGTGGAAAATATCATTTCGCAATGCGTGTCAATATGCCTACACCGCTCTTTGGAGAACTCTGGTAAGGCTTCAAAAGACGCACGAGGCTTTGTGTGTTGCTGAGCAAGGACGAGCACAAGCCTTGATTGATCTCATGAAATTACAATATGACTCTGAAGTGCTAGCGTTTGAATCTAAAAGAACGATCTCTGACATAGTATCTGATATATCTACACAAACCGTTTTTGTAGCACTAGAAAGCGACACGATTAACTTATGGCTACTCAAGGGTACAGATGTCCACTTTGAAACAAGAAGCATCAAAGATGCCACCTTGCTGGTGAAAAATGCTTTCAAAGAAATTGGCGTTGGTGTTCGTGTTTGTGTTAGGTGCGAGAATCGTACATTGGATGAGCTAGAAAGTGACGCACCGCTCGATAAAGGATCTTGTCGTGAAAAAGCGGACTGCAAAAAAAATTCTCTGCACGTTTTGTTTGATTCTGTAATCAGCCCAATTGCAAACATGCTTGAAGGCGATGAGTTAATTATTGTCCCAGATGGTCCACTCTGCTTGGCTCCTTGGGCTGCGTTTGTGGATGGGGCTTCTCGATACCTCAGTGAATCTATCAGGATCCGCATTCTACCCTCGCTTACAAGTTTAAACACGATCACACGTTGTCCTGAGGGCTACCACAATCAAATTGGGGCGCTGCTGGTGGGAGATCCATTCGTGGAGGAAGTTAAGAGAGTGCGGGGGAGGCCCGTCAACTGGCGTTTCAAGGGCCATTTGCCAGGGGCCAGGGAAGAAGTAGAGATGGTGGGCGAGATCCTTAACACCAAACCGCTCACGGGAAGAGATGCAACTAAAGAAGAGGTGCTTAAACGAATCTGTTCCGTTGCGTTGGTACACATTGCAGCACATGGTCATATGGAAGCTGGTGAAATTGTTTTAGCTCCAAATCCGACACGGTCATCAAAGATCCCTAAAGATAAAGACTTCCTGTTGACAATGTCAGACGTACAAGCTGTTCAGCTACGAGCAAGGCTTGTTGTGCTTAGTTGCTGTCACAGTGCACAAGGGAAGGTTACGCCTGAAGGTGTGGTCGGCATTGGACGGGCTTTCTTGGGTGCTGGTGCTCGCTCTGTTCTGGTTTCACTCTGGGCAATTGATGACGAGGCCACTATGAAGTTTATGAAAAGTTTCTACGAACATCTGGGTGGTGGACATAGCGCCAGTGTTGCTCTTAACAGGGCTATGAAATGTCTCAGAGAGTCAGAGAAGTTCTCTGCCGTAAAATACTGGGCTCCGTTTGTTCTCATTGGTGATGACGTCACGATAGTACATTGTGAGTAACATTTTGTTCTACATTTATATCTACAGCGTTAATTAGTGTGGCTATCAATCTACACAGATTTTACTTGAAAAACGCAGCCTTTTGATGATTTTTTCAATCTTTTTTATTATTTTAAATTATTTTAAAAGGACGTCATGTCAAAAATGTATACAGTCGAACCTGTATATAACGGCCAACCTCGGGAGTATGGACAGTTCGGGTGTATTGGACATGCCTGGATACAGGTTCACCAAAAATACTTCGTTGGTGTGGTCAAATGTCAATTTTATAAACTTACAGTATTATACACTAGTAACTCATTCAAGCTAACAATAACACAATCAAGCGATAGAGTACATTGACATCTAAAAAGCATTTACGACTAAATCGGTGAACTACAGGCAGGTGAATGAACAATAACTCTGTAGCGCAGTGTTTATGGTGCTGTAGTGTTGATGGATCCTTTTTTAAGTGAAATAAAATTGTAAAATGATACAGTCGAACCTCTCCTTACGGACACCTCTCTATTACGGACAGTTCCCTTGGTCCCGACAAAATCAGTTCCCATATCATCTCTATAAAGAAAACCTCTATAATACGGATACCTGATATGGACACTTTGCTACGTCCTTCGGTGTCCGTATTAGAGAGGTTCAACTGTACAGTATGTGGTTTTAGGTTTCCATTCAAGTGTGGCCGCTTAATACAGGTAAAATAACAAAGACAGACAAACGTGGGTGGGCGTGACAGCTTAATAGAGGTGATCGTTTAATACAAGTATCAAATACAAAGTTTGTATGGGCGAAAATTTGGGACTATGAAAACTGGCCGCTTAATAGAGGGTGGCCGCTAAATACAGGGCCGTTATGTATATACTGTATATCTAACAATACGTTGAAAATGAACGTAAGTTGAAAACGAAAATTGTTTCTGTAGGTACGCTTGTTTCGTTTGTTTGTCTATTGTATACCTGTCAAAGAACAAGTCCATAAGTGCCCAAAAGTAACTGTAAAAAGTAAGTTTTCAAGTTTCAGTAGAGATGTCAAGAACATGTATATTCCCTCTACCTTGTAGTGATAATTAAAAATCCCAAGTTTCGTTGGAAAATACCAACAATTGAAAATTTTTGTCCCATTCCATTGTTCTCGTTCTCTCATTTTGTAATCAAACGCAGTCATTATGACTCGAAATACTCCGCGAATTGCTTCACCCAAATTTTCAACATCACTCGAAGCGTAACGAGCCTCACCGAAGTGCAGGCAGGTTAATTTAATGAGTGTTATTTTTTTGATGATGAAATTCTTGGACACAAGTATATTGCCTCTAATAGATTGTTTATTGTTGCAGAAGCTGAATCGTCAAGCACAGAGAAAACTACTTGGCGAGCAGTCAACAGAAGTTTTTATATCCTTTAAGCCCCGATCAAACGGTCACAACTTTTGTCACAACATCCTCACAACATTTGTTGAGAGCCGATGTTGAGGCCATTTGACCACCCCTCACAACAAAGTTGTGAGGTGCTGTGACATGTTGTGACGAATTCTTTTAAACTTTGTATCTTAAAAAAAATGTTGAGAGGTTGTTGTAGCCTCACAACATGATTCTGAAACATGTCACAACAAATGTTGTAAGAATGTTGCATGTGACAAATGTTGTGACCGTTTGATCGGGCCTTTATTCAGTATGTGTATTTTCCCTGTCGTTTGTTTCTGCTATGATACTACTAAACAACCAAACCTGTATTATCCGCGGACATTTGTTTTAGAATTAAGGAAGTAGCAGTTATCTATGGGAAGCTCGAGGACGAAGCTCGATGAAAAGAAACTGAGGTTTTGAGACAAGTTTCATAGCAGGAAAAAACATTAAGTGACTTATTTACATGTCGACTAGTTTCTTCCAAGTTACAGCAAGGAAGCCAAAAATGTGACCACTATGGACCGCATATTTAAACCAGCCAGACTTTAAACTGGCCAACCTAAGTGTTAACGTCATTTACAGTACGCCCTGTTTAGAAGGTGTATAACACAGACTAAAAATAGAATGAGCTACCTAGTCTGACCTGCCTATAAATAGATTTAGATCTCATCATTGAAATTCTCTGAAACCACGGCCTAACTTAGTTTTAAGTTTTAATTAATTCACAATCTTTTGAGTGTTCATACTATGCAATCAGAAGCTGAGGATAGCTATCCTCGGCTCTTAATCGGGTAGTATTAAACGTGGTCACACATTCAGGCTCCTTGCTGTAACAGCTATACAAAATCCCGCGTCGTCCTATGTTTGTAAATAGAAAAGAGGCCTTATAGAGGAGGAGTGTGAGCTGTGAGAGACAATGAGAGCTTTTCACTACGTACCTCTAGTTTATAGCATTAAGGTAAAATATTTCCCATAATAAGTCTGGCGTATTTTCGGGGGAGGGGAGGGGCGGGGCGGCTTATTATCGGAATAAACATGTTTGGGCAATATTTTGCAAGTGAAAAAGTTTAGATGTACACTGTGAGAATGCCTTAAAGAAAAAACTCTCTAAACATAACAATATTAAACACAAAACAAATTAATACCATGTGAAGTGAACATCATGGGGGGGGGGGGGGGGGGGGGGGGCTAAGCTTATTATCGGAAGTATTTTTTGCATTTGGTAGGTGAATTTTTCGGGGGGGGGGGCGCATTTTGTATCGACAGTCAGCAGAGTGAATGTTCGTTTATTACAGCAGCATTGAACAGCTCACCCATATGCAAATTGATGTCAGAACCCCAAGCCTCGCTTTCGAAGTGCAAACAGTAAATATTATCATGAACTAATTCCCAAAACAGGAAAGTTGAAAATAATAGCATGCAGGTGCCAGAGGTTTGAGAAGAATGTCGTGCAAACGAGGCTTGGGGAGTGAATGTTGAGCAACTGGCGTAATCATGTACAAGGCCTATTAGCTTAGCGTATATTGTATTATTCATAATAAGTAATCAGTTAGCTTGACTTCCTAATGTGGACATGTTTGTGGACAGGTAACTCCTCGTGGCCTTGATCAGGGCGTGGTATGGGGATGGGGGCTTGTTGCAGTTGCGAAATTCTTAAATGTCCAGACATATCCTTTCCTTGGATGTTATTGCAATAGTTGATTGCCAAACAAGTCCATGGTAAGGTTAAGTCAATTCTACTTTAAAATGGACAGTAGAAATTAAAGACGTTGATTAATAATTGCGATGTAACATATTTAAATATAGAATTAAAAGAAAGGGTTACTATTTCGAGAGATCTGTTCGGTTATTGGTGCCTTCTAATTCCTTGCAATATCAGCTAAAGTGCGTTTCGTGGGTATTATAGTAGATGAACTGCATCGTGACCACAAAGAACAATTAAATCTATTATAAAATAAAATCTATTTTTCGAAATCAGAGCGTTAAAAAAATTGAAAAGCTAACAAGCTGATAGATGACGAGAATAACGAAAATTGTCAAAAAGGGATATTGTCTCGATGTACAAAGATATTCTCAGAACCGGCATTAGAAGAAATATATGGCGACCAGTAATGAGAATTAATATTCCCAGCTTGGGACTGAGAAGATTTTAAAAACCTGGATGAGTCTCGATTTGATTTGATCTTTGTAGATCGAAGTATATTTGATACTCGACTTTTTTAGTTCTTAAACCTTTGTCATGGACTACAGGACGAGAAAAAGTCCATTAGTTTTTGAACCACAGTTCATAGAACTCGCTTTAATCTAAGATGGCGGATCCAAGATGGCGGATCCGAGAGGGAGGGATGAGTAATGGCTGAAGCTTGCAGCCCACCTCAAAGAGTGATAATACAACAGGTATTATGCATACTAAACGACCGGGAACACGATGCAACATACATTGTGTGCAATATTGCGCACAAAATTTGTTGGCTTTTCTCTTACATAAGATATTGCAAAACTAGCCAAGCCTAAAACAGGTAAATATGTTGAAGAAGAGCTATGGTTTTTAATTTTTAGACACACGATGAATTTGCTCGCAATATTGCAGAAGTAGAACGAGATTCTACTTCTGCAATATTGCGCGCAACAATTCCAGGGGTGGACAAACGATGCAATTTAGCCATTGCACGCAATAATGCGAGCAATGTTGCACCGTGTTATCCGGACCTTAAGTCAGTTGCTCAAAATTCACCTCAAGCCTCGTTTACGCACAACTCCTGTCAAACCTGTGGCACCTTCGCGCAGTTTTCATGTCGGTATGTTTTTTTCATCTTTGATACTTTTGGAATTCGTTGATGAGAAACTTTGTAGGTATGCACTTTGAAAGCGAAGCTTTTGGGGTGACTAGCTAGATTAACGTAAATATACATAAGGGCTATTCGTGACGTATACAGTTCAATACAGTGACGCAATCTTATCGATATTTATTAGTCCTATTAATTTTACTGCAAACTCGAGCTAGAGTCTGATGGGTTTGAACAATATCTAAACATGAATAAACTCAGCAATGTATGCTACAATTCTCGTAAAAAGTCCTTGGTACACTTACATAAATAGGTACAAAATAGGAACAAAAGACTGATTATAAATCACTCTCGGTTACTACTCTTATAGAGCGGTTTTCAATTGAGTGTCGTGAAACCAAAACCAAAGTAATCAGTCTGGCCAATCACAACAAACGAAGACAACATTATGAACCAATGAGAACTCAAAAGCAAATGCACGTGACCCGCGCCAAGCGCGGGAAAACGCGTGTGACCAAGTCTCGCGTAGCCTGCGAGAGCAACCGGTTTTCTCGGGCTCTTGTTTCACCCGCCGAGAAAAACCGTTAATTTTCGGCGGGGAAACTCGAGCCGGGAATTACGTCTGCGTTCGCAGGCTCAGTTGCACGAGAAGGTGGCGCGAGTTTTTTTTAAACCAATCATAGCGAGTAATAAAGTAAAACCAGACCAATTCAGCGATTGCTTTTTACAGTTCTGTGAAATGTAACCAAGCCTCTTTATGAAAGCGAGGTTTGGGGTGACCATGAGATGATAGAGATCAGAAACTAGTTAACATAATAACAGCATAATTTACATTTGAAAAGAAGGAAGGTTTGTATCACATCACATGAAAGCGAGGTTGGGGGTGACCATGAGATGATAGAGATCAGAAACTAGTTAACATAATAACAGCATAATTTACATTTGAAAAGAAGGAAGGTTTGTATCACAACAAAGTCACCTCCAGCCTCACTTCTGTTCAAAGGCCAGGATTCTAAGCACAAAACTGTAAAATGGACAATTGAAAACCGCTTTAAAATATGCGTTTAATTGCCTTCAATTTTGTAAATTTCGTATTTGTAATTAATGTTAAAAAGTACTACTCTGAGTGAGTTATGAAGGGATTGTAATTTTTATTTTAGAAATCTGCAAATGTAAATGATGCTTCTTATAAGTAATGTAAACCAGTCGTATTTAAGTAATATAAGTGAACTATTTGTTAATGATCTATTGGAAGTGATTGTTTTCATTTCTGTTGTTGTAATCATTCCATGTACAGGTATGTAGACTGAAGTATTGTTTGTGTGAATAAAAAAAGTTGATTGTCACCTGTTAAATTACAATTACTCCAGAAATCATCCTAAATGGTAGCTATCAAAAAGTCCCCACCCCCTCCCCCACCTTATCCCCTGAACAATGTTGAAGAATAAGAGACAGAGCTAAACATTGTTAAAGGGGGAGGGGGAAGGGGAAAGACAGTAAAAACAGAAAATTATCAAGCGTCTGATGGATCATAAAGTTGTTATTTTTGCCTGACTCTACCGTCACAATCACCTTTACACTAAAGTTATGATGTCACAAAAAATACATTTGCGAAATTATGAAATTTGATCAGCTATTCAGATGAAGCATGCCAAAAAACGTTCACTTGCCAACAATTAGCTCTCCATTACAATTTGTGGCTGAGATGTGGGCACTTCAAGTTTTAATTTCTCCATACAAACTCTTCTCATTTTGCGTCTGTTCCTTCAGTTTAGAACCGGCGCAAAATTAGAGATAGGTTTGTATGGGATGGTGCCAAGCTTAGAGCCTCTGTCTTCTGTTCTATTCGTGCTAACAAGTTGAAATTTTGTGGCTAATCATAAAGCAGCAATCTTTATCTAATGATGGGATTTTGAGGCTTGTTGAAAATAATTTCGTCACACTTTTACCACCCTGTATTGTATGAGAGGAAGTACAAACTGCTCGATTGATTAAACAGTCTCTTTTTATTTGCACTAGCTTTTACATTAATACAAACATTACAGCCAATCAAATTTTATCACAGCAGTAAAATCCAACCTTGTCATTTAGTTATTCGCCTTCTTGAAGTGAATATACTTCAGATCGTTTCATTACATGTATATACCACACTTTCAAATCGTGAGGCCTTTGTGCCGATCTAAACACCTAAAGTACTGTATGCCAAAAATATTGGGACAAAACTCGTTGTTTGTCTTAAAAAGCGCATTTCTTCATCACCCAAAACATTTTAGAAAGTTTTGGGGTCGTTTGATTTTATTAAGTCTCAAGATTATTCAGTTCAATATTTCGCAAAATGGGTAGCACGCATCCCGTGGGGGAGTCCCATAAAAAAGTGACGGGGGTGATCGTCGGAAATTTTTAAAAGAACTCTAGAAAAGGTACCAGAATCTCTTTTTGTTGGCTTGGCTCAAATTAATTTTTTCCCGTAACAGGGATTATTTCTAAACCGACAATGGTATTTAGTTTTGGACACCCTAAGCGGTACTAAACCACACATTTTAACCCCTAAAAGTACGACGATCACTCCCGTCACTTTTATATGGGAGTCCCCCCCGGGCATGCATGGGGTACTTGGTAAACTATACTTTTAAAAAACACAAAAATAAATTGTGAAAGCGAGGATAGAATGTTTATTAAAACGAGGGTTAGTTGTATATATGTGAGGCTTTTTTCTGTTCTTTCAACACTTCTAGAGGTTGCATGTCAACTCATTTCCCGGCGCATACACAGTCAACTGTAACTCGGCGTTGCTTTTGAGTGGCGAAGGTTGTATTATTTCCATAGAGCGATGATGCAGATTCTATCGTCTTATACACTGGTTTACATTTCGGGAAGCCATAAGTAGGAATAGAACTCAAGCATTGAAAAGACTCTGTGTTACACACCACCTCAACGACCCCGGCATACACACCGTAATGTTTTACACAGGGATTTTTTATCTGCATTGGAATGTGGCGTTGGGAAGACGGCACTGGAATAGTGATAACAGCGAGGAGAAGAACAGAAACGGCCATAACTGATAAACCCTGAAACGAAAACGAGAAATTAAACGATAGCGTGTGAGATTCATACAGAGATCCGTACGTGTTGAGTATCTAATTGGTTGTTAATTGCGGCGCAATCATAGGCACTGTATGGATCTGTGTAGCCGCCTGTGTAGCCAGGCAAAGCAGTTTAAAGAATTTCTGTCACGCGCGTGAATCAACGTTGCGCGCGCGTGTAACGCTCGCTCCTGGGCAACTGATTAGAAATCAATGCTATGTGGATTGGAATGTGACAATTTTATTTACACACGTACCTTCATTATTGTTTTACTTGTGTGTTTCCTTCTGTGTCAATTAGTTATTCTGTCCGGCAGTAGTTTTCCTGTGAAAGTTGTTGTCAACTATTGAGTATATTGAGATTAGAACAAATACAAAAATAACTTCAAATTTTCCAGACTATTCTAAGTTGCTGTGAGGGTTTGAATGTAGAGGGAAATTTATACCTGTTAAAAAGTGTTCAAACCCCTCTCCCACCTCGAAAGCCTTGCATGCGCGCGCTAAGTTGCTGCGCCTCGTCGCGCCACCAATTTCGTATAAACTGACCTCGCTTCTCGCATGAAATGATTGTTAATCCTTGGTTCTCAAACTCTACTGCACCTAGCTAGAGAGGAGTGATTGATTGAAAATGGTTTCAGCACTGAAAATTCTGAAATTGACTACAGTATTCAAAGGGCTTACTCACAACAGCATTCAAAGGGTTTACTCACAACAGCATTCAAAGGGTTTACTCACAACAGCATTCAAAGGGTTTACTCACAACAGCTAGCATTCAAAGGGTTTACTCACAACAGCATTCAAAGGGTTTACTCACAACAGCATTCAAAGGGCTTACTCACAACAGCCGATTCAAAGGGTTTATATACTCAACACAGTATTCAAAGGGTTTATATACTCACAACAGCCGATTCAAAGGGTTTATATACTCAACACAGTATTCAAAAGGTTTATATATTGTAATATATTTTAGTCTATTTTAAATTTTGTAAATCATATTTTAGACCATTTAAATTTAGATACCTAGGATCGAGGGCCACTAGTTTATCAGTGTTTAACTGTTATGTGTTTACCCTCGTAAAATAAAGTTGCTTACTTACTTATATACTCACAACAGCCGATAGATTCAAAGGGTTTATATACTCAACACAGTATTCAAAGGGTTTATATACTCACAACAGCCGATTCAAAGGGTTTATATACTCAACACAGTATTCAAAGGGTTTATATACTCAACACAGTATTTAAAAGGTTTACTCACCACGAGGTAACTGAACGAGGAAATATTCTTCTCGTGAACTGAATTGTTCCTTCCCTCGGGAAAGTCGATAAGGAAATGTCGAATACCCTTTAGATGAGAGACATTTATACGCACTGAATCAGACCGTCCTGTTGTTCACTAAACATACTGAGTTATTTCCTGTAAGAAAAGTCTTCAAAAACAATATTTGATACGCTTGAATCCGTGGACATCCGTTTCCCGATTCTATAAATGGTTTAGCTAGGACTTCCGGTATACAAATATTATCAGAAAAATACATGGCATATAGATCTTGGGATATTTGATTCTGAATCTATAATACATCATGAATACGTGACGGGAGCTTGATGGAGCGAAGGAAACTGATTTTAAAAGCATTTTTGAAATGAAATCTACCGATAAAGTGATGCGAAATGTTTTTTCCAGGGTGGAATTTCTCAGGATTATCACTTTTCAGCCTTCACGTACGTGGTTAACCTCTGTGTCAAACGGGTGATACTTAATTTGAAACGTTTCCGGTTTCTTACAGGAACGAGCCCAAAAGTGTGACCACTTTTAATAAATTGATAGTATTTCGTGCGTGCGTGGCCGAGGATATATTACGATCCTTGGCTTTTGATTGTATAGTATGCGCGCACGGAAGAATGTGCATTAGTGGACACACTTTTGGGCTCCTTGCTGTAACAAGTGATCCGAGTTTTGACACATTTCAATGTGTTTATTTCCTTCTCTTTGTCATATGGTTTGTTAGCCATAACCACCTTACGATTAACCCTTTTGCTACAATAGCTCAACATAATGATTCTCCCTACAAGTCTCAATACGTTTGTTACGATGTCGTTTTGAAGAATTTAGTGTGTCACAAGAGACGTCTTTTGTTCGTAAATTCTTATGATTTGTTTGTGTTGTGTTGAGAATTCTATAAATGATAATATGGGTATAGAACGTTCTGTAGGGATGTGTGACTGCTAAGCTGTTAAACTGATCTATTCGGAATTAAAGTCTTATTTTTCTTGAGGTATTTTCCTCATGGTCGATCAAGGCGAGAGAACGGGAGACGGAAGTGTTCGGGAGCGGCGCGAAAACAGATAGCAAGTGGAATAACTGGCGAGGGGTCACTAGCTGTTCTCCGCGTTGCTCACTATCAACCAAACGTCTGGAACAGCCTAGAGTTCGGGAGAGTTCTTACATAAAATCAAGGGCTAATGGCGAATAAAACCCACGGCTTCACGGATTAAAAATAGATAGTTTTTAAAAGGAAGGAATTGCAAAGCGGAAGTCGGACCGGATACTTCGAGGCAGGGGAAGATGGTGTACCGATGAGGAAGTTTAAATTTTTACTAAGATTTACACCATGTTGAAGTGTTGAGTCAACTATGAGTCGATAGAAATTCAGCATAACTCTGTTATAACCGTGCGCGCGTTCTCGCAATCACTGGAGTGGAAAAGATCAAGAGAAAATAAAAGATGCATGTTATACAGTCTAAGCTCCCTAAGCGGACACCTTCGAGCTTCAGGAAGCAGAGTGTCCACGGGAAAGTGTAAATACAGAGTTCGTACGAGCTAGAGTTCAAACGAGGTTTTGTCAAGGCAGCCGTAAGTAGAGCTGTCCGCTTACGAGGGTGTCCTCATTTTCCAGAAAGGTTGTCCAAAACAAGCGTAAAACAGTACGCGACAATGCCGAAAGGTAGTCTGGGATATAATCAATAAATTTTAATAAACGCCCGCTGTACAGAATTGTGTCGAGCCTACCGTGATTGCACACAGCGGTCAAACGCAAAAATCCGGCGCCACTTCCGGTTTTCGCTGCCTTCAATTTTGCAAGAGATTGAAGCGTAATGGCGGCGTAATGGCCGCGAAGTTTGTAAGGAAACGTTAAAGAACATGCAGTGGTAAACCAAAATACGAGCTGAGACACTTGGTGGATAACAATTATTACATTATCTATGCATACTCCGAGTACAAAGCTTAAGTTTTCAGTAAATTTCTTAAGTTTGAGCTTTAAAGCGACGAAACGTGGAGGACTTCGTAAATTTAGGACATTTCGCAGTGGGGTTTTGGCGGGAACTGCTCAGGCGCATCACGTTTGACCGCTCTGTGCCGTGATTGTTGTTTACTTTTAGTGCGCGCAAACATATATTCATGGTTTCTTTTGCCATCGCGCTGAAACACCGTGAACTTTGATCAAGCAACTACCACTACCCATAATACCTTTCGGTATTCTTGTGTGTGGCTACAAGCGCTACTTGTTTTTCTCCAAATACAATATGTTACGACCGGAAGAAGCTAAAGGAAGTAACAAGGAACATAACTACGTCACTTCCGTCGCACGCCCAGAAGATGAACTTGCGATAAACTGTGAAAAGTATGTGCCGCGAAAACAAGGAAATAGCGCCGGGGAGGCCTGGGCTGAATGAGGAACTATATCAAGATTGAACGTGTAGACATTTAGATTACTGCATGATGACTGTAGCAAACCAATTTTTTTTTTCTCAAAGAAAAATGAATTTTATTTGTATCACGACTTTATCAACGTATAGCCCAAGATAAGAGTTTGATCTCTAAAAATGGTTTACTAGATCAGTTTGAACGGCAATTCATGTGTTAGTACGTGTATAAGCGTTCTGTTTTGATGTCAATTGAAACTTTATCTACCTTAATCAAGGGCACGCTCTCTAATTTGGTCCGGAAAGGGTGTTCAGGGAAGCTATTAGGAATGTTACAGATTATATCCCTTTTCGCTGCACCCTATACAGGGTACCAACTAAGCCGCCGAAGTTTGACTATTTACACTTAGAGGATAGTAATTGTTGTTTCACTTTGTATTCTCTTCATGAGCAGAAAATAGAAGCTGTAGACAAAGCAGTCCACCACGACGGCGAAAAGGGTCTGGAACGAGCGGAAAAATTACGACCGAGATTGGGGAAAGACGCTCGCCTCGCACGCCGTGTGGGCTCGAGAGTCTCCTGATTCGCGCATTCCACTCACGAGAGAAAAGCGAAAGAAGGAAAAAAAGTACTGTTTTGCAGTCCATAGAACCTGAAAATAGCGCAGCCGACTATCGGCAAACTCCCAATCTGATTGGCCAGAAGTGTAGAGCTGACAATCTGTACGAGCTTGAAACCTGGAGATTTATCAAAACAAACCAGGGGATCTATGTTAAATCGAGCTGGGAAGAGAGGATTATCCTCTCTTGCCGAGATTCAATAAAAATTAGTCTACAGGAACGCGCTGCGTGCGCGCGCGCGGTCTCTTTCACACGGGCTGCTGATAGTCGGGCGTGGGGTCGTCTGAAACCACGAATAGCGAAAAGCCGCGATATTGTTTATATAATAAGCCAAGCTCTTGTTCTAATTGATGTCAGGAAACGGATGAAACACATGGTAAGATTGTAAAATCATAATTTTTCTTGATCATTTTGTTTGCGCGTTCGACGCCAGGCTGTATGTCGAACTGTTTGCAACCGGCGTCAAAACAAGGTGTTAATTTTGTTGGAATGATATTAAACGCCGCTGATGCGGGGCTCAGTACAGCAGAGCGCGAAACGAGAGAGACCTCTCTCCAGTCTCCCATCTAGCGCTCGTATCACTGATGTACGTAAGTCCCTCTAAATACCTAAATCATGCTCAGTCAAAACAATTATTCTCACTAAGTTTCGCGGTTACTTAATTTCGCGAAATCGACAGATACGTATTTCCCAAGGCTTTATTTTCGTGATTCCATAGAACATATGGACTCAAAGGCAAATATTTTGCGAAAATATCGCCTTTATTTTCGAGATTTTATTTTGTGTGTGTGTGTTTGTGGGGGGAGGGGGGGGGGGGGGAGTGGTGGAGAGTGATTCCTCCTCTGAGACGTCGCGGTGAATATTAGTATAGGGTTGATAGGCATGCATAACTCGAGCTTCAATGCGCATGTTTTAAAGGGCCGCGTTTGCAGTCGACCGCGTTTGCAGTCGACAGCTATTTTGCTTCTCACCAATGTGGGAGGCATGTTTAGCATCATTCTTTCTGCCGTGCCATTCGACGAATCTGAATGCAAATAATTATTTATGGCATACGAAATATGAGTTATTTTTAGCGAGGAAACGCATGCTTATTTTAGAACATAACAAACCGAAATTGATATAATTTCATTTCGGTTTCCCCTTTTAGAAATAAAGGTAAGAAAGCTTTGTTCGTTATGGCACATCACCTTATCCAAATTCGGAATCAACCAATCAGAAGCTCTATCTACTAACATGATCCCATACGGTATAAAGTCAACACATTATTTCAAAAACGACAACATTCGACGGTCACAGCGTTTCGTAAAATTCACCTCTGGAGAAAGGAAGGAAGACATTTTAAGGTAAGATTATGGAAATTTTGACCGTAAACAGTTAATTTTCAAACCATAAACAATCAAGAGAGCGGGGTACAAATACACACCGACATCGACGTTCACAACGCGTGACACATTTTGATTCGAGGAAAATTAAAACTACGGCTTGCAAAAATATATACGAACCATGGCTCGACCAAACGCGCCTGATATGTCGCCGAAGCGTAGCAGAATTGAACGATTAGGTATATTAACAGAAGAGAAGAATGTATCGAAAATTGACGATTGCTTTCAGGCTGCAAAATAATTATTGCGTCACCAACGAAAAGCCTGAGTTTTCATTGGTGGTAATAGGCAATTATTGAATAGGAATTTGTTGGTTGCGAGCAATCATATAACTGCTTAAGTTGTAATGAGAACTGAGGCACAATAAGTTACGTTTTATTTTTTCGCGTCAATCTCGTCTCGAGTTCTTTTTTATACTTGCTTCTTGGAAGAACATTGACAGAAAAGAATGGTGAAAAATAGTATATGGATGACAGGCAAGCATAACTTGAGCTTCAATGCGCATGTTTTGACCTTTTTCATAAATTGACTTATACGAGTACATCAGCTTTTAGTGAGCAAACCGTGGAGTCATGAACAGGAGCATTAGACTGGCATTGTCAGCTGAGTTCGATCGACTCTCCTCCGGCCGAGCAATAGGAATAAATATAATTTTGTATGGCATCGATGAGGTGGTTGTATAGTTGTTCTTCGATGAGGCAATAGAGATTGACACAGTTAGGGAGGAAATTTTCTTGCCTGGCTATACAATACTCAATAACATCTTTTTCATTTTCTATCGTGCCTAACAGTCGGGTTACTTCGTTGACCAAACAAAGGAGGTCTTTCAACATAACAACAAATATACCCAGACTGTAACCAATCAGAGCGCGCGCAGCTTTCAGTCTATATTCTAATACAAAATAAATCACCTATTCTAGCAGTTTATAATCCACAGAATGCCTTATCCAAAACGTTCCATTTCCATTTTGCTCGTAACGTCATGTAGTACTGGGGCTCATCCCCCAATCCTTCCCACCCCACCCCCCTCTTTATCAGTTACAGGGAAGAAATACGTTGATCTTAGGTCATCTCTGGGTAATTATTTTTTCTGACAAAATAATTCATGAAAATTGAATTTTTTAGCTTCATTTATATTGAAAAATATATTTTTCAAAGTTGATTTTTCAATGTTTCAAAAACATTTAAAATGAAAGAAAACTGACTTTTTTTCTAATTCCGCATTTCAGTTTTGCAAACAAATGAAAGCCCGCGCATTGTTTTTTGTAGTTGCAGTTTTTTTTTCTGCATTCGATCATGCAGTCGACAGCTATTGTGCTTCGCCGAATGTGGGAGGCATGTTAGCATCATTTTTTCTGCCGAGCAATGATGACACATGATATTGGAAGTTCTAATTATTTTAGAGATAGTTATAGAACGACATTTGATCATGTAGCCGAATCTGAATACAAATAATTATTAATGGCAAACGAAATATTAGTTATTTTTAGCGAGGAAACGCATGCTTATTATAAAACATAAGACACCGAACTTGTTATATCTTCCTTTCGGTTTCCCCTTTTAGAAATAAAGGTAAGAAACCATTTTTCGTTATGGCAAATTACCTTACCCAAATCGGAGTCAACCAATCAGAAGCTCTATCTACTAACATGATTTCCTACGGTATCAAGTCAACAAATTATTTCAAAAACGACAACACTCGACGGTCTCAGTGTTTTGTCAAATTCACCGTTGGAGAAAGGAAGGAAGACATTTTAAGGTAAGATGATGGAAATTATGAGCGTAAACAGTTAAGTTTCAAACCATAAACAATCAAGAGAGCGGGGTACAAATACACACCGACATCGACGTTCACAACTCGTGACACATTTTTATCGGAGGAAAAAGAAAACTCCTTCTTGCCAAAATATATACGAACCATAGCTCGACCAAACGCGCCTGACATGTCGCCGAAGCGAACAAAATTGAACGTTTAAGTATATTAACAAAGAGAAGAATGTATCGAAAATTGACGATTGGTTTGATGCTACAAAATAATTATTGCGTCACCAACGAAAAGCCTGAGTTTTCATTGGTGGTAATAGGCAATTATTGAATAGGAATTTGTTGGTTGCGAGCAATCATATATCTGCTTAAGTTGTAATGGTAAGGCACACAAAGTTACGTTTTCGCGGCAATCTCGTCTTCTTTTTTATACTTCCTTCTTGTCATCCGTGATATCAAAATCTTCGATTGTGAACTCCCTTTAAGGGAAAATTGAAATTGAATCAAAGTGACAGCTGCGAGGTCTTATGAAAAGATGAGGAAGAACATTGATAGAAAATAATGGTGAATATCAGTATAGGGATGACAGGCATGCATAACTTGAGCTTTAATGAGCATGTTTTGGCCTTTTTCATAATTTAACTTATACGAGTACATCTTTTAGTGAGCCAACCGTGGAGCCATGAACAGGAGCATTAGACTGGCATTGTCAGCTGAGTTCGATCGACTCTCCTCCGGCCGAGCAATAGGAATAAATATAATTTTGTATGGCATCGATGAGGTGGTTGTATAGTTGTTCTTCGATGAGGCAATAGAGATTGACACAGTTAGGTAGGAAATTTTCTTGCCTGGCTATACAATACTCGATAACATCTTTTTCATTTTCTATCGTGCCTAACAGTCGGGTTACTTCGTTGACCAAACAAAGGAGGTCTTTCAACATAACAACAAATATACCCAGACTGTAACCAATCAGAGCGCACGCAGCTTTCAGTCTATATTCTAATACAAAATAAATCACCTATTCTAGCAGTTTATAATCCACAGAATG
Source organism: Desmophyllum pertusum (assembly GCA_029204205.1). Lineage (NCBI taxonomy): Eukaryota > Metazoa > Cnidaria > Anthozoa > Scleractinia > Caryophylliidae > Desmophyllum > Desmophyllum pertusum. The sequence goes on from MU825403.1 coordinate 2,552,198, forward strand.
CCTTATCCAAAACGTTCCATTTCCATTTTGCTCGTAATGTCATGTAGTACTGGGGCTCATCCCCAAATCCTTCCCACCCCACCCCCCTCTTTATCAGTTACAGGGAAGAAATACGTTGATCTTAGATCATCTCTGGGTAATTATTTTTTCTGACAAAATAATTCATGAAAATTGAATTTTTTAGTTATAGAACGACATTTGATCATGTAGCCGAATCTGAATACAAATAATTATTAATGGCAAACGAAATATTAGTTATTTTTAGCGAGGAAACGCATGCTTATTATAAAACATAAGACACCGAACTTGTTATATCTTCCTTTCGGTTTCCCCTTTTAGAAATAAAGGTAAGAAACCATTTTTCGTTATGGCAAATTACCTTACCCAAATCGGAATCAGCCAATCAGAAGCTCTATCTACTAACATGATTTGCTACGGTATCAAGTCAACAAATTATTTCAAAAACGACAACACTCGACGGTCTCAGTGTTTTGTCAAATTCACCGTTGGAGAAAGGAAGGAAGACATTTTAAGGTAAGATGATGGAAATTATGAGCGTAAACAGTTAAGTTTCAAACCATAAACAATCAAGAGAGCGGGGTACAAATACACACCGACATCGACGTTCACAACTCGTGACACATTTTTATTGGAGGAAAAAGAAAACTCCTTCTTGCCAAAATATATACGAACCATAGCTCGACCAAACGCGCCTGACATGTCGCCGAAGCGAACAAAAATTGAACGTTTAAGTATATTAACAAAGAGAAGAATGTATCGAAAATTGACGATTGGTTTGATGCTACAAAATAATTATTGCGTCACCAACGAAAAGCCTGAGTTTTCATTGGTGGTAATAGGCAATTATTGAATAGGAATTTGTTGGTTGCGAGCAATCATATATCTGTTTAAGTTGTAATGGTAAGGCACACAAAGTTACGTTTCGCGGCAATCTCGTCTTCTTTTTTATACTTCCTTCTTGTCATCCGTGATATCAAAATCTTCGATTGTGAACTCCCTTTAAGGGAAAATTGAAATTGAATCAAAGTGACAGCTGCGAGGTCTTATGAAAAGATGAGGAAGAACATTGATAGAAAATAATGGTGAATATCAGTATAGGGATGACAGGCATGCATAACTTGAGCTTTAATGAGCATGTTTTGGCCTTTTTCATAATTTGACTTATACGAGTACATCTTTTAGTGAGCCAACCGTGGAGCCATGAACAGGAGCATTAGACTGGCATTGTCAGCTGAGTTCGATCGACTCTCCTCCGGCCGAGCAATAGGAATAAATATAATTTTGTATGGCATCGATGAGGTGGTTGTATAGTTGTTCTTCGATGAGGCAATAGAGATTGACACAGTTAGGGAGGAAATTTTCTTGCCTGGCTATACAATACTGGATAACATCTTTTTCATTTTCTATCGTGCCTAACAGTCGGGTTACTTCGTTGACCAAACAAAGGAGGTCTTTCAACATAACAACAAATATACCCAGACTGTAACCAATCAGAGCGCACGCAGCTTTCAGTCTATATTCCATTACCAGAAATTCGAGTCATCGATCATATTTCATTCTGAGCGGCGTTTAAAAATGGCGGACGAAAATTACAGACGATTGTATGGGATTAAAAATAAATGTACAAATTAATATCTGAACTATAAGCGGATATGAAAATCTTCCACCGTTCCTAAACGAAAGAAAACAACTTTAAGGTTACATAAATGTTTTTGGTTACATGATTTTCGAAAGAAAAGTTCGGACAAATTGAGATACAAAATTGTACCCTAAACAGACCTCAAATGTCTCATATCGTCTCAAATTTCTTCAAATATTACTCACCGAAAGCACTATTTTGGAGCTCAAATCTTGTATGAATTCATCTTCTCCCATTCTCGACAGCTTCGTCTAAGGACAAGGCTTCAGAAACTGACCGAAATATCCCGTAGATCGATCGGCAAGTTCGGACAAATCAGCAGTTTTGAAAGGCAATATTTAGTTTAATGTCCCAAGCCGCTGCGAAAAACATACTCGTCATAACAACGCAAGGAAGAGAGAAAACGTCGGCCATATCTCCTCTCTCCTTCGTTGTTTTGGTAGCCATTTTGTAAATGTAACCACGCGTTTTTATGTGCAAATTCGCTGTTCATAAGTACAGCAGGCGACTAAATAATCTATGAATTTTAAATCAGGAAAATCGGGAGCGAAGCGTGGTTATCCTAAATATTCCGCTTTGCAATTCAAATTCAAATCTCACGACATTGCTATAACAGCCACAACGCCTTGCTTTACTGAATATCTATTGTAGGTTCAAACCATGTCTGATTTATTAAGCGACCGCGAACAGCGAAAACGTTACTAATTCCGGCGAAGTTTTAACTTCGAATTTAGCCCTGCAAAAAATTACCGTAGCCGGCAGGAAGTTGACGAATCAGTCTCTCCGCTAGATATAATTTTCCTCTGGGCTTATACTTCCTTTTCCTTATAAAAAACAGTTTCTAAATCCGCAGAAGAAAGGTTATTTAGCACGATATAATCGACACGCTCTTTGTACCTTCCCGGTCACGCCATGTTGTTTTGGCAATCCGACACCAACGAGCATGCTTTGTAGATTATGAGCAAAACCGCAGGCATAAAGTATCGCGTGAATGAAATGACTCGAATTTCTGGTAATGTAATACAAAATAAATCACCTATTCTAGCAGTTTATAATCCACAGAATGCCTTATCCAAAACGTTCCATTTCCATTTTGCTCGTAATGTCATGTAGTACTGGGGCTCATCCCCAAATCCTTCCCACCCCACCCCCCTCTTTATCAGTTACAGGGAAGAAATACGTTGATCTTAGATCATCTCTGGGTAATTATTTTTTCTGACAAAATAATTCATGAAAATTGAATTTTTTAGTTATAGAACGACATTTGATCATGTAGCCGAATCTGAATACAAATAATTATTAATGGCAAACGAAATATTAGTTATTTTTAGCGAGGAAACGCATGCTTATTATAAAACATAAGACACCGAACTTGTTATATCTTCCTTTCGGTTTCCCCTTTTAGAAATAAAGGTAAGAAACCATTTTTCGTTATGGCAAATTACCTTACCCAAATCGGAGTCAACCAATCAGAAGCTCTATCTACTAACATGATTTCCTACGGTATCAAGTCAACAAATTATTTCAAAAACGACAACACTCGACGGTCTCAGTGTTTTGTCAAATTCACCGCTGGAGAAAGGAAGGAAGACATTTTAAGGTAAGATGATGGAAATTATGACCGTAAACAGTTAATTTTCAAACCATAAACAATCAAGAGAGCGGGGTACAAATACACACCGACATCGACGTTAACAACGCGTGACACATTTTGATTCGAGGAAAATTAAAAGTACGGCTTGCCAAAATATATACAAACCATGGCTCGACCAAACGCGCCTGATATGTCACCGAAGCGTAGTAAAATTGAACGATTAGGTATATTAACAGAAGAGAAGAATGTATCGAAAATTGACGATTGCTGTTTATGTTGCACAATAATTATTGCGTTTCATTAGTGGTAATAGGGAATTATTGAACAAGAAATTGTTGGTGACGAGCAATCAAATAACTGCTTAACACGTAATGGGAAGAGCATTCTAAGTTACGTTTTTTTCACGGCATTCTCGTCTCGAGTTCTTTTTATACTTGCTTCTTGTCATTTTTGATACCAAATTTTCGCTTGTGAACTCCCTTTATGGAGAAAGTTGAAAGTGAATCAAAGGACAGCTACGAGGTCTTATTAAATAGAAGAGGAAGAACTTTGATAGAAAAGAATGGTGAATATTAGTATAGGGATGACAGGCATGCATAACTCGAGCTTCAATGCGCATGTTTTGACCTTTTTCATCATTTGACTTTTACGAGTACATCTTTTAGTGAGTCAACCGTGGAGCCATGAACAGGAGCATTAGACTGGCATTGTCAGTTGAGTTCGATCGACTTTCCTCCGGCCGAGCAATAGGAATAAATATATTTTTGTATGGCATCGGTTGTATAGTTGTTCTTCGATGAGGCAATAGAGATTGACACAGTTAGGGAGGGAATTTTCTTGCCTGGCTATATAATACTCGATAACATATTTTTCATTTTCTATCGTGCCTAACAGTCGGGTTACTTGATTGAACAAACAAAGAGCTATTTCAACACAACAACAAATATGCCCAGACTGCAACCAATCAGAGCGCGAGCAGCTTTCAGTCTATTATTCTAATACAAAATAAATCACCCATTCTAGCAGTTTATAATGCAAAGGATGACTTATCCAAAATGTTCCATTTCCATTTTGCTCGTAACGTCATGTTGTGCTTGGGGCTCAACCCTAAATCCTTCCCACCCCACCCCCCTCTTTATCAGCTACAGGGAAGAAATTAGTCCAGTTCTGGCCCCTCTCTGTCACGCAACGGTACGCTCGCGTAGAGGGTCCAGGGACAATTGACTGCGCATGCTCGCGATAAACCAATCACAGCGCATCTTAGCTCACATGTGACTTTTAAACTCGAGCAAGAGAAATATTTGGTCGTCCATCAGTGCCTTCAGTGGAGACATTTAAACTGAAATACTCCGCTCTTCCTTTGACTTAACACCTCGCAAATTATCGCAGACATGAAGGGAATGTGCAGGAGAACATATTTCAGTGTTATCTTTGTCAGTCGGTATATTGTCGTTCACGTATTACTCGCTTATTTGTCAGCACGTTTAAAATTGCATGTTTATAATATTGTATGTTCTCGCGTGATTGTAGCCTAGTTATCTCATCGGAATGTTTCAATTACTACTTAAGTCACGAATGCTGTTATTTTAGTGTGTGAGTTCTCTTGTAATAAAACCAAGCACGTCTCGGTGGAGCTCTCCCACCGTGCGAAATAAACCTTCAAGATTGTAGTTGGAGTAGTTCTGTCCGCTACTGGTAACTGCTAAAACTTTACACAAAAAGAAACAGCCGAACTCACAGCATCTATAAATACAGGATCGTATTCAGGAAACATTTCTCTATACTTTTCACTGACCGAGGGCGCCCGACGAGATCGAAGCATCCGTTATCTTGTCAGTATAAAAATACATGCGCAGTAGCATTAGATAAGAAGCTGACTAAGCGATGAGCATGCGCAGACAATTGTCCCTGGACCCTCTACGCGAGCGTAGCGTTGCGTGACAGAGAGGGGCCAGAACTGGACTAGGAAGAAATACGTTGATCTTAGGTCTTTTTGGGTCATTCTATTTTCTGACAAAATAAATCATGAAAATTGAATTTTTTAACTTCATTTATATTGAAAAATATATTTTTCCAGGTTCATTTTTCAATGTTTCAAAAACATTAAATTAAATTTTAGGGATTTAATTTTTACTTTTTTCTAATTCCGCATTTTTCAGTTTTGCAAACAAATGAAAGGCCCGCGCTTTGTTTTTCCAGAGTTCTTTCTCTGCATTCGATCATGCAGTCGACAGCTATTTTTCTTCGCCGAATATGGGAGGCATGTTTAGCATCATTTGTTCTACCGTGCAACCATTACACATGATATTGGAAGTTCTAATTATTTTAGAGATAGTTATGGAACGACATTTGATTAGCCGAAACTGAATGCAAATAATTATTTATAGCAAACGAAATATCAGTTATTTTTAGCGAGGAAAACGCATGCTCATTATAAAACATAAGAAACCGAACTTGTTATATTTTCCTTTCGGCTTCCCCTTTTAGAAATAAAGGTAAGAAAGCTTTGTTCGTTATGGCACATTACCTTTCCCAAAATCGGAATCGACCAATCAGAAGCTCTATCTACTAACATGATTTCCTACGGTATCAAGTCAACAAATTATTTCAAAAACGACAGCATTCGACGGTCTCAGCGTTTTGTCAAATTCACCGCTGGAGAAAGGAAGGAAGACATTTTAAGGTAAGATGATGGAAATTTTGACCGTAAACAGTTAAGTTTCAAACCATAAACAATCAAGAGAGCGGGATACAAATACACATCGACATCGACGTTCACAACGCATGACACATTTTGATTCGAGGAAAAAGAAAACTGAGTCTTACTAAAATATATTCGAACCATGGCTCGACCAAACGCGCCTGATATGTCGCCGAAGCGTAGCAAAATGAACGATTCGCTATATTAACGGAAGAGAAGAATGTACCGAAAATTGACGATTGCTTTCATGCTGCAAAATAATTAATGCATTTACAAAGAAAAGCCTAAGTTTTCATTGGTGGTAATACAGTCAACTCTCTCAAAGCGGACACCACTGTAATGTGAACACCTCTCTAATGCGGACATGGTTGGCTGGTCCCGATCGAATCAAGTTTTTCTTATATTTCTGTAACAAAACTCTCTACAAGGCGGACACCTCTTTAGGGCGGACAGCTAGAGCTAATCCCTAGGGTGTGGGAAGGTCACACTAAGTTACCGGTTTTTTTCGCGGCAATCTCCTCTCAAGTTCTTTTTTATACTTGCTTCTTGTCATCTGTGATATCAAAATCTTCGCTTGTGAACGCCCTTTATGGAGAAAATTGAAAGTGAATCAGATGTACAGCTATACGGGGTCTTATGAAAAAAGAAGAGGAAGAACTTTGATAGAAAAGAATGGTGAATATTAGTATAGGGTTGACATTCATGAATAACTCGAGCTTCAATGCGCATGTTTTGGCCTTTTTCGTTATTTGACTTATACGAGTACATCTTTTAGTGAGCCAACCGTGGAGCCATGAACAGGAGCATTAGACTGGCATTGTCAGCTGAGTTCGATCGACTCTCCTCCGGCCGAGCAATAGGAATAAATATAATTTTGTATGGCATCGATGAAGTGGTTGTATAGTTGTTCTTCGATGAGGCAATAGAGATTGATGCAGTTAGGGAGGAAATTTTCTTGCCTGGCTATACAATACTCGCTAACATCTTCTTCATTTTCTTCCGTTCTTAACAGTCGGGTTACTTTGTTGACAAAACAAAAAGTGGTCTTTCAACACAACAACGCAACAACAAATATACCCAGACTGCAACCAATCAGAGCGCGCGCAGCTCTCAGTCGATATTTTAATACAAAATAGATCACCCATTATAACAGTTTATAATCCACAGGATGACTTATCCAAAACGCTCCATTTTGCTCGTATCTTCATGTAGACCTGGGGCTCATCCCCCAACCCTTCCCATCACACCCTCCCCTTTAACAGTTACATGGAAGAAATACGTTGATCTTAGATCATATTTGGGTCATTCTTTTTTGTGACAAAATAGAACATGAAAAATTATTTTTGGAAATTCAGTTTCCAAATTTGGAAAATGAAAGAATACTGACTTTTTAAATTCATTTTTTAGTTTTCCAAACAAATGCAAGGGCCGCGTTTTGTTTTTTGTAGTTGCAGATTTGTTTCTTCATTCGATCATCGATCATGCAGTCGACAGCTATTTAGCTTCGTGCCAATGTGGGAGACATGTTAAGCATCATTCTTTCTGCCGTGCCATTAGCCGAATCTGAATTCAAATAATTATTTATGGCGCACGAAATATCAGTTATTTTTAGCAAGGAAATGCATGCTCATTATAAAACATAAGAAACCGAACGTGTTATATTTTCCTTTCGGTTTCCCCTTTTAGAAATAAAGGTAAGAAACCATTTTTTGTTATGGCAAATTACCTTACCCAAATTCGGAATCAACCAATCAGAAGCTCTATCTACTAACATGATTTCCTACGATATCAAGTCAACAAATTATTTCAAAAACGACCACATTCGACGGTCTCAGCGTTTCGTCAAATTCACCGTTGGATAGAGGAAGGAAGACATTAAAGGTAAGATGATGGAATTTATGACCGTAAACAGTTAATTTTCAAACCATAAACAATCAAGAGAGCGGGGTACAAATACACACCGACATCGACGTTCACAACGCATGACACATTTTCATTCGAGGAAAAAGAAAACTACGTCTTGCCAAAATGCTAACCATGGCTCGACCAAACGCGCCTGATATGTCGCCGAAGCGTAGCAGAATTGAACGATTAGGTATATTAACAGAAGAGATGAATGTACCGAAAATTGACGATTGCTTTCATGCTGCAAAATAATTAATGCATTTACAAAGAAAACCCTAAGTTTTCATTGGTGGTAATACAGTCAACTCTCTCAAAGCGGACACCACTGTAATGTGAACACCTCTCTAATGCGGACATGGTTGGCTGGTCCCGATCGCGGCAATCTCCTCAAGTTCTTTTTTATACTTGCTTCTTGTCATCCGTGATACCAAATCTTCGCTTGTGAACTCCCTTTATGGAGAAAATTGAAAGTGAATCAGAGGGATAGCTACGAGGTCTTATGAAAAGACGAGGAAGAACTTTGATAGAAAAGAATGGTGAAAAATAGTATCGGGTTGACAGGAATGCATAACTCGAGCTTCAATGCGCATGTTTTGGCCTTTTTTTATAATTTAACTTTTACGAGTTCATCTTATAGTGAGCCAACTGTGGAGCCATGAACAGGAGCATTAGACTAGCATTGTCAGCTGAGTTCGATCGACTCTCCTCCGGCCGAGCAATAGAAATAAATATAATTTTGTATGGCATCGATGAGGTGGCTGTATAATCGTTCTTCGATGAGGCAATAGAGATTGACACAGTTAGGCCCAGTTCAGACGCCGTACTTCACATGAGCCGAATCGAATTCGAATTTAGTCCGACCCAAATTAATTTAGATCGGCTGAATCGATTCAGACGCCGAGCTTAATTCAGCCTAGCTTAAATTAATAGGGGAAAATTGCTGTTATATTGAAAAATACATTATAATAATTCATACATTTGTTTCGACTCATGTGAAGTTCGGCGTTTGAATTAAAGCCGGTCCACAGCCGTTATTCCCGGCAGAGCCAGGCGTGGAGAACGGCTGAGCCGATCCGAATTGATTCAGCCGTTCCGAATTGATTCAGACGCCGTACCTCACATGAACTTAATTCATCGAATTCGATTCGGCTCATGTGAAGTACGGCGTCTGAACTGGGCCTTAGGGAGGAAATTTTCTTCCCTGGCTATACAATACTCGATAACATCTTCTTCATTTTCTATCGTGCCTAACAGTCGGGTTACTTTGTTGACCAAACAAAGGAGGTCTTTCAACATAACAACAAATATACCCAGACTGCAACCAATCAGAGCGCACGCAGCTTTCAGTCTATATTCTAATACAAAATAAATCACCTATTCTAGCAGTTTATAATCCACAGAATGCCTTATCTAAAACGTTTCTTGTCCATTTTGCTCGTAACGTCATGTAGTACTGGGGCTCATCCCCCAAAACTTTCCACCCCACCCCACCCCCCGCCTTTATCAGTTACATGGAAGAAATACGTTGATCTTAAGTCTTTTTGGGTCATTCTTTGTTCTGACAAAATAAATCATGAAAATTGAATTTTTTAACTTCATTTATATTGAAAAATATATTTTTCCAAGTTCATTTTTCAATGTTTCAAAATCATTAAATTAAAATTTAGGGATTTAATTTTTCAAATTTTGAAAATTGAAGAAAACTGACTATTAACTAATTCCGCATTTTTCAGTTTTCACATGATATTGGAAGTTCTAATTATTTTAGAGATAGTTATAGAACGACATTTGATCATGTAGCCGAATCTGAATACAAATAATTATTAATGGCAAACGAAATATCAGTTATTTTTAGCGAGGAAACCCCTGCTTATTATAAAACATAAGAAACCGAACTTGTTATATTTTCCTTTCGGTTTCCCCTTTTAGAAATAAAGGTAAGAAAGTTTTGTTCGTTACCAAATCGGAATCAGCCAATCAGAAGCTCTATCTACTAACAATATCTCCTACGGTATCAAGTCAACAAATTATTTCAGAAACGACAACATTGGACGGTCTCAGCGTTTTGTCAAATTCACCGCTGGAGAAAGGAAGGAAGACATTTTAAGGTAAGATTATGGACATTTTGACCGTAAACAGTTAATTTTCAAACCATAAACAATCAAGAGAGCGGGGTACAAATACACACCGACATCGACGTTCACAACGCGTGACACATTTTGATTCGAGGAAAAAGAGAACTACGTCTTGCCAAAATATATACGAACCATGGCTCGACCAAACGCCCCTGACATGTCGCCGAAGCGTACAAAAATTGAACGTTTAGTATAGGTAATCGCATGGGCCCGAGTGCAATTAGGGATTAATTTCACGAGTATTTTCAAAGTTTTTACAAAATTGCCCGAGTCGCGCAGCGACGAGGGCAATTTGTAAAAACTTTGAAAATACAAGTGAAATTAATCCCTAATTGCACGAGGGAACAATGCGATTACTTGTTTATCACATAAAGGGCAAAATGTTCGGAAAACCTTCAGCGTGCGGCTAATATAAATTCAGCCTGCGGAACGAAAATATGCTTTTCTAAAATCACACAGAATCACAGCAAGATCAAGCAAAACCTTTATACGTTCAGAACAGGATAAATTTGACTGTTATGTAAATCTTAAGTAAGTCGTGAAAACAAAATAACAAGCTTACACTCAATCCAAGACAAGCCTGAAACGTAAGCTTAATTTTAGTCACCTGTTTGAATGTTTTGAAGCTTTCCGCTGCATGCGAGCTGCTTGACATGTCCAATCCTACATCGATAAAACAGCAAACGACGAGTCCAAATAAACTTGTAGAGCCAACTTCTCCTGTTTAATTTGACCTTCTTCTTTCTTTGAACAAACTCTGTGCTATTTACTCTGTTGGGTTGCATGTGATAAAGCCGTATTTAACAGAAGTGAAGCGAAGAAGTCAGTTGGCCGCCATGAATGAATTTCCCGACGTCGCAAACTCGCCAAGTTCTCGCTGATGTTTTCTAGTTTTCAACTGAAATAATCTTTGTTCTGATTTCGAGTGAAACCCTGAGATTCAGCTTTCGGAATTTCGTTTCAAGCTTTCACCCGGTTTCCATTTCTTTTTCGTCAAATAACTCAGGAAACTGAAGTCAAAATCCGAAGCGACGTACAAGCGAGTGCTGTGTTTGAAAATTCTGCTCAAAATCCCGCCGTCAAGAAGCCAACTAAGTGCAGCGCGCTCAGCCAATTAGGAGCGAGGGATTTTGCCGTTCGACCAATCAGGATCAAGTAATCATGCCCTTGATTACCAAAAAGTGCCCTTGATTAAGAAAAAATGCCCTCTATCTTAGCCAATCAGAATTCAGTAATTATGCCCGCTATGTGATAAAGTATATTAACAAAGAGAAGAATGTATCTAAAATTGACGATTGGTTTGATGTTACAAAATAATTATTGCGCCACCAACGAAAAGCCTGAGTTTTCATTGGTGGTAATAGGCAATTATTGAATAGGAATTTGTTGGATGCGAGCAATCATATAACTGCTTAGTTGTAATGCGAACTGAGGCACACTAAGTTACGTTTTATTTTTCGCGGCAATCTCGTCTCGAGTTCTTTTTTATACTTGTCATCCGTGACACCAAAATCTTCGCTTGTGAACACCCTTTATGGAGAAAGTTGAAAGTGAATCAGCGGGACAGCTGCGAGGTCTTATGAAAAAGAAGAGGAAGAACATTCATAGAAAAGAATGGTGAATATTAGTATAGGGATGACAGGCATGCATAACTTGAGCTTCAATCCGCATGTTTTGGCCTTTTTCATACTGATGTGACTTATACGAGTACATCTTTTAGTGAGCCAACCGTGGAGCCATGAACAGGAGCATTAGACTAGCATTGTCTAAACCATAAACAATCAAGAGAGTGGTGTACAAATACACACCGACATCGACTTTCACAACGCATGACACATTTCATTCGAGGAAAAAGAAAACTACGTCTTGCCAAAATACGAACCATGGCTCGACCAAACGCGCCTGATATGTCGCCGAAGCGTACAAGAATTGAACGATTAGGTATATTAACAGAAGAGATGAATGTATCGAAAATTGACGATTGCTTTCATGCTGCAAAATAATTAATGCATTTACAAAGAAAAGCCTTCATTGGTGGTAATACAGTCAACTCTCTCAAAGCGGACACCACTGTAATGTGAACACCTCTCTAATGCGGACATGGTTGGCTGATCCCGATCGAATCAAGTTTCTCTTATATTTCTGTAGCAAAACTCTCCACAAGGCAGACACCTCTTTAGGGCGGACAGCTAGAGCTAATCCCTAGGGTGTGGGAAGGTCACACTAAGTTACCGGATTTTTTTTCGCGGCAATCTCGTCTCGAGTTATTTTTTATCCTTCCTTCTTGTCATTCGTGATACCAAATCTTCGCTTGTGAACTCCCTTTATGGAGAAAATTGAAAGTGAATCAGAGGGACAGCTATACGAGGTCTTATGAAAAGATGTGGAAGAACTTTGATAGAAAAGAATGGTGAAAAATAGTATTGGGTTGACAGGCATGCATAACTCGAGCTTCAATGCGCATGTTTTGGCCTTTTTCATAATTTGACTTATACGAGTACATCTTTTAGTGAGCCAACCGTGGAGCCATGAACAGGAGCATTAGACTGGCATTGTCAGCTGAGTTCGATCGACTCTCCTCCGGCTGAGCAATAGGAATAAATATAATTTTGTATGGCATCGATGAGGTGGTTGTATAGTTGTTCTTCGATGAGGTAATAGAGATTGACACAGTTAGGGAGGAAATTTTCTTGCCTGGCTATACAATACTCGCTAACTTCTTCTTCATTTTCTGCCGTACTTAACAGTCGGGTTACTTCGTTGACCAAACAAAGAGCTTTTTCAACGCAACAACAAATATAATCAGAGTGCAACCAATCAGTGCGCACGCAGCTCTCAGTCTATATTTTAATACAAAATAAATCGCCCATTATAACAGTTTATAATCCACAGGATGACTTATCGAAAACGCTCCATTATGCTCGTACCTTCATGTAGACCTGGGGTTCATCCCCCAACCCTTCCCATCACACCCCACCCCCCGTCTTTATCAGCTACAGGGAAGAAATACGTTGATAATAAGATCATAGATCATCTTTGGGTCGTTCTTTTTTTCTGACAAAATAGAACATGAAATTTTTTTTTTTTACCTTCATTTTTATTGTAAAATGTTATTTTTCCAAATTTGTTTTTGAATGTTTCAAAATAGAAATCCATTTTTAGATTTTGGAAAATGAAAGAATACTGACTTTTTTATCATTAATTTTTCAGCTTTCCAAACAAATGAAAGGCCCGCGTTTTGTTTTTTGTAGTTGCAGATTTGTTTCTGCATTCGATCATGCAGTCGACAGCTATTTAGCTTCGCACCAATGTGGGAGGCATGTTAAAGATGATTTCCAGTGCGTACGGCGCATGCTCAGGGTTTGTTTTCATTTCTGTTTTGAATTTGTTGATACGTTACACTTTGGTGATAGCGTACATGAAGTTGTTATGAAGTTTTTGAGTCCGCCATTACGTGTCGTTGAGTTACTGAATGCTCGATGAGCTGAAACGTCGGTTTGGGATAACGTCGAGGTTCTTCTACTCGTTATAATTGTTTGGCAAGGATATCTGGCGTTAATAATGAAGAAAAATGTAAGTTTGTACAACAATTTCTATGTTCGGTAGTATTTACATTCCTTCGTATGTAGTCCATGTAAACATTGCAGGTGGAGATTGCGCAGTACGGACTGTAAATCATCTTTAAGCATCATTCTTTCTGCCGTGCCATTAGCCGAATCTGAATGCAAATAATTATTTATGGCAAACGAAATATCAGTTATTTTTAGCGAGGAAACGCATGCTTATTATAGAACATAAGAAACCGAACTTGTTATATTTTCCTTTCGGTTTCCCCTTTTAGAAATAAAGGTAAGAAACCATTTTTTGTTATGGCAAATTACCTTATACCCAAATTCGGAATCAACCAATCAAAAGCTCTATCTACTAACATGATTTCCTACGATATCAAGTCAACAAATTATTTCAAAAACGACAACATTCGACGGTCTCAGCGTTTTGTCAAATTCACCGCTGGAGAAAGGAAGGAAGACATTTTAAGGTAAGATTATGGACATTTTGACCGTAAACAGTTAATTTTCAAACCATAAACAATCAATAGAGCGAGGTATAAATACACACCGATATCGACGTTCGGAACATATTTTGATCTGAGGAAAAAGAAAACTGTGTCTTGCGAAAATAAGAACCATGGCTCGACCAAACGCGCCTGATGTGCGACCGAAGCGTAGCAAAATTGAACGATTAGGTATATTAACAGAAGAGAAGACTGTATCGAAAATTAACGATTGCTGTCACTCAGGCCACTTAAGGTAATTCCATCGAAATAGAAGTTACACTGGGAAGTTTCTGAAACTTTCCCTAGTTGAACATTGTGATGTAATGTTTCAAAATATAGAATAAAAAGAATAGGTCACCAGCCCCGCGAAAGAGATATAATCGACTAAAAATACGTCCTAATTCCTTACAAAACCAACCAAAAACACGTATTTTTTCACGTTTTCAGTGATTATTAATTTTTCTACACTGAGAATTGGTCTATACTCCTTGTATAGAAAGAAGATGATTACTAGACTTAAATATGCGAAAAAAAAATGATAGGTCACCACGCTCGTTTACGAGAAAAAGATCATTTACCTCTCTGGCGAGCATAGCCATAATGAAAAAGCCGCCATGTTTTTAATGTGCGCGCGCTAATTACGTGCGAAATGATGCGCAGAAAGGATGCGCAGTGCAATACTAAGGAATGACCTTAAGGCATGGTTTGCCTGTTAATATGACACATTTTCATTTCAAAGGGAAGTTGTTGTTAAATCTTTCCGAAATTTGTAAGAACAATCTTATCAGTGTCCTTAACAATATGAACAACGTTCACTTTTTAAATTTAGGTCACGTGACTTAGAATGATTGTTAAACGGTTAAAATCTTCGGACTAAAATGGGGTACAGAAAGTAAACTTTATTTAATCATTTATATGATTAATTATATTACATCTGAGAATATCTTCTTGAAATAGCCTTGTATGCATGTCCATGTTAAATAGGAATTGCGTAATTAGAAGAAAAAGGTCACGTGACATAATAAATGATTTAATAACTTCTAATATAAATAAAAAGTACCAATATACAAGGCAGATACACAATTTCCTTATTTTGTTGCATAGTTTAACAACATTTGTTTAGCAAAGTTTGCCACATAACCTTTCCCCATTTCACAAAACGTATTTTGTGACGTCACATAGAAAGGAATGTCACGTGACACCAAAAAGCATTTTCATCTGACTAAAGTAGTGAAATAAAGGTCAGATTAAATTTACGGTTTGACGAAACTAGTTATGTCGACAAATAAACAGGATGTTTCATTTCTCTGCTGGGGCCTTAAGTAGCCTGAGCATGTAGCAAAATAATTATTGCGTTTCATTGGTGGTAATAGGAAATTATTGAACAAGAATTTGTTGGATGCGAGCAATTATATAACTGCTTAAGTTGTAATGAGAACTGAGGCACACTAAGTTACGTTTTGTTTTTTCGCGGCAATCTCGTCTCGAGTTCTTTTTCATACTTCCTTCTTTTTTTTTTACCTTCATTTTTATTGAAAAATTATTTCTCCAAATTCATTAAAAATAAAATGAAATTTTGGAAATTCATTTTTCAAATTTGGAAAATGAAAGAATACTGACTTTTAAAATTTATTTTTAATTTTTCCAAACAAATGAAAGGGCCGCGTTTTGTTTTTTGTAGTTGCAGAATTGGTTCTTCATTCGATCATGCAGTCGACAGCTATTTTGCTTCGCACCAATGTGGGAGTCATGTTTTAAAAACATCATTCTTTCTGCCGTGCAATTAGCCGAATCTGAATGCAAATAATTATTTATGGCATACGAAATATCAGTTATTTTTATCAAGGAGACGCATGCTCATTATAGAACATAAGAAAACGAACTTGATATATTTTCCTTTCGGTTTCCCCTTTTAGAAATAAAGCTAAGAAAACTTTGTTCGTTATGGCACATATTCGGAATCAACCAATCAGAAGCTCTACCTACTAACATGATCCCCTACGGTATCAAGTCAACGAATTATTTCAAAAACGACAAAATTGGACGGTCTCAGCGTTTCGTCGAATTCACCTCTGGAGAATGGAAGGAAGACATTCTAAGGTAAGATGATGGCAATTCTGACCGTAAACAGTTAATTTTCAAACCATAAACAATCAAGAGAGCGGGGTACAAATACACACCGACATCGACGTTCACAACGCGTGACACATTTTGATTCGAGGAAAAAGAAAACTACAGTACGTCTTGCCAAAATATATACGAACCATGGCTCGACCAAACGCGCCTGATATGTCGCCGAAGCGTACAAGAATTGAACGATTAGGTATATTAACAGCGGTGAGGGTAAAAGGCCGAATGAGTTTGCGGAATGGCATGTGGCATGACTTGCGGAATGGCATAATTATGCGGAATATAACATATGCAGAATAACTTAAAGAAATAAATTAACTGCAAATAACCGCTTTACGTAATGCTGCGGGCTCAAACATACGATCTTGTCACGTTTTCAATCAAGATGGCGGCTGTTTGGTGACAAGAAGCGTATAGGTTAGCCCATTTACAACGCCGCTTTCGTGTTCGTCGTAGCCATATTTTTCGGTCAACACAAAGACAAATTATCCTTTAAGTGATATTCTGTATTCTGGAGGTAAACTATTTTAGTTATCAGGTTGTATTTTCATGAAGAAGAAGTGTTCTGTGTCGATTCTGTGCAAGAAATGTAAGTTCACGAATTATAAAATAATTTGAGTGATAAGCATAAATCCACGACAGATCCAGATGAACAGATCGATGGGTTATATTTTGCCAGTTATATGGGTGCTATGATTTCTTGGAAAACAGCAGCTGCTGCTGCTCTCAGAAGATATCAATAAAATTGGATTTGATGAATAGACTGTGTGACACAAACTTCAAGTTGCACAACATTTCTGCCCACACGTGACACTTCACAAAAATAACCCAACTTTGAGCACTAAATTCGCCAAGAAGATAAGTCGCGTTTAGAGGCATTTTCTGTCTCTTGGATTCATGCACATTCGAAGAGCAACTTTTCGACATTTTCGGCAAATTCCGCCACGCAGTTTCATATACAAACGCCATTTCCTGTGTAAACTTTGCAGCAATAAAAAAAATAAAACTCACATAAGTGATAGATTTCTTCATAAAAATACAACCTGTTAACTAAAATAATTTACCTCCAGAATACCACTTAAAGGATAATTTGTCTTTGTGTTGACCGAAAAATATGGCTACGACGAACACAAAAGTGGCGTTGTAAATGGTTAACCGAGTTAATCAATACGCTTCTTGTCACCAAACAGCCGCCATCTTGATTGAAAACGTGACAAGATCGTATGTTTGAGCCCGCAGCATTACGTAACGCGGTTATTTGCAGTTAATTTATTTATTAAGTTATTCTGCATACATCATATTCCGCATAATTATGCCATTTCGCAAGTCATGCCACATGCCATTCCGCAAACTCATTCCTCCTTTTACCCTCACCGTATTAACAGAAGAGATGAATGTATCGAAAATTGACGATTGCTTTCATGCTGCAAAATAATTAATGCATTTACAAAGAAAAGCCTAAGTTTTCATTGGTGGTAATACAGTCAACTCTCTCAAAGCGGACACCACTGTAATGTGAACACCTCTCTAATGCGGACATAGTTGGCTGATCCCGATCGAATCAAGTTTCTCATTCTTTTTTGTGACAAAATAGAACAAGAAAAATTATTTTTTTACCTTCATTTTTACTGAAAAATTTATTTCTCCAAATTCATTAAAAATAAAATGAAATTTAGGAAATTCAGTTTCCAAATTTGGAAAATGAAAGAATACTGACTTTTTAAATTCATTTTTTAGTTTTCCAAACAAATGAAAGGGCCGCGTTTTGTTTTTTGTAGTTGCAGATTTGGTTCTTCATTCGATCATGCAGTCGATAGCTATTTAGCTTCGCACCAATGTGGGAGGCATGTTAAACATCATTCTTTCTGCCGTGCGATTAGCCGAATCTGAATTCAAATAATTATTTATGGCATACGAAATATCAGTTATATTTAGCAAGGAAACGCATGCTCATTATAAAACATAAGAAACCGAACGTGTTATATTTTCCTTTCGTCTTCCCCTTTTAGAAATAAAGGTAAGAAAGCTTTGTTCGTTATGGCACATTACCTTACCCAAATTCGGAATCAACCAATCAGAAAGCTCTATCTACTAACATGATTTCCTACGGTATCAAGTCAACAAATTATTTCAAAAACGACAACATTCGACGGTCTCAACATTTCGTCAAATTCACCGCTGGATAGAGGTAAGATGATGGAAATTGTGACCCGCGTAAAAAAGTTAATGTTCAAACCATAAACAATCAAGAGAGCGGAGTACAAATACACACCGACATTGACGTTAACAACGCGTGACACATTTCGATTCGAGGAAAGAGAAAACTGCTTCTTGCCAAAATATATACGAACCATGGCTCGACCAAACGCGCCTGATATTTCGCCAGGGATGGGAATAGACGTATAGAAGAAATTAGTTGTACACGTATTCCAAACACCATATTTTCCCAAAACACAACAATCCATTACTACTTACAGATACAAATATCAGTACCTCTTCACCTTAATAATAAGCTTCCAAAATATGTTTTACATGCAATGTAATGTTTTATATCTACCAGGTGTGTACTTGACAAGCTAATTCTTACCATTAATTACATATATGAAAATGATGAAACGAAAGATAGAGTACCACAAGCAACATCTTAGCATTGCCAAAGAACGGGGGAATAGAGCTGACGAGGGAGCTGCCTATTGCAATCTTGGCGTAACTTATTGGAGACTAGGTAATTTTCAACAGGCCATAGAGTACCACAAGCAACATCTTAGCATTGCCAAAGAACTGGGGCAGAGAAATGGAGAAGGAACTGCCTATGGCAATCTTGCCAATGCTTATCAAAGCCTGGGTGATTTTCAACAGGCCATAGAGTACTACATGCAATACGTTAGCATTGCCAAAGAACTGGGGCAGAGAGATGAAGAAGGGCGTGCCTATTGCAATCTTGGCAATGCTTATCTGAGCATGGGTGATTTTCAACAGGCCATAGAGTACCACAAGCAAAGTCTTAGCATTGACAAAGAACTGGGGCAGAGAGATGGAGAAGGATGTGCCTATGGCAATCTTGGCAATGCTTATCTGGGCCTGGGTGATTTTCAACAGGCCATAGAGTACAACGAACAACATCTTAGCATTGCCAAAGAACTGGGGCAGAGAGATGGAGAAGGAGATGCCTATAGCGGTCTTGGCAATGCTTATCTGAGCATGGGTGATTTTCAACAAGCCATAGAGTACCACAAGCAAAGTCTTAGCATTGACAAAGAACTGGGGCAGAGAGATGGAGAAGGATGTGCCTATGGCAATCTTGGCAATGCTTATCTGGGCCTGGGTGATTTTCAACAGGCCATAGAGTACCACGAACAACATCTTAGCATTGCCAAAGAACTGGGGCAGAGAGATGGAGAAGGATGTGCCTATGGCAATTTTGGCAATGCTTATCTCGGCCTGGGTGATTTTCAACAGGCCATAGAGTACCACTAACAACATCTTAGCATTGCCAAAGAACTGGGGCAGAGAGATGGAGAAGGAGATGCCTATAGCGGTCTTGGCAATGCTTATCTGAGCATGGGTGATTTTCAACAGGCCATAGAGTACCACAAGCAAAGTCTTTGCATTGACAAAGAACTGGGGCAGAGAGATGGAGAAGGATGTGCCTATGGCAATCTTGGCAATGCTTATCTGGGCCTGGGTGATTTTCAACAGGCCATAGAGTACCACGAACAACATCTTAGCATTGCCAAAGAACTGGGGCAGAGAGATGGAGAAGGAGATGCCTATAGCGGTCTTGGCAATGCTTATCTGAGCATGGGTGATTTTCAACAGGCCATAGAGTACCACAAGCAAAGTCTTAGCATTGACAAAGAACTGGAGCAGAGATATGGAGAAGGAGCTGTCTATAGCGGTCTTGGTAATGCTTATCTGAGCATGCGTGATTTTCAACAGGTCATAAAGTACCACATGCAACATCTTAGCATTGCCAAAGAACTGGGGCAGAGAGATGGAGAAGGATGTGCCTATGACAATCTTGGCAATGCTTATATGTGCCTGGGTGATTTTCAACAGGCCATAGAGTACCACCAGCAAACTCTTAGCATTGCGAAAGAACTGGGGCATAGAGATGAAGAAGGACGAGCCTACTGCGGTCTTGGCCATGCTTATTTGAACCTGGGTGATTTTCAACAGGCCATAGAGTACCGCAAGCAACAACTTAGCATTGCCAAAGAACTGGGGGAGAGAGATGGAGAAGGAGGTGCCTATAGCGGTCTTGGCAATGCTTATCTGAACCTGGGTGATTTTCAACAGGCCATAGAGTACCACATGCAACATCTTAGCATTGCCAAAGAACGGTGGAATAGAGCTGACGAAGGAGCTGCCTATTGCAATCTTGGCGTAACTTATTGGAGACTAGGTAATTTGCAACAGGCCATAGAGTACCACAAGCAACATCTTAGCATTGCCAAAGAACTGGGGCAGAGAAATGGAGAAGGAACTGCCTATGGCAATCTTGCCAATGCTTATCAAAGCCTGGGTGATTTTCAACAGGCCATAGAGTACTACATGCAATACGTTAGCATTGCCAAAGAACTGGGGCAGAGAGATGAAGAAGGGCGTGCCTATTGCAATCTTGGCAATGCTTATCTGATCATGGGTGATTTTCAACAGGCCATAGAGTACCACAAGCAAAGTCTTAGCATTGACAAAGAACTGGGGCAGAGAGATGGAGAAGGATGTGCCTATGGCAATCTTGGCAATGCTTATCTGGGCCTGGGTGATTTTCAACAGGCCATAGAGTACCACGAACAACATCTTAGCATTGCCAAAGAACTGGGGCAGAGAGATGGAGAAGGAGATGCCTATAGCGGTCTTGGCAATGCTTATCTGAGCATGGGTGATTTTCAACAAGCCATAGAGTACCACAAGCAAAGTCTTAGCATTGACAAAGAACTGGGGCAGAGAGATGGAGAAGGATGTGCCTATGGCAATCTTGGCAATGCTTATCTGGGCCTGGGTGATTTTCAACAGGCCATAGAGTACCACGAACAACATCTTAGCATTGCCAAAGAACTGGGGCAGAGAGATGGAGAAGGATGTGCCTATGGCAATTTTGGCAATGCTTATCTCGGCCTGGGTGATTTTCAACAGGCCATAGAGTACCACGAACAACATCTTAGCATTGCCAAAGAACTGGGGCAGAGAGATGGAGAAGGAGATGCCTATAGCGGTCTTGGCAATGCTTATCTGAGCATGGGTGATTTTCAACAGGCCATAGAGTACCACAAGCAAACTCTTAGCATTGCGAAAGAACTGGGGCATAGAGATGACGAAGGACGAGCCTACTGCGGTCTTGGCCATGCTTATTTGAACCTGGGTGATTTTAAACAGGCCATAGAGTACCGCAAGCAACAACTTAGCATTGCCAAAGAACTGGGGGAGAGAGATGGAGAAGGAGGTGCCTATAGCGGTCTTGGCAATGCTTATCTGAACCTGGGTGATTTTCAACAGGCCATAGAGTACCACATGCAACATCTTAACATTGCCAAAGAACTGGGAAAGAGAGATGGAGAAGGATGTGCCTATAGCGGTCTTGGCAATGCTTATCTGAACCTGGGTGATTTTCAACAGGCCATAGAGTACCACATGCAACATCTTAGCATTGCCAAAGAACTGGGGCAGAGAGATAGAGAAGGACTTGCCTATTGCAATCTTGGCAGTGCTTATCTGTGCCTGGGTGACTTTCGACAGGCGATAGTGTACCAAAAGCAAGGTCTTAGCATTTCCAAAGAACTGGGGAAGAGAGATGGAGAAGGAACTGCCTATGGCAATCTTGGCGTTTCTTATCTGAGCCTGGGTGATTTTCGACAGGCGATAGAGTACCACAAGCAACATCTTAGCATTGCCAAAGAACTGGGGCAGAGAGATGGAGAAGGACGTGCCTATGGCAATCTTGGCAATGCTTATCTGAACCTGGGTGATTTGCAACAGGCCATAGAGCACCACAAGCAACATCTTAGCATTGCCAAAGAACTTGGGCAGAGAAATGGAGAAGGATGTGCCTATGGCAATCTTGGCGATTCTTATCTGCGCCTGGGTGATTTTCGACAGGCGATAGAGTACCACAAGCAACATCTTAGCATTGCCAAAGAACTGGGGCAGAGAGATGGAGAAGGACGTGCCTATGGCAATCTTGGCAATGCTTATCTGACCCTGGGTGATTTTCAACTGGCCATTAAGTACCACAAGCAACGTCTTAGCATTACCAAAGAACTGGGGCAGAGAGATGGAGAAGGAGCTGCCTATTATCACCTAGGTTGTGATTTTGAATCATTGGGTGATTTCAATGAGGCTCTTTATTATTATCGATCCAGTGTAAAGCTGTACAATGAGGTGAGAGCTCTTCTTCAGTCGGAAGATACGTGGAAAATATCATTTCGCAATGCGTGTCAACGTGCCTACACCGCTCTTTGGAGAACTCTGGTAAGGCTTCAAAAGACGCACGAGGCTTTGTGTGTTGCTGAGCAAGGACGAGCACAGGCCTTGATTGATCTCATGAAATTACAATATGCCTCTGAAGTGCTAGCGTTTGAGTCTAAAAGAACGATCTCTGACATAGTATCTGATATATCTACTCAAACCGTTTTTGTAGCACTTGGAAGAGACACGATTAACTTATGGCTACTAAAGGGTACAGATGTCCACTTTGAAACAAGAAGCATCAAAGATGCCACCTTGCTGGTGAAAACTGCTTTCAAAGAAATTGGCGTTGGTGTTCGTGTTAGGTGTGAGAATCGCACATTGTATGAGCGAGAAGGTGACGCACCGCTCGATAAAGAATCTTGTCAGGAAAAAGCGGACTGCAAAAACAATTCTCTGCACGTTTTGTTTGATTCTATAATCAGCCCAATTGCAAACATGCTTGAAGGCGATGAGTTAATCATTGTCCCAGATGGTCCACTCTGCTTGGCTCCTTGTGCTGCGTTTGTGGATGGGGCTTCTCGATACCTCAGTGAATCTACCAGGATCCGCATTCTTCCCTCGCTTACAAGTTTAAACATGATTGCACGTTGTCCTGAGGGCTACCACAATCAAATTGGGGCGCTGCTGGTGGGAGATCCATTCGTGGAGGAGGTTAAGAGAGTGCGGGGGAAGCGCGTCAAATGGCGTCTCGAGGGCCATTTGCCAGGGGCCAGGGAAGAAGTAAAGATGGTAGGCGAGATCCTTAACACCAAACCGCTCACTGGAAGAGATGCAACTAAAGAAGAGGTGCTTAAACGAATCTGTTCCGTTGCGTTGGTACACATTGCAGCACATGGTGATATGGAAGCTGGTGAAATTGTTTTAGCTCCAAATCCGACACGGTCATCAAAGATCCCTAAAGAGAAAGACTTCCTGTTGACAATGTCAGATGTACAATCTGTTCAGCTACGAGCAAGGCTTGTTGTGCTCAGTTGCTGTCACAGTGCACAAGGAAAGGTTACGCCTGAAGGTGTGGTCGGCATTGGACGGGCTTTCTTGGGTGCTGGTGCTCGTTCTGTTCTGGTTTCACTCTGGGCAATTGATGACGAGGCCACTATGAAGTTTATGAAAAGTTTCTACGAACATCTGGGTGGTGGACATAGCGCCAGTGTTGCTCTTAACAGGGCTATGAAATGTCTCAGAGAGTCAGAGAAGTTCTTTGCCGTAAAATACTGGGCTCTGTTTGTTCTCATTGGTGATGACGTCACAATAGAGTGTGGAGAAAATCAATCAGAACATTGTGAGTAGCATTTTGTTCTACATTTATATCTACAGCGTTAACTAGTGTGGCTATCGATCTACACATAGATTTTTCTTGAAAAAACGCAGCCTTTTGATGATTTTTTCTTTATTGTTTTTATTTTAACTTATTTTAAAAGGACGGCATGTTAAAAATTGAAACAGTTGAACCTGTATATAACGGCCACCCTCGGGAGTATGGAAATTGGCCACTTAATACAGGTTCACCCAAAATACTTCGTGGGTGTGGTCAAATGTCAATTTTATTAATTTACAGTATTATACACTAGTAACTCATTCAAGCTAACAAAAACACAATCACGCGATAAAGTACATTGAAATTTAAAAAGCATTTACGACTAAATCGGTGAACTACAGGCAGGTTAAATGAACAATAACTCTGTAGCGCAGTGTTTATGGTGCTGTAGTGTTGAAGGATCCTTTTTTAAGCGAAATAAAATTGTAAAATGATACAGTCGAACCTCTCCTTACGGACACCCCTCTAATACGGACAGTTCCCTTGGTCTCGACAAAATCAGTTCCTATATAATCTCTATAAAGAAAACCTCTATAATACGGATACCTGATATGGACACTTTGCTACGTCCTTCGGTGTCCGTATTAGAGAGGTTCAACTGTACAGTATGAGGTTTTAGGTTGCCATTCAAGTGTGGCCGCTTAATACAGGTAAAATAACAAAGACAGACAAACGTGGGTGGGCGCGACTGCTTAATAGAGGGGATCGTTTAATACAAGTATCAAATACAAAGTTTGTATGGGCGAAAATTCGGGACTATGAAAACTGGCCGCTTAATAGAGGGTGGCCGCTTAACGCACGGCCGTTATATACAGGTTCGACTGCATATCTAGTAATAGGTTGAAAATGAACGTAAGTTGAAAACGAAAATTATTTCTTGTTTCGTTTGTTTGTCTATTGTATACCTGTCAAAGAACAAGTCCATAAGTGCCCAAAAGTAAATGTAAAAGTGAGTTTTCAAGTTTCAGTAGAGATGTCAAGAACATGTATATTCCCTCTACTTTGCAGTCAGTGATAATTAAGAATCGCAAGTTTCGTTTGAAAATACCAAAAATATTGAACGTTTTCGTCCCATTCCATTGTTCTCGTTCTCTCATTTTGTAATCAAACACAGTAATTATGACTCGAAATACTCCGCGATTTGCCTCACCCAAATTTTCAACATCACTCGAAGCGAAACGAGCCTCACCGAAGTGCAGGCAGGTTAATTTGATGAATGTTAATTTTGATCGATGATGAAATTATTGGACA
The DNA here is from genome assembly GCA_029204205.1 of Desmophyllum pertusum. Taxonomy (NCBI): domain Eukaryota; kingdom Metazoa; phylum Cnidaria; class Anthozoa; order Scleractinia; family Caryophylliidae; genus Desmophyllum; species Desmophyllum pertusum. The sequence goes on from MU825403.1 coordinate 2,577,417, forward strand.
CAAGTATATTGACTCTAATATATTGTTTATTGTTGCAGAAGCTGAATCGTCAAGCACAGAGAAAACTACTCGGCGAGCAGTTAACAGAAGTTTTTATATCCTTTATTCAGTGTGTGTATTTTCCCTGTCTTTTGTTTCTGCTATGATTCTACTAAACAACCAAACCTGTATTGTCCGCGGACATTTTTTTTAGAATTAAGGTAGTAGCAGTTATCTATGGCCGGGAAGCTCGATGACGAAGTACGATGAAAAGAAACAGCTGAAGTTTGGAGACAAGTTTCATAGCAGGAAAAAAACATAAAGTGACTTCTTTACATGTCGACTAGTTTCTTCCAAGTTACAGCAAGGAGGCTAAAAGTGTGACCATTTTGGACCGCATATTTAAACCAGCCAGACTTTTAACTGGCCAGCCTAGATGTGCTAACGTCATTTACAGTACGCCCTGTTTAGAAGGTGTATAACACAAACTAAAAATAGAATTAGCTACTTAGACTGACCTGCCTATAAATAGGTTTAGATCTCATTATTGAAATTCTCTGAAACCACGGCCTAACTTAGAATTCTTAGAAGTTTTAATTAATTCACATTCTTTTGAGTGTTCATACTATGCAATCAGAAGCTGAGGATAGCTATCATCGGCTCTTAACTAACTGGGTAGTATGCGCGCACGAAAGTATGCTAATGATTTAAACGTGGTCACACATTCAGGCTCCTTGCTGTAACAGCTATACAAAATCCCGCGGTGTCCTATGTTTGTAAATAGAAAAGAGGCCTTATAAAAGAGGAGTGTGAGCTGTGAGAGACAATGAGAGCTTTTCACTACGTACCTCTAGCTTATAGCATTACGGTAAAATATTTTCCATAATAAGTCCTGGCGTATTTTCGGGGGAGGGGAGGGGAGGGGAGGGCGGAGCGGGGCGGGGCGGGACGGCTTATTATCGGAAGAAAAACATTTGGGCAATATTTTGCATGTGAAAAAATTTAGATCTACACTGTGAGAATACCTCATAGTAAAAATTCTCTAAACATAACAATATTAAACACAAAACAAATTAATACCATGTGAAGTGAACATCATGGGAGGAGGGTTAAGCTTATTATCGGAAGTATTTTTGCGTTTGGTGGGGGAGTTTGGTGGGGGAGTTTGGTGGGGATTATTTCGGGGGGGGGGGGGTGGCACGCATTTTGTATCGACAGTCAGCGGAGTGAATGTTCGTTTATTACAGCAGCATTGAACAGCTCACGCATATGCAAATTGACGTCAGAACCCCAAGCCTCGCTTTCGAAGTGCAAACAGTAAATATTATCATGAACTAATTCCCAAAACAGGAAAGTTGAAAATAAAAGCATGCAGATGCCAGAGGTTTGAGAAGAATGTCGTGCAAACGAGGCTTGGGGGTGAATGTTGAGCAACTGGCGTATACAAGGCCTATTAGCTTAGCGTATATTGTACTATTCATAATAAGTAATCAGTTAGCTTGACTTCCTAATGTGGACATGTTTGTGGACAGGTAACTCCTCGTGGCCTTGATCAGGTCGTGGTATGGGGAGGGGGGCTTGTTGTAGTGCGAAATTCTTAAATGTCCAGACATATCCTTTCTAAGCATTATTTTTAGAAACGTTTCTTGGATGTTTGCAGGAGTTGATTGCCAAACATGTCCACGGTAAGGTTTTAAGTCATTTAGCTTTAAAATGGACAGTAGAAATTAAAGACGTTGATTAATAATTGCGATGTAACATATTTAAATATAGAATTAAAAAAAAGGGTTACTATTTCGAGAGATCTGTTCGGTTATTGGTGCCTTCTAATTCCTTGCAATATCAGCTAAAGTGCGTTTCGTGGGTATTATAGTAGATGAACTGCATCGTGACCACAAAGAACAATTAAATATATTATAAAATAAAATCTATTTATCGAAATCAGAGCGTTAAAAAAATTGAAACAGGCTAACAAGCTGATAGATGACGAGAATAACGAAAGTCGTCAAAAAGTGATATTGTCTCGATGTACAAAGATATTCTCAGAACCGGCATTAGAAGAAATATAGGCGACAAGTAATGAGAATTAATATTCCAAGCTTGGGACTGAGAAGATTAAACTGGGATAAGCCTTAATTTGATTTGATCGTTGTAGATCGAAGTATATTTGATACTCGACTTTTTTAGTTTTTAAACCTTTGTCATGGACTACAGGACGAGAAAGAGTCCATTAGTTTTTGAACCAAAGATCATAGAACTCGCTTTAATCTAAGATGGCGGATCCAAGATGGCGGATCCGAGAGGGAGGGATGAGTAATGGCTGAAGCTTGCAGCCCACCTCAAAGAGTGATAATACAACAGGTATTATACATACTAAAGACAGGACACACGATGCAACATTGTGTGCAATATTGCGAACAAAATTTGTTGGCTTTGCTCTTAAATAAGATATTGCAAAACTAGCCAAGCCTAAAACAGGTAAATATCTTGAAGAAGAGCTATGGTTTTTAATTTCTAGACACACGATGAATTTGCTCGCAATATTGCAGAAGTAGAACGATATTCTACTTCTGCAATATTGCGCGCAACAATTCCAGGGGTGGACACACTATGCAATTTAGCCATTGCACGCAATGTTGCGTGCAATGTTGCACCATGTATCCGGACCTTAAGTCAGTTGCTCAAAATTCACCTCAAGCCTCGTTTACATGCAATTCCTGTCAAACCTGTGGCACCTTCGCGCAGTTTTCATGTTTTCTTCATCTTTGATACTTTTGGAATTCGTTGATGAGAAACTTTGTAGGTATACACTTTGAAAGCGAAGCTTTTGGGGTGACTAGCTAGATTAACGTAAATATGTAAGGGCTATTCGTGACGTACAGTTCGGTACTGACGCACTCTTATCGATATTTATTAGTCCTATTAATTTTACTGCAAACTCGAGCTAGAGTCTGATGGGTTTGAACAATATCTAAACATGAATAAACTCAGCAATGTATACTACAATCCTCGTAAAAACTCCTTGGTACACTTACATAAATAGGTACAAAATAGGAACAAAAGACTGATTAATCACTCTCGGTTACTACTCTTAAAGAGCGGTTTTTTCAATTGAGTGTCGTGAAACCAAAACCAAAGTAATCACTCTGGCCAATTACAACAAACGAAGACAACATTATGAACCAATGAGAACTCAAAGCAAATGCACGTGACCGGCGCCAAGCGCGGGAAAACACGTGTGACCAAGTCTCGCGTGGTTTGCGAGAGCAGCCGGTTTTCTCGGGCTCTTGTTTCACCCGCCGAGAAAAACCGTTAAATTTCGGCGGGGAAACTCGAGCCGGAAATTACGTCTCCGTTCGCAGGCTCAGTTGCACGAGAAGGTGGCGCGAGTTTTTTTAAACTAATCATAGCGAGTAATAAAGTAAAACCAGACCAATTCAGCGATTGCTTTTCACAGTTCTGTGAAATGTAACCAAGCCTCTGTATGAAAGCGAGGTTGGGGGTGACCATTATGATAGAGATCAGAAACTAGTTAACATAATAACAGCATAATTTACATTTGAAAAGAAGGAAGGTTTGTATCACAACAAAGTCACCTCCAGCCTCACTTCTGTTCAAAGGCCAGGATTCTAAGCACAAAACTGTAAAATGGACAATTGAAAACCGCTTTAAATATGCGTTTAATTGCCTTCAATTTTGTAAATTTCGTATTTGTAAGTAATGTTAAAAAGTACTACTCTGAGTGAGTTATGAAGAGATTGTAATTTTTATTTTAGAAATCTGCAAATGTAAATGATGCTTCTTATAAGTAATGTAAACCAGTCGTATTCAAGTAATATAAGTGAACTATTTGTTAATAATCTATTGGAAGTGATTGTGTTCATTATTGTTGTTGTAATCATTCCATGTACAGGTATGTAGACTGAAGTATTGTTTGTGTTAATAAAAAAAAGTTGATTGTCACCTGTTAAATTACAATTACTCCAGAAATCATTCTAAATGGTAGCTATCAAAAAGTCCCCACCCCCTCCCCCACCTTATCCCCTGAACAATGTTGAAGAATAAGAGACAGAGCTAAACATTGTTAAAGGGGGAGGGGGAAGGGGAAAGACAGTAAAAACAGAAAATTATCAAGCGTCTGATGGATCATAAAGTTGTTATTTTTGCCTGACTCTACCGTCACAATCACCTTTACACTAAAGTTATGATGTCACAAAAAATACATTTGCGAAATTATGAAATTTGATCAGCTATTCAGATGAAGCATGCCAAAAAACGTTCACTTGCCAAAAATTAGCTCTCCATTACAATTTGTGGCTGAGATGTGGGCACTTCAAGTTTTAATTTCTCCATACAAACTCTTCTCATTTTGCGTCTGTTCCTTCAGTTTAGAACCGGCGCAAAATTAGAGATAGGTTTGTATGGGATGGTGCCAAGCTTAGAGCCTCTGTCTTCTGTTCTATTCGTGCTAACAAGTTGAAATTTTGTGGCTAATCATAAAGCAGCAATCTTTATCTAATGATGGGATTTTGAGGCTTGTTGAAAATAATTTCGTCACACTTTTACCACCCTGTATTGTATGAGAGGAAGTACAAACTGCTCGATTGATTAAACAGTCTCTTTTTATTTGCACTAGCTTTAACATTAATACAAATATTACAGCCAATCAAATTTTATCACAGCAGTAAAATCCAACCTTGTCATTTAGTTATTCGCCTTCTTGAAGTGAATATACTTCAGATCGTTTCATTACATGATATACCACACTTTCAAATCGTGAGGCCTTTGTGCCGATCTAAAAACCTAAAGTACTGTATGCCAAAAATATTGGGACAAAACTCGTTGTTTGTCTTAAAAAGCGCATTTCTTCATCACCCAAAACATTTTAGAAAGTTTTGGGTCGTTTGATTTTATCAAGTCTCAAGATTATTCAGTTCAATATTTCGCAAAATGGGTAGCACGCATCCCATGGGGGAGTCCCATAAAAAAGTGACGGGGGTGATCGTCGGAAATTTTTAAAAGAACTCTAGAAAAGGTACCAGAATCTCTTTTTGTTGGCTTGGCTCAAATTAATTTTTTCCCGTAACAGGGATTATTTCTAAACCGACAATGGTATTTAGTTTTGGACACCCTAAGCGGTACTAAACCACACATTTTAACCCCTAAAAGTACGACGATCACTCCCGTCACTTTTATATGGGAGTTCCCCCCCGGGCATGCATGGGGTACTTGGTAAACTATACTTGTAAAAAACACAAAAATAAATTGTGAAAGCGAGGATAGAATGTTTATTAAAACGAGGGTTAGTTGTATATATGTGAGGCTTTTTTCTGTTCTTTCAACACTTCTAGAGGTTGCATGTCAACTCATTTCCCGGCGCATACACAGTCAACTGTAACTCGGCGTTGCTTTTGAGTGGCGAAGGTTGTATTATTTCCATAGAGCGATGATGCAGATTCTATCGTCTTATACACTGGTTTACATTTCGGGTAGCCATAAGTAGGAATAGAGCTCAAGCACTGAAACGACACTGTGTTACACACCACCTCAACGACCCCGGCATACAGACGGCGATGTCGTACACAGCGGTTTTTGATCTGCATTGGAATGTGGCGTTGGGAAGACGGCGCTGGAATAGTGATAACAGCGAGGAGAAGAACAGAAACGGCCATAACTGATAAACCCTGAAACGAAAAAGAGAAATTAAACGATAGCGTGTGAGATTCATACAGAGATCCGTACGTGTTGAGTATCTAATTGGTTGTTAATTGCGGCGCAATCATAGGCACTGTATGGATCTGTGTAGCGCCTGTGTAGCCAGGCAAAGCAGTTTAAAGAATTTCTGTCACGCGCGTGAATCAACGTTGCGCGCGCGTGTGACGCTCGCTCCTGGGCAGCTGATTAGAAACCAATGCTATACGGATTGGAATGTGACAATTTTATTTACTCACCTACCTTCATTATTGTTTTACTGACTTGTGTCAGTTTCCTTCTGCGTCAATTAGTTATTTTGTCCGGCAATAATTTTCCTGTAAAAGTTGTTGTCAACATTGAGTATATTGAGATTAGCATACAAAAATACCTCAAAGACTTTTCTAAATCAGCAAAGTGATTATAGTTTCTAATGAAACTACTCTGCTGCGTCGGCGGGCAAGTAAAACACTCAGATGATTATCACTGACTCGAAGCTGATAAAGGTAAACTTCGAGTTGATAATCAACTAAGTGTTTTTCCAAATCGGGCGATGAAGTTTTGAATGTAGAGGATTAAATTACTTCAGCGTTTCCCCATTCCCACCTCGAAAGCTTTGCGCGCGCTAAGTTGCTGCGCCTCGTCGCGCCGCCAATTTCATGTAAACGGACCTCGCTTTTCATATGAAATGATTGTCAATCCTTGGTTCTCAAACTCTATCGCACCTACAATAGCTAGAGAGGAGTAATTGATTGAAAAAGGTTTCAGCACTGAAAAGTCTGAAATTGACTACAGTATTCAAAGGGTTTACTCACAACAGCATTCAAAGGACTTACTCACAACAGCACAAAATATTTCTATTTTCTATTTATGTATTTTATGTTATAGTGTCCCCATTTAGCTTTACAGCTAAATATTCAGACACTTAAATAAAGTTTATGTATGTATGTATGTATGTATGTGTGTATGTGTGTATGTATGTGTGTATGTATGTATGTATGTATGTATGTATGTATGTATGTATGTATGTATGTATGTATGTATGTATGTGTGTGTGTATGTATGTATGTGTATGTATGTATGTATGTATGTATGTATTCAAAGGGTTTACTCACAACAGCATTCAAAGGGTTTACTCACAACAGCATTAATGGGTTTTATACTCACAACAGCCGATTCAAAGGGTTTATATACTCAACACAGTATTCAAAAGGTTTATATACTCAACACAGTATTCAAAAGGTTTATATACTCAACACAGTATTCAAAAGGTTTATATACTCAACACAGTATTCAAAAGGTTTATATACTCAACACAGTATTTAAAAGGTTTACTCACCACGAGCTAACTGAACGAGGAAATATTCTTCTTGTGAACTGAATTGTTCCTTCCCTCGGAAAAGTCGATAAGGAAATGTCGAATACCCTTTAGATGAGAAACATTTATACGCGAACTGAATCAGACCGTCCTGTTGTTCACTAAACATACTGAGTTATTTCCTGTAAGAAAAGTCTTCAAAAACAATATTTGATACGCTTGAATCCGTGGACATCCGTTTCCTGCATGATTCTATAAATGGTTTAGCTAGGACTTCCGGTATACAAATATTATCACAAAAATACATGGCATATAGATCTTGGGATATTTGATTCTGAATCTATAATACATCATGAATACGTGACGGGAGCTTGATGGAGCGAAGGAAACTGATTTTAAAAGCATTTTTGAAATGAAATCTACCGATAAAATGATGCGAAATGTTTTTTCCAGGGTGGAATTTCTCAGGATTATCACTTTTCAGCCTTCACGTACGTGGTTAACCTCTGTGTCAAGCGGGTGATACTTAATTAATTTGAAAAGTTTCCGGTTTCTTACAGCAAGGAACCCAAAAGTGTGACCACTTTTAATGATTTCACATTATTTCGTGCGTGCAGACTATCCAATCAGAGGCCGAGGATATATAGCTGTCCTGGGCCGGGTTGTTCAAATGACGATTAAGCTAATCCAGGATTAGCGCTAATTTTGTATCTTTCCCGTGAGGTTTTCTGTTTATAGTTTTGTCTTTTTGTTTTGACTTTGACTAATCTCAAACTTTACAAAACATCAGCAGAGAAAACACTTTTATACAAGAGAAATTAAAAGCTTGATTAACTTTTAATTCTGGATTAGCGTTAATCGGCTTTTGAACAACCGGGCCCAGCTGGCATGGGCTTTTGATTGGATATTATGCGCGCACGAAAGAATGTGCTTTATTATAAAAAAGTGGTCACACTTTTTGGGGCGCTTTCCTTGCTGTAACAAGCGATTATTTTTGACAAATTTCAAGCTGTTTATTTCATTCTCTTTGTCATATCGTTTGTTAGTTTACCAGTTCACGATTAACCCTTTTGTTACCTGAGCTCAACATAATATTAAATTCTCCCTACAGCTCTCAATACTTTTTTTACGGTGTTACTTTGAAGAATTTAGTGTCACAAGATACCTTTTTAGTTCATAAATTCTCATGACTTGTCAGTTTGTGTTGTGTGGAGAATTCTATAAATGATCGTATGCAGAACGTTCTGTAGGGATGTGTGATTGCTAAGCTGTTAAACTGTTCTATTTGGAATTAACTCTTATTTTAACTTGAGATATTGTCCTCAGGGTCGATCAAGGTGAGATAACGGGAGACGGAAGAGTTCGGGAGCGGCGCGAATACAGATAGCGAGTGGAAAAACTGGCGAGGGGTCAGTAGCAGTTATCCGCGTAGCTCCCCATTAATCGAACGACTGGAACAGACTAGAGTTCGGGAGACTTCTTACATAAAATCAAGTGCTAATGGCGAATAAACACCACGGCTTCACGGATCAAAAAGAGATAGTTTTTACAAGGAAGGAATTGCAAAGCGGAAGTCGAACCGGATACTACGAGGCAGGGGAAGATTCTTTACCGATGAGGAAGTTTAAATTATTACTAACATTTACGCCATGTTGAAGTGTTGAGTCAACTACGAGTCGATATAAATTCAGCATAACTCTGTTATAACCGTGCGCGCGTTCTCGCAATCACTGGAGTGGAAAAGATCAAGAGAAAATAAAAGATGCGTGTAATACAGTCTAAGCTCCCTAAGTGGACACCTTCGAGCTTCAGGATGTGTCCACGGGAAAGTGTAAATACAGAGTTTGTACGAGCTAGAGTTCAAACAGGGTTTTGTTAAGGCGGCTGTACATGTAAGTAGAGCTGTCCGCTTACGAGGGTGTCCTCATTTTCCAGAAAGGTTGTCCAAAACAAGCGTAAAAACAGTACGCGACAATGTCGAAAGGTAGTCTGGGATACCATCAATAAATTTTATAAACGCCCGCTGTACAGAATTGTGTCGAACCTATCGTGATTGCCCACAGCGGTCAAACGCACTGCGCCTGCGCAGTTCACGCCAAAATCCCACTGCGAAATGTCCTAAATTTACGAAGTCCTCCACGTTTCGGTCAAACTTAAGAAATTTTCTGAAAACTTAAGCTTTGTACTCAGAGTATGCATAGATAATGTAATAATTGTTATCCACCAAGTGTCTCAGCTCGCATTTTGGTTTACCACTGCATGTTCTTTAACGTTTCCTTACAAATTTCGCGGCCATTACGCTTCAATCTCTTGCAAAATCAAGGCAACGAAAACCGGAAGTGGCGCCGGATTTTTGCGTTTGACCGCTGTGTGCCGTGATTGTTGTTTACTTTTAGTGCGCGCAAACATATATTCATGGTTTTTTTTGCCATCGCGCTGAAACACCGTGAACTTTGATCAAGCAACTACCACTACCCATAATACCTTTCGATATTCTTGTGTGTGGCTACAAGCGCTACTTGTTTTTCTCCAAATACAATATGTTACGACCGGAAGAAGCTAAAGGAAGTAACAAGGAACATAGCTACGTCACTTCCGTCGCACGCCCAGAAGATGAACTTGCGATAAACTGTGAAAAGTATGTGCCGCGAAAACAAGGAAATAGCGCCGGGGAGGCCTCGGCTGAATGAGGAACTATATCAAGATTGAACGTGTAGACATTTAGATTACTGCATGATGACTGTAGCAAACCAATTTTCTTTTTCTCAAAGAAAAATGAATTTTATTTGTATCACGACTTTATCAGCGTATAGCCCAAGATAAGAGTTTGATCTCTAAAAATGGTTTACCAGATCAGTTTGAACGGCAATTCATGTGTTAGTACGTGTATAAGCGTTCTGTTTTGATGTCAACATAAACTTTATCTACCTTAATCAAGGGCACGCTCTCTAATTTGGTCCGGAAAGGGTGTTCAGGGAAGCTATTAGGAATGTTACAGATTATATCCCTTTTCGCTGCACCCTATACAGGGTACCAACTAAGCCGCCGAAGTTTGACGATTTACACTTAGAGGATAGTAATTTTTGCGTCACTTTGTATTCTCTTCATAAGCAGAAAATAGAAGCTGTAGACAAAGCAGTCCACCACGACGGCGAAAAGGCTCTGGAACGAGCGGAAAAATTACGAGCGAGATTGGGGAAAGACGCTCGATCGCCTCGCACGCCGTGTGGGCTCGAGAGTCTCCTGATTCGCGCATTCCACTCACGAGAGAAAAGCGAAAGAAGAAAAAATACTATTTTGCAGTCCATAGAGCCTGACAATAGCGCAGCCGACTATCGGCAAACTCACAATCTGATTGGCCAGAAGTGTAGAGCTGGCAATCTGTACGAGCTTGAAACCTGGAGATTTTTCATTCAATAAAAACTAGCCTACAGGAACGCGCTGCGTGCGCGCGCGCGGTCTCTTTCACACGGGCTGATAGTCGGGCGTGGGGTCGTCTGAAACCACGAATAGCGAAAAGCCGAATATTGTTTATATAATAAACCAAGCTCTGGTTCTAATTGATGTCAGGAAACGGATGAAACACATGGTAAGATTGTAAAATCATAATTTTTCTTGATCATTTTGTTTGCGCGTTCGACGCCAGGCTGTATGTCGAACTGTTTGCAACCGACGTCAAAACAAGGTGTTCATTTTGTTGGAATGATATTAAACGCCGCTGATGCGGGGCTCAGTACAGCAGAGCGCGAAACGAGAGAGACCTCTCTCCAGTCTCCCATCTAGCGCTCGTATCACTTATGTACGTAAGTCCCTCTAAATACCTAAATCATGCTCAGTCAAAACAATTATTCTCACTAAGTTTCGCGCTTACTTAATTACGCGAAATCGACAGATCCGTATTTCCCAAGGCTTTATTTTCGTGATTCCATAGAACATATGGATTCAAAGGCAAATATTTTGCGAAAATATCGCCTTTATTTTGGAGCTTTTTGAGAGGGCGTGATTCCTCCACTGAGACATCGCGGTGAATATTAGTATAGGGTTGATAGGCATGCATAACTTGAGCTTCAATGCGCATTTTTGGCCTTTTTCATCATTTGAATTATTTCGAGTACATCTTTTAGTGAGCCATCCGTGGAGCCAACCGTAACCCATTAGAACATGAAAAATGATTTTTTTTTACCTCCATTTTTATTGTAAAATATATTTTTCCAAATTCATTTTTCAATGTTTCAAAATAGAAATCCATTTTTAAATTTTGGAAAATGAAAGAATACTGACTTTTTTATCATTCATTTTTCAGTTTTCCAAACAAATGAAAGGGCCGCGTTTTGTTTTTTGTAGTTGCAGATTTGTTTCTTCATTCGATCATGCAGTCGATAGCTATTTTGCTTGGCACCAATGTGGGAGGCATGTTAAACATCATTCTTTCTGCCGTGCCATGAGCCGAATCTGAATACATAGAGGATATTACACGGCGGCGCGAAGATATGAATTTTATTTTCGAGTGGTAAAAACAATATTTTACGAATGAGCGCAGCGAATGAGTAAAATATTGTTTTTAACACGAGAAAATAAAATTCATATCTTCAAGCCACCGTGTAATTTTCTTTTTATTATATAGACAAAAGGCAAAAGCACAAACTTTATTGCGATCTCTTGCAGCTCGGTGTCGATCGGTGGCTGGACTCTGCTGGACTTTCTTGAATTTCTCTGCTTTTTCTTAACTTGCAAGGAACTCCTTGAATAATTTTAAGTCATATGAAGTTTTCTTCTTCGTGTTAACATTTTCCTGCTTCTCAGTGAACGATTTCATGTCGGCTTCAGTGAACTTCGCGAATCTATCGCTCGCCATTTTTCAACCGGCGCCGCCGTTTGGCAGCCCGTGCAAGACCGGGAAATGACGTCATCGATATCCTCACTAGTGAGGATATGGAAAATACGCCACTCGGGTCCCGGATGTAGTTTGGTATGAATTTTACGAGTGGTCTATTTTCCAGTAAAACACTCGTGTCTATATAATAAAAATAATTATTTATGGCGCACGATATATCAGTTATTTTTATCAAGGAAACACATGCTCATTATAAAACATAAGAAACCGAACGTGTTATATTTTCATTTCGGCTTCCCCTTTTAGAAATAAAGGTAAGAAAGCTTTGTTCGTTATGGCACATCACCTTACTCAAATCGGAATCAACCGATCAGAAGCTCTATCTACTAACATGATCCCCTACGGTATCAAGTCAACAAATTATTTCAAAAACGACAACATTCGACGGTTTCAGCGTTTCGTCAAATTCATCGCTGGATAGAGGTAAGTGAGATGATGGAAATTGTGACCCGCGTAAAAAGTTAATGTTCAAACCATAAACAATCAAGAGAGCGGGGTACAAATACAAACCGACATCGACGTTCACAACGCGTGACACATTTTGATTCGAGGAAAATTAAAACTACGGCTTGCCAAAATATATACGAACCATGGCTCGACCAAACGCGCCTGATATGTCGCCGAAGCGTACAAGAATTGAACGATTAGGTATATTAACAGAAGAGAAGAATGTATCGAAAATTGACGATTGCTTTCATGCTGCAAAATAATCATTGCGTTTCATTGGTGGTAATAGGAAATTATTGAACAAGAATTTGTTTGTGGCGAGCAATCAAATAACTGCTTAAGGTTACCGTAGACCTTCGCGGGTGTCCTTCGGGAAAAAATTTATAGGCGCGCTGTTTTAAACGCAACTACCATAAACTATATATCAATGTAAAGGTTATGAAATGCACTATCCGGTAAAAATTGTTTGGCTTTAATTTTATTTAACTGTAAGAAGAGTGCGCCCCAAAAGCCCAAAACGACTGACGTCTCTTTGAGCGAATTTATCGTATATCGAATTCGAGTACACAAACAAAACAACTGCATTGTATCAATCACAAGGCGTCAATCTTCAAAACCATGTGAGGCTTTCTCGAAATTCCTATTGGTTGCTTTGCAATTTTTCTGTCAAGTTTGCTTATCAAAAATTTACTGATACGTGTTACATTGAAGGCCATTGCGGGAGATCAACTTTGAAAAACGGAAATCCCTCACACGGTATTTTTGTTTGATGTCTTGGGAATCTTCGGGCCAAATTTCAAGGCAATCCGTTAAATTCTCATACCCTATAAATTCGTTCAAAGGGGAACCACTCGCGTAAAAACGAAGTCAGTGTTTTTCGCTTCTAAAGGTTTATAAGCATTTCACGCCTTTGCTGCGTCATATGTCAACACTGTGGATACCGCAGAAGCCGACAGCCAATTGAGATGCAGGAAACCGCACCTGCGGAGTCCCCAGAGACTCTGCGCAAGATATTAGTTGAGTGCGTGACTATAGTTCAGGATTTCTTTGCGATATGCCGGGCGGAAAAAAAGTCTTCGAAGATGAGCAGCAGCATTAACGGGCATGATCTCTCTCCATCCTAAAGAACAGCTGCAGGCCGAAATGCGGTCACCATCCGAATAAGACCGAATAATAGGCATTGCAAACAAGCAGTTCAATGTCCGAGTTCTCCTACATATACGTACTTTGTAGCTTTGATGGAGATTTTTTACGCGTAACCTGGAGGCAAGCGTTGAGCGCAATATGCTATTGCATTGTTTTGATTTGTAGAACAAAGAAGTTGGCCCAGAAAACGCAGAATTTTCGTTTCCGGATGTTGTTTTGGGACGTCACGGGAAGCCCTGCCGTTGACACATTCTAATTGGCTTATGACACTCTAGCGGGTTATAGAATTGTATTTGAAAAACCGTTTCTGTGGATAACTCGCGCGCGTTTCAAGATTTTAAAATAATTGTTTTGGGAAAATGTAGCTAAAATCGTAATGTTTAGTTTGGCTTGAAAAAATAAAATCGCAAAATACCGTCCCTTGAAGGTCTACGGTAACCTTAACACGTAATGGGAAGAGCATATAAGTTACGTTTTTTCGCGGCAATCTCGTCTCGAGTTCTTTTTTATACTTCATAACAAATCTTCGCTTGTGAACTCCCTTTATGGAGAAAATTGAAAGTGAATCAAAGGACAGCTACGAGGTCTTATGAAAAAGAAGAGGAAGAACTTTGATAGAAAAGAATGGTGAATATTAGTATAGGGATGACAGGCATGCATAACTCGAGCTTCAATGCGCATGTTTTGGCCTTTTCCATAATTTGACTTATACGAGTACATCTTTTAGTGAGCCAACCGTGGAGCCATGAACAGGAGCATTAGACTGGCATTGTCAGCTGAGTTCGATCGACTCTCCTCCGGCCGAGCAATAGGAATAAATATAATTTTGTATGGCATCGATGAGGTGGTTGTATAGTTGTTCTTCGATGAGCTCGAGGTAATAGCGATTGACTAATTTAGGGAGGAAATTTTCTTGTCTGGCTCACGGCAATACTCGATAACATCTTTTTCATTTTCTGCCGTGCTTAAAGGGACACTGTCCCGGCGTATTTGCTCAAAACTGTTATAAATGCACGAAATGGTCACTAAATCTATGAAATAAGAACTTAATAAACTCTAACTAAATGATAAAAAGCAATTTCTTCAAGAAATTCCATACTGCAACAAATTCTTTGCAAAATTTCAAAGATTTCCGAGCCAAATTTGAAACTTTGAAAAACTGACATCCTGACAGTTTTTCAAAAATCCATATTGCAATCCATTTCCATCTTCGCTGTCGTTTGTCATCCTCACTTCCAAATGGGTTCCTGTCATTTGTCGAGTGCTATTCTACAGAATCAAACCATTATTGATCAACTTCCTATGATCTAGATATGTTTCTGAGCTTCCCAAAAATCATGCTAAAATCAGGACAGTGTCCCTTTAACAGCTCTTTCAACGCAACAACCTAACAGCAAATATACCCAGACTGCAACCAATCAGAGCGCGCGCAGCTTTCAGTCTATATTTTATACAAAATAAGTCACCCATTCTAGCAGTTTATAATCCACAGGATGACTTATCGAAAACGTTCCATTTTCATTTTGCTCGTAACGTCGATGTAGTCCTGGGGTTCATTCCCCAACCATACCCACCCCACCCCGCCCCCGTCTTTATCAGTTACAGGGAAGAAATACGTTGATCTTATTAGGTCTTTTTGGGTCATTCTTTTTTCTGACAAAATAAATCATGAAAATTGAATTTTTTAACTTCATTAATATTGAAAAATATATTTTTCCAAGTTCATTTTTCAATGTTTCAAAAACATTAAATTAAATTTTAGGGATTTAATTTTTAAAATTTTTAAAATTAAAGAATACTGACTTTTTAAATTCATTTTTTAGTTTTCCAAACAAATGAAAGGGCCGCGTTTTATTTTTTGTAGTTGCAGATTTGTTTCTTCATTCGATCATGCAGTCGATAGCTATTTTGCTTGGCACCAATGTGGGAGGCATGTTTAGCATCATTCTTTCTGCCGTGCAATTAGCCGAATCTGAATTCAAATAATTATTTATGGCGCACGAAATATCAGTTATTTTTATCAAGGAAACGCATGCTCATTATAGAACATAAGAAACTGAACTTGTTATATTTTCCTTTCGGTTTTTCCTTTTAGAAATACAGGTAAGAAAGCTTTGTTCGTTATGACACATTACCTTATACCCAAATTATCAACCAATCAGAAGCTCTATCTACTAACATGATTTCCTACGGTATCAAGTCAACAAATTATTTAAAAAACGACAGCATTCGACGGTCTCAGCGTTTTGTCAAATTCACCGCTGGAGAAAGGAAGGAAGACATTTTAAGGTAAGATGATGGAAATTATGAGCGTAAACATAACGTTAAAGTTCAAACCATAAACAATCAAGAGAGCGGGGTACAAATACACACCGACATCGACGTTCACAACGCGTGACACATTTTGATTCGAGGAAAAAGAAAACTGCTTCTTGCCAAAATATATACGAACCATGGCTCCACCAAACGCGCCTGATATGTCGCCAAAGCGTACAAGAATTGAACAATTAGGTATATTAACAGAAGAGAGGAATGTATCGAAAATTGACGATTGCTTTCATGTTGCAAAAAAATAATTGCGTCACCAAAGAAAAGCGTGAGTTTTCATTGGTGGTAATAGGCAATTATTGAAAAGGAATTTGTTGGATGCGAGCAGTCATATAACTGCTTAACTTGTAATGGGAACTGAGGCACACTAAGTTACGTTTTATATTTTCGCGGCAATCTCGTCTCGAGTTCTTTTTTATACTTGCTTCTTGTCATCCGTGATACCAAATCTTCGCTTGTTCACGCCCTTTATGGAGAAAGTTTAAAGTGCTACTACGATCAAAAATACACTTCTCCTGTTCTCTTCGGATTTCGAAACTTTAACCACCAAATAGTAAATGTGCCAAATATCAAGTCAAAATTCTCACGGGAAGTCCGATTATTTTAACTCTACTTTCCAACTTCGACTTGCCGCCATTGCTGGATTCAAAAATGTCCGAGCGCGTAAATAAGGATTGGGACGAGAGAACAATGACGTCATCCAATCAACCAATATGGCTTCTTCTGTGTACACGAAGGCTGATTTCATGTTGTATTGTATATCGACGAGGTTCTAGAGCTTTCTATCAACGTAGAACGCTTTTTCTTCACACAAGAATATACATCCAACGTATTGTGTCGACTATGCTAGCAGCAGGAGTCTCAAAAGCCAGAATTTCTTTGCACAACTCGCCTACTCAGTGCTGGTTTAAAGAGCCTCATCACGCTGCTCAAATCGAAGACGAAGATAAGCTTAAGCTTATTACGGATGATATCGTCTGAGGACTTATTGATCAGCAGTTTAACTACGGGCCGGGCTGTTGGGTATGTGCTCACGGGACTACGGGAGGTTGTTTTTGTCAGCTGAATGAAACTCCTCAGAATGGACTAATATTTCAAAGCTTCGCTTGTTTACTTTGTCTGAACTGTAATTATACACATGGTATAAAGTGTTGTCATGTGCTGCTTGTTTGGATACTTGGATTTAGTTACTTAGTGCAAGGTAATACTGGGAGATCAAACAAAATTTATAACAATTTGTTTCCTATATTTAAATAAAATAAAAGCCTAAAGCTAGTTGTGTCTTCATGTCAAAGCTCAAGGTGCATATTTCCTTGGTTTTGATATCATCCATTTTTGAATTGAATTTGTATCTTTGATGCTATGTTATTGTAAACTTTATTGTACTGTAAATTAACAGGGTTCATACAGTCTAGAAATGTAGAAAAGTATGGATTTCCTGACTACCTTTACAGACCTGGAAAAAGTTTGGAAAATGAAGTTTATGTCTGGAAATTTGTCGAAGCAACATTGTGTATAACAAGTTCTGTTATTCAATGAAATCTTTGTCAGGTAGCTGGAATTCCTGTTCTCGGAGTTTGATTGCATGTGTTAGGCCCAGTTCAGACGCCGTACTTCACATGAGCCGAATCAAATTCGATGAATTAAGTTCATGTGAAGTATGGTGTCTGTATCAATTCGGAACGGCTGATTGAATTCGGATCGGCTCAGCCATTCTTCCCGCCTGGCTCAACCGGGAATTACGGCTGTGGACTGACTTTGATTCAGACGCCGAACTTCACATGAGCCGAAACAAATGCATGAATTATTATGTATTTTCAATATAACAGCAATTTCCCCCTAAAATTAAGTTTGGCTGAATTAGCTCGGCGTCTGAATCAATTCAATCGGTCTAAATTAATTTGGGTCGGCCTAAATTCGAATTCGATATGGCTCATGTGAAGTACGGCGTCTGATCTGGGCCTTAATCTGCCGAGTCTGTAAAATGAAAACATGGTTTGGAAAAAAGTATGGAAAATATCTCAAATTTTGTTTACAAAAATATGCCCTTGATTAAAACAAGGCTTATATACAGGTAGTTGTTTTTCCCCCTCCAATTATAGTCATTCTAATTTACTCAGCATCATTAGGACACATACATGTAGGCTCAATTTGCACCCTTCTCTCAATTCCTGTCTTCAAGAGCATGCATTTGGTGGGGGGAGGGGGAAGGGGATTCATTTTCCCAGGTAGTGGAGCCTAAAAAACATGGAAACCAATGCTTAATCAGCAGCAAGAGCTATCGAGAAGTCTGAAATTAGGTTCTTGTACATTTGATATGGAGAAAAACTGGTATATATTCTAGGGTACCATTAGGGCCCAAGCACTTCGGTTAGCGAAGAACTGATTGAGCCTTAAGGGTTTCTGAGGACACTACCTTCACAATCATAGGGGTCACTTAACAAGAACATTTGGATATCACAAAAACAGTGTTAACCTGATAATAACTATCAGGTATTTTAGTTGCTAAAAATTGTTTTATGACACATTGTTATGAAAGTAGTGATGACTAACACTCAATTTGCAAGTAAAACAATATTTATTTTCACTTTTGTAAGATTCAGGTTGGAATATGCACAATATGTGAATTTGGGCATGGATATCTTCAGAATTCTGTAATTTTTAGTATAGTAGGTCCACATCAGCCCTTTGGCTGCCTTTTATCCAACCTACTTATCAAATAAAGTATGTATGTATGTCTTGCAACTTGACATGATTACCACTGTTGATAAGAACAACTGATTTAAATAATAATTATTGTATGCTTTCAACAAAATATAACAATAGAGGTAGTGATAAAAATGGATTTAATGAAGCTTGTCATAAATTTATTGTTTTGTGAATTATCATTACAACAGAAAAGTTACAAAAGCACTGGTTTCATTACAGTTTAGACTTTTACTCTAGTAATGTTCATGTATTTGACTCGTTCCTTTATTTCTTGGAGCTCTCTTATTAGCACTTCCAGTGAGCAATATTTGAAATGATCACCCCCCTCGATTAATCGCCCTCCCTCGAATAATCGCCCCCTTTTGGAGAAAAAACAATAATAATCACCCCTGGCTATTATTCTATGAAATAATTTTGTTATCAGGTTGCCCCAACAATTCACCTACTCCTGGAGCAGCTGGAGGGAGCAAGGGTACTGCAAGTCCAACACAAAGTCATAAACAATCATTGGGCAAGAATGATTTTACATGAAATTATGTCAACATTTAAAAACTGCATGGTAAATAATTTCTACAGTTTTTCCAGTGCTCATTACAAGTTACTGCACAGTCATAAGTTACTTGGTTGCATATATTATTTTATTTCCCTTATGAGCTGAAAAATATTGTGCTTTGAAACACAATATTGTTGTTTATGTCTGAATTTCTAATGTACTGGTCAAAGTCATATGATTTGGCTGATCAGTATAATGTATTTTCTTGTGAACTGTACACACAAGGGGCAAGAAAGGGGAGGGTTAGAAGGTACATGACATTCAGCTGTTGACATGACAGCCATATGGATGCACTGACTGGTTGATTTGATCGATCACGTAATGAAAAGTGCTCCGAGCCAAAAAACCAACAGTCAACTAATTTAGCGAGGAATTTAGCAAAACCTACATTAACACGTACTTCTACCATACCCCTGGACATGCCTGGAGTTCCCAAGTGTTCTAAAAATTCCTGTTTTCCGTCATCTTCATCTGAAAATAGAGCGAAGATTCGTATCTTTGATCTTTACCTTTGGTCGCTTCTCGTGGTTCCACTAGCGCGCTGCTCTTTGCTTTTTTTAGTGCATAGCAAAGCTCAGAAAAAGGGCCGACATACTTCTTATTTCAATTAAATTCTGGGTCATTTACGGCGAAAGACAACGGGAATACGTTCACCAACATCGGCGCTGTTGTGTTTCTTCCATACGACTGCAACACTTCGCTCGGAGGAACTTGATTGGATGACGTCATGAACAGACCGCTAATGGGAAAAATCGCGGGCCTCGATGTTTGCGAACTGATCAATGGCGGATGGATTTTACGACATTTTACGAGTTTTTGGCGGGCTGGTTCTCTGCCGTGTTTGTACTTTCTGGTCAGATTTCTATCGTGTTGTATTTATCATTACCCAAATAATGAAATTGTCTAAAAAAAAACCGCGAAAGAAAATACTTAATTTTGATCGTAGTAGCACTTTAAAGTGAATCAGCGGGACAGCTGCGAGGTCTTATGAAAAAGAAGAGGAAGAACTTTGATAGAAAATAATGGTGAATATTAGTATAGGGTTGACAGGCATGCATAACTCGAGCCTCAATGCGCATGTTTTCGCCTTTTTCATAATTTAACTTATACGAGTACATCTTTTAGTGAGCCAACCGTGGAGCCATGAACAGGAGCATTAGACTAGCATTGTCAGCTGAGTTCGATCGACTCTCCTCCGGCCGAGCAATAGGAATAAATATAATTTTGTATGAGGTGGTTGTATAGTTGTTCTTCGATGAGGCAATAGAGATTGACACAGTTAGGGAGGAAATTTTCTTGTTGGCTATACAATACTCGGTAAAATCTTCTTCATTTTCTATCGTGCCTAACAGTCGGGTTACCTCGTTGACCAAACTAAGAGCTCTTTCAACACAACAGCAAATATACCCAGACTGTAACCAATCAGAGCGCGCGCAGCTTTCAGTCTATATTCCAATACAAAATAAATCACCCATTCTAGCAGTTTATAATCCACATAATGCCTTATCCAAAACGTTCCATTTCCATTTTGCTCGTAACGTCATGTAGTACTGGGGCTCATCCCCCAACCCTCTCCACCCCACACCCCCACCCCCCCACCCCCTCCCCCCCCCTACCCCGTCTTTATCAGTTACAGGGAAGAAATACGTTGATCTTAGGTCATCTTTGAGTCATTCTTTTTTCTTACAAAATAAATCGTCATGAAAATTGAATTTTTTAACTTCATTTATATTGAAAAAATATATGTTTCCAAGGTCATTTTTCAATGTTTCAAAAACATTAAATTAAATTTTAGGGATTTAATTTTTCAAATATAGAAAATTACAGAAAACTGACTTTTTCTAATTTCGTATTTTTCAGTTTTGCAAACAAATGAAAGGCCCGCGCTTTGTTTCTTTGTAGTTGTAGATGTTTTTTTCTGTATTCGATCATGCAGTCGATAGCTATTTTGCTTTGCAGCAATGTGGGAGGCATGTTTAGCATCATTCTTTTTGCCGTGTCATTAGCTGAATCTGAATGCAAATAATTAATTATAGCGCACGCAATGAGTTTTCATTGGCGGTAATAGGCAATTATTGAATAGGAAACTAGTTGGTTGCGAGCAATAATAGAACTGCTTAAGTTGTAATGGGAACTGAGGCACACTAAGTTACGTTTTATTTTTTCGCGTCTATCACGTCTCGTCTTCTTTTTTATACTTGCTTCTTGTCATCCGTGATACCAAATATTCGCTTGTGAACTCCCTTTATGGAGAAAATTGAAAGTGAATCAGAGGGACAGCTATACGAGGTCTTAAGAAAAGAAGAGGAAGAAATTTGATAGAAAAGAATGGTGAATATTAGTATAGGATGACAGGCATGCATAACTCGAGCTTCAATGCGCATGTTTTGGCCTTTTTCATAATTTGACTTATACGAGTACATCTTTTAGTGAGCCAACCGTGGAGCCATGAACAGGAGCATTAGACTTGCATTGTCAGCTGAGTTCGATCGACTCTCCTCCGCCGAGCAATAGGAATAAATATAATTTTGTATGGCATCGATGAGGTGGTTGTACAGTTTTTCTTCGATGAGGCAATAGAGATTGACACAGTTAGGACGGAAATTTTCTTGCCTGGCTATTACAATACTCGATAACATCTTTTCATTTTCTATCGTGCCTAACAGTCGGGTTACTTCGCTGACCAAACAAAGAGCTCTTTCAACACACAACGCAACAACAAATATACCCAGACTGTAACCAATCAGAGCGCGCGCAGCTTTCAGTCTATATTCTAATATAAAATAAATCACCTATTCTAGCAGTTTATAATCCACAGAATGCCTTATCCAAAACGCTCCATTTTGCTCCGTAACGTCATGTAGACCTGGGGCTCATCCCCCAATCCTTCCCATCACACCCCCCCTCTTTATCAGTTACATGGAAGAAATACGTTGATCTTAGATCATATTTGGGTCATTATTTTTTCTGACAAAATAGAACATGAAAAATTGAATTTTTAGTTATAGAACGACATTTGATCATGTAGCCGAATCTGAATACAAATAATTATTAATGGCGCACGAAATATCAGTTATTTTTAGCGAGGAAACGCATGCTTATTATAAAACATAAGACACCGAACTTGTTATATCTTCCTTTCGTCTTCCCCTTTTAGAAATAAAGGTAAGAAACCATTTTTCGTTATGGCAAATTACCTTACCCAAATCGGAATCAGCCAATCAGAAGCTCTATCTACTAACATGATTTCCTACGGTATCAAGTCAACAAATTATTTCAAAAACGACAACACTCGACGGTCTCAGTGTTTTGTCAAATTCACCGCTGGAGAAAGGAAGGAAGACATTTTAAGGTAAGATGATGGAAATTATGAGCGTAAACATAACGTTAATGTTCCAACCATAAACAATCAAGAGAGCGGGGTACAAATACACACCGACATCGACGTTCACAACGCGTGACACATTTTGATTCGAGGAAAAAGAAAACTGCTTCTTGCCAAAATATATACGAACCATAGCTCGACCAAACGCGCCTGATGTGTCACCGAAGCGTAGCGAATTGAACTATTAGGTAGAAGAGAAGAATGTTTCGAAAATTGACGATTGGTTTCATGCTACAAAATAATTATTGCGTCACCAAAGAAAAGCGTGAGTTTTCATTGGTGGTAATAGGCAATTATTGAATAGGAATTTGTTGGATGTGAGTAATCAT
This sequence comes from Desmophyllum pertusum, assembly GCA_029204205.1. Lineage (NCBI taxonomy): Eukaryota > Metazoa > Cnidaria > Anthozoa > Scleractinia > Caryophylliidae > Desmophyllum > Desmophyllum pertusum. Next base: position 2,600,196 of record MU825403.1, read on the forward strand.
ATAACTGCTTAAATTGTAATGAGAACTGAGGCACACTAAGTTACGTTTTATTTTTTCGCGACAATCTCGTCTCGAGTTCTTTTTTATACTTGCTTCTTGTCATCCGTGATACCAAATCTTCGCTTGTGAACTCCCTTTATGGAGAAAATTGAAAGTGAATCAAGGTGACAGCTACGAGGTCTTATGAAAAGATGAGGAAGAACATTGATAGAAAATAATGGTGAATATCAGTATAGGGATGACAGGCATGCATAACTTGAGCTTTAATGCGCATGTTTTGGCCTTTTTCATAATTTGACTTATACGAGTACATCAGCTTTTAGTGAGCCAACCGTGGAGCCATGAACAGGAGCATTAGACTGGTACTGTCAGCTGAGTTCGATCGACTCTCCTCTGCCTAGCAATAGGAATAAATATAATTTCGTATGGCATCGATGAGGTGGTTGTACAGTTGTTCTTCGATGAGGCAATAGAGATTGACACAGTTAGGGAGGAAATTTTCTTGCCTGGCTATACAATACTCGATAACATATTTTTCATTTTCTATCGTGCCTAACAGTCGGGTTACTTCGTTGACCAAACAAAGAGCTCTTTCAACATAACAACAAATATACCCAGACTGTAACCAATCAGAGCGCGCGCAGCTTTCAGTCTATATTCTAATACAAAATAAATCACCTATTCTAGCAGTTTATAATCCACAGAATGCCTTATCCAAAACGTTCCATTTCCATTTTGCTCGTAACGTCATGTAGTACTGGGGCTCATCCCCAAATCCTTCCCACCCCACCCCCCTCTTTATCAGTTACAGGGAAGAAATACGTTGATCTTAGGTCATCTCTGGGTAATTATTTTTTCTGACAAAATAATTCATGAAAATTGAATTTTTTAGTTATAGAACGACATTTGATCATGTAGCCGAATCTGAATACAAATAATTATTAATGGCAAACGAAATATCAGTTATTTTTAGCGAGGAAACGCATGCTTATTATAAAACATAAGACACCGAACTTGTTATATCTTCCTTTCGGTTTCCCCTTTTAGAAATAAAGGTAAGAAACCATTTTTCGTTATGGCAAATTACCTTACCCAAATCGGAATCAGCCAATCAGAAGCTCTATCTACTAACATGATTTCCTACGGTATCAAGTCAACAAATTATTTCAAAAACGACAACACTCGACGGTCTCAGCGTTTTGTCAAATTCACCTCTGGAGAAAGGAAGGAAGACATTTTAAGGTAAGATGATGGAAATTATGAGCGTAAACATAACGTTAATGTTCAAACCATAAACAATCAAGAGAGCGGGGTACAAATACACACCGACATCGACGTTCACAACGCGTAACACATTTTTATTGGAGGAAAAAGAAAACTGCTTCTTGCCAAAATATATACGAACCATAGCTCGACCAAACGCGCCTGATGTGTCACCGAAGCGTAGCGAATTGAACAATTAGGTAGAAGAGAAGAATGTTTCGAAAATTGACGATTGGTTTCATGCTACAAAATAATTATTGCGTCACCAAAGAAAAGCGTGAGTTTTCATTGGTGGTAATAGGCAATTATTGAATAGGAATTTGTTGGATGTGAGTAATCATATAAACTGCTTAAATTGTAATGAGAACTGAGGCACACTAAGTTACGTTTTATTTTTTCGCGACAATCTCGTCTCGAGTTCTTTTTTATACTTGCTTCTTGTCATCCGTGATACCAAATCTTCGCTTGTGAACTCCCTTTATGGAGAAAATTGAAAGTGAATCAAGGTGACAGCTACGAGGTCTTATGAAAAGATGAGGAAGAACATTGATAGAAAATAATGGTGAATATCAGTATAGGGATGACAGGCATGCATAACTTGAGCTTTAATGCGCATGTTTTGGCCTTTTTCATAATTTGACTTATACGAGTACATCAGCTTTTAGTGAGCCAACCGTGGAGCCATGAACAGGAGCATTAGACTGGTATTGTCAGCTGAGTTCGATCGACTCTCCTCCGGCCGAGCAATAGGAATAAATATAATTTTGTATGGCATCGATGAGGTGGTTGTACAGTTGTTCTTCGATGAGGCAATAGAGATTGACACAGTTAGGGAGGAAATTTTCTTGCCTGGCTATACAATACTCGATAACATATTTTTCATTTTCTATCGTGCCTAACAGTCGGGTTACTTCGTTGACCAAACAAAGAGCTCTTTCAACATAACAACAAATATACCCAGACTGTAACCAATCAGAGCGCACGCAGCTTTCAGTCTATATTCTAATACAAAATAAATCACCTATTCTAGCAGTTTATAATCCACAGAATGCCTTATCCAAAACGTTCCATTTCCATTTTGCTCGTAACGTCATGTAGTACTGGGGCTCATCCCCCAATCCTTCCCACCCCACCCCCCTCTTTATCAGTTACAGGGAAGAAATACGTTGATCTTAGGTCATCTCTGGGTAATTATTTTTTCTGACAAAATAATTCATGAAAATTGAATTTTTTAGCTTCATTTATATTGAAAAATATATTTTTCAAAGTTCATTTTTCAATGTTTCAAAAACATTTAAAATTAAAGAAAACTGACTTTTTTCTAATTCCGCATTTTTCAGTTTTGCAAACAACTGAAAGGCCCGCGCATTGTTTTTTGTAGTTGCAGTTTTTTTCTGCATTCGATCATGCAGTCGACAGCTATTGTGATTCGCCGAATGTGGGAGGCATGTTTAGCATCATTTTTTCTGCCGTGCAATCATGACACATGCATGATATTGGAAGTTCTAATTATTTTAGAGATAGTTATAGAACGACATTTGATCATGTAGCCGAATCTGAATACAAATAATTATTAATGGCAAACGAAATATCAGTTATTTTTAGCGAGGAAACGCATGCTTATTATAAAACATAAGACACCGAACTTGTTATATCTTCCTTTCGGTTTCCCCTTTTAGAAATAAAGGTAAGAAACCATTTTTCGTTATGGCAAATTACCTTACCCAAATCGGAATCAGCCAATCAAAAGCTCTATCTACTAACATGATTTCCTACGGTATCAAGTCAACAAATTATTTCAAAAACGACAACACTCGACGGTCTCAGCGTTTTGTCAAATTCACCGCTGGAGAAAGGAAGGAAGACATTTTAAGGTAAGATGATGGAAATTATGAGCGTAAACATAACGTTAATGTTCAAACCATAAACAATCAAGAGAGCGGGGTACAAATACACACCGACATCGACGTTCACAACGCGTAACACATTTTTATTGGAGGAAAAAGAAAACTGCTTCTTGCCAAAATATATACGAACCATAGCTCGACCAAACGCGCCTGATGTGTCACCGAAGCGTAGCGAATTGAACAATTAGGTAGAAGAGAAGAATGTTTCGAAAATTGACGATTGGTTTCATGCTACAAAATAATTATTGCGTCACCAAAGAAAAGCGTGAGTTTTCATTGGTGGTAATAGGCAATTATTGAATAGGAATTTGTTGGATGTGAGTAATCATATAACTGCTTAAATTGTAATGAGAACTGAGGCACACTAAGTTACGTTTTATTTTTTCGCGACAATCTCGTCTCGAGTTCTTTTTTATACTTGCTTCTTGTCATCCGTGATACCAAATCTTCGCTTGTGAACTCCCTTTATGGAGAAAATTGAAAGTGAATCAAGGTGACAGCTACGAGGTCTTATGAAAAGATGAGGAAGAACATTGATAGAAAATAATGGTGAATATCAGTATAGGGATGACAGGCATGCATAACTTGAGCTTTAATGCGCATGTTTTGGCCTTTTTCATAATTTGACTTATACGAGTACATCAGCTTTTAGTGAGCCAACCGTGGAGCCATGAACAGGAGCATTAGACTGGTACTGTCAGCTGAGTTCGATCGACTCTCCTCCGCCTAGCAATAGGAATAAATATAATTTTGTATGGCATCGATGAGGTGGTTGTACAGTTGTTCTTCGATGAGGCAATAGAGATTGACACAGTTAGGGAGGAAATTTTCTTGCCTGGCTATACAATACTCGATAACATATTTTTCATTTTCTATCGTGCCTAACAGTCGGGTTACTTCGTTGACCAAACAAAGAGCTCTTTCAACATAACAACAAATATACCCAGACTGTAACCAATCAGAGCGCGCGCAGCTTTCAGTCTATATTCTAATACAAAATAAATCACCTATTCTAGCAGTTTATAATCCACAGAATGCCTTATCCAAAACGTTCCATTTCCATTTTGCTCGTAACGTCATGTAGTACTGGGGCTCATCCCCCAATCCTTCCCACCCCACCCCCCTCTTTATCAGTTACAGGGAAGAAATACGTTGATCTTAGGTCATCTCTGGGTAATTATTTTTTCTGACAAAATAATTCATGAAAATTGAATTTTTTAGTTATAGAACGACATTTGATCATGTAGCCGAATCTGAATACAAATAATTATTAATGGCAAACGAAATATCAGTTATTTTTAGCGAGGAAACGCATGCTTATTATAAAACATAAGACACCGAACTTGTTATATCTTCCTTTCGGTTTCCCCTTTTAGAAATAAAGGTAAGAAACCATTTTTCGTTATGGCAAATTACCTTACCCAAATCGGAATCAGCCAATCAGAAGCTCTATCTACTAACATGATTTCCTACGGTATCAAGTCAACAAATTATTTCAAAAACGACAACACTCGACGGTCTCAGCGTTTTGTCAAATTCACCGCTGGAGAAAGGAAGGAAGACATTTTAAGGTAAGATGATGGAAATTATGAGCGTAAACATAACGTTAATGTTCAAACCATAAACAATCAAGAGAGCGGGGTACAAATACACACCGACATCGACGTTCACAACGCGTGACACATTTTTATTCGAGGAAAAAGAAAACTGCTTCTTGCCAAAATATATACGAACCATAGCTCGACCAAACGCGCCTGACATGTCGCCGAAGCGTAGCAAAATTGAACGATTAAGTATATTAACAAAGAGAAGAATGTATCGAAAATTGACGATTGGTTTGATGCTACAAAATAATTATTGCGTCACCAACGAAAAGCCTGAGTTTTCATTGGTGGTAATACGGCAATTATTGAATAGGAATTTGTTGGTTGCGAGCAATCATATATCTGCTTAAGTTGTAATGGTAAGGCACACTAAGTTACGTTTTCGCGGCAATCTCGTCTCGAGTTCTTTTTTATACTTCCTTCTTGTCATCCGTGATATCAAAATCTTCGATTGTGAACTCCCTTTATGGAGAAAATTGAAAGTGAATCAAAGTGACAGCTACGAGGTCTTATGAAAAGATGAGGAAGAACATTGATAGAAAATAATGGTGAATATCAGTATAGGGATGACAGGCATGCATAACTTGAGCTTTAATGCGCATGTTTTGGCCTTTTTCATAATTTGACTTATACGAGTACATCTTTTAGTGAGCCAACCGTGGAGCCATGAACAGGAGCATTAGACTAGCATTGTCAGCTGAGTTCGATCGACTCTCCTCCGGCCGAGCAATAGGAATAAATATAATTTTGTATGGCATCGATGAGGTGGTTGTACAGTTGTTCTTCGATGAGGCAATAGAGATTGACACAGTTAGGGAGGAAATTTTCTTGCCTGGCTATACAATACTCGATAACATATTTTTCATTTTCTATCGTGCCTAACAGTCGGGTTACTTCGTTGACCAAACAAAGAGCTCTTTCAACATAACAACAAATATACCCAGACTGTAACCAATCAGAGCGCACGCAGCTTTCAGTCTATATTCTAATACAAAATAAATCACCTATTCTAGCAGTTTATAATCCACAGAATGCCTTATCCAAAACGTTCCATTTCCATTTTGCTCGTAACGTCATGTAGTACTGGGGCTCATCCCCCAATCCTTCCCACCCCACCCCCTCTTTATCAGTTACAGGGAAGAAATACGTTGATCTTAGGTCATCTCTGGGTAATTATTTTTTCTGACAAAATAATTCATGAAAATTGAATTTTTTAGCTTCATTTATATTGAAAAATATATTTTTCAAAGTTCATTTTTCAATGTTTCAAAAACATTTAAAATTAAAGAAAACTGACTTTTTTCTAATTCCGCATTTTTCAGTTTTGCAAACAACTGAAAGGCCCGCGCATTGTTTTTTGTAGTTGCAGTTTTTTTTCTGCATTCGATCATGCAGTCGACAGCTATTGTGCTTCGCCGAATGTGGGAGGCATGTTTAGCATCATTTTTTCTGCCGTGCAATCATGACACATGCATGATATTGGAAGTTCTAATTATTTTAGAGATAGTTATAGAACGACATTTGATCATGTAGCCGAATCTGAATACAAATAATTATTAATGGCAAACGAAATATCAGTTATTTTTAGCGAGGAAACGCATGCTTATTATAAAACATAAGACACCGAACTTGTTATATCTTCCTTTCGGTTTCCCCTTTTAGAAATAAAGGTAAGAAACCATTTTTCGTTATGGCAAATTACCTTACCCAAATCGGAATCAGCCAATCAAAAGCTCTATCTACTAACATAATTTCCTACGGTATCAAGTCAACAAATTATTTCAAAAACGACAACACTCGACGGTCTCAGCGTTTTGTCAAATTCACCGCTGGAGAAAGGAAGGAAGACATTTTAAGGTAAGATGATGGAAATTATGAGCGTAAACATAACGTTAATGTTCAAACCATAAACAATCAAGAGAGCGGGGTACAAATACACATCGACATCGACGTTCACAACGCGTAACACATTTTTATTGGAGGAAAAAGAAAACTGCTTCTTGCCAAAATATATACGAACCATAGCTCGACCAAACGCGCCTGATGTGTCACCGAAGCGTAGCGAATTGAACAATTAGGTAGAAGAGAAGAATGTTTCGAAAATTGACGATTGGTTTCATGCTACAAAATAATTATTGCGTCACCAAAGAAAAGCGTGAGTTTTCATTGGTGGTAATAGGCAATTATTGAATAGGAATTGGTTGGATGTGAATAATAATATAACTGCTTAAATTGTAATGAGAACTGAGGCACACTAAGTTACATTTATTTTTTCGCGACAATCTCGTCTCGAGTTCTTTTTTATACTTGCTTCTTGTCATCCGTGATACTAAATCTTCGCTTGTGAACTCCCTTTATGGAGAAAATTGAAAGTGAATCAAGGTGACAGCTACGAGGTCTTATGAAAAGATGAGGAAGAACATTGATAGAAAATAATGGTGAATATCAGTATAGGGATGACAGGCATGCATAACTTGAGCTTTAATGCGCATGTTTTGGCCTTTTTCATAATTTGACTTATACGAGTACATCAGCTTTTAGTGAGCCAACCGTGGAGCCATGAACAGGAGCATTAGACTGGTACTGTCAGCTGAGTTCGATCGACTCTCCTCCGCCCAGCAATAGGAATAAATATAATTTTGTATGGCATCGATGAGGTGGTTGTACAGTTGTTCTTCGATGAGGCAATAGAGATTGACACAGTTGGGGAGGAAATTTTCTTGCCTGGCTATACAATACTCGATAACATATTTTTCATTTTCTATCGTGCCTAACAGTCGGGTTACTTCGTTGACCAAACAAAGAGCTCTTTCAACATAACAACAAATATACCCAGACTGCAACCAATCAGAGCGCACGCAGCTTTCAGTCTATATTCTAATACAAAATAAATCACCTATTCTAGCAGTTTATAATACACAGAATGCCTTATCCAAAACGTTCCATTTCCATTTTGCTCGTAACGTCATGTAGTACTGGTGCTCATCCCCCAATCCTTCCCACCCCACCCCCCTCTTTATCAGTTACAGGGAAGAAATACGTTGATCTTAGGTCATCTATGGGTAATTATTTTTTCTGACAAAATAATTCATGAAAATTGAATTTTTTAGCTTCATTTATATTGAAAAATATATTTTTCAAAGTTCATTTTTCAATGTTTCAAAAACATTTAAAATTAAAGAAAACTGACTTTTTTCTAATTCCGCATTTTTCAGTTTTGCAAACAACTGAAAGGCCCGCGCATTGTTTTTTGTAGTTGCAGTTTTTTATTCTGCATTCGATCATGCAGTCGATAGCTATTGTGATTCGCCGAATGTGGGAGGCATGTTTAGCATCATTTTTTCTGCCGTGCAATCATGACACATGCATGATATTGGAAGTTCTAATTATTTTAGAGATAGTTATAGAACGACATTTGATCATGTAGCCGAATCTGAATACAAATAATTATTAATGGCAAACGAAATATCAGTTATTTTCAGCGAGGAAACGCATGCTTATTATAAAACATAAGACACCGAACTTGTTCTATTTTCCTTTCGGTTTCCCTTTTTAGAAATAAAGGTAAGAAACCATTTTTTCGTTATGACAAATTACCTTACCCAAATCGGAATCAGCCAATCAGAAGCTCTATCTACTAACATGATTTCCTACGGTATCAAGTCAACAAATTATTTCAAAAACGACAACACTCGACGGTCTCAGTGTTTTGTCAAATTCACCGCTGGAGAAAGGAAGGAAGACATTTTAAGGTAAGATGATGGAAATTATGAGCGTAAACATAACGTTAATGTTCCAACCATAAACAATCAAGAGAGCGGGGTACAAATACACACCGACATCGACGTTCACAACGCGTGACACATTTTGATTCGAGGAAATTTAAAACTACGGCTTGCCAAAATATATACGAACCATAGCTCGACCAAACGCGCCTGACATGTCGCCGAAGCGAACAAAAATTGAACGTTTAAGTATATTAACAAAGAGAAGAATGTATCGAAAATTGACGATTGGTTTGATGCTACAAAATAATTATTGCGTCACCAACGAAAAACCTGAGTTTTCATTGGTGGTAATAGGCAATTATTGAATAGGAATTTGTTGGTTGCGAGCAATCATATATCTGCTTAAGTTGCAATGGTAAGGCACACAAAGTTACGTTTTGCGGCAATCTCGTCTTCTTTTTATACTTCCTTCTTGTCATCCGTGATATCAAAATCTTCGATTGTGAACTCCCTTTAAGGAGAAAATTGAAAGTGAATTAAAGTGACAGCTACGAGGTCTTAGGAAAAGATGAGGAAGAACATTGATAGACAATAATGGTGAATATCAGTATAGGGATGACAGGCATGCATAACTTGAGCTTTAATGCGCATGTTTTGGCCTTTTTCATAATTTGACTTATACGAGTACATCTTTTAGTGAGCCAACCGTGGAGCCATGAACAGGAGCATCAGACTGGCATTGTCAGCTGAGTTCGATCGACTCTCCTCCGGCCGAGCAATAGGAATAAGTATAATTTTGTATGGCATCGATGAGGTGGTTGTATAGTTGTTCTTCGATGAGGCAATAGAGATTGACACAGTTAGGGAGGAAATTTTCTTCTCTGGCTATACAATACTCGATAACATATTTTTCATTTTCTATCGTGCCTAACAGTCGGGTTACTTCGTTGACCAAACAAAGAGCTCTTTCAACATAACAACAAATATACCCAGTCTGTAACCAATCAGAGCGCGCGCAGCTTTCAGTCTATATTCTAATATAAAAAAAAACACCTATTCTAGCAGTTTATAATCCACAGAATGCCTTATCCAAAACGTTCCATTTCCATTTTGCTCGTAACGTCATGTAGTACTGGGGCTCATCCCCCAATCCTTCCCACCCCACCCCCCTCTTTATCAGTTACAGGGAAGAAATACGTTGATCTTAGGTCATCTCTGGGTAATTATTTTTCTGACAAAATAATTCTTGAAAATTGAATTTTTTTAGCTCCATTTATATTGAAAAATATATTTTTCAAAGTTCATTTTTCAATGTTTCAAAAACATTTAAAATTAAAGAAAACTGACTTTTTTCTAATTCCGCATTTTTCAGTTTTGCAAACAACTGAAAGGCCCGCGCATTGTTTTTTGTAGTTGCAGTTTTTTTTTCTGCATTCGATCATGCAGTCGACAGCTATTGTGATTCGCCGAATGTGGGAGGCATGTTTAGCATCATTTTTTCTGCCGTGCAATCATGACACATGCATGATATTGGAAGTTCTAATTATTTTAGAGATAGTTATAGAACGACATTTGATCATGTAGCCGAATCTGAATACAAATAATTATTAATGGCAAACGAAATATCAGTTATTTTTAGCGAGGAAACGCATGCCTATTATAAAACATAAGAAACCGAACTTGTTATATCTTCCTTTCGGTTTCCCCTTTTAGAAATAAAGGTAAGAAACCATTTTTCGTTATGGCGAATTGCCTTACACAAATCGGAATCAGCCAATCAAAAGCTCTATCTACTAACAATATCTCCTGCGGTATCAAGTCAACAAATTATTTCAGAAACGACAACATTCGACGGTCTTAGCGTTTTGTCAAATTCACCGCTGGAGAAAGGAAGGAAGACATTTTAAGGTAAGATGATGGAAATTATGAGCGTAAACATAACGTTAATGTTCAAACCATAAACAATCAAGAGAGCGGGGTACAAATACACACCGACATCGACGTTTACAACGCGTAACACATTTTTATTGGAGGAAAAAGAAAACTGCTTCTTGCCAAAATATATACGAACCATAGCTCGACCAAACGCGCCTGATGTGTCACCGAAGCGTAGCGAATTGAACAATTAGGTAGAAGAGAAGAATGTTTCGAAAATTGACGATTGGTTTCATGCTACAAAATAATTATTGCGTCACCAAAGAAAAGCGTAAGTTTTCATTGGTGGTAATAGGCAATTATTGAATAGGAATTTGTTGAACGTGAGTAATCATATAACTGCTTAAATTGTAATGAGAACTGAGGCACACTAAGTTACGTTTTATTTTTTCGCGACAATCTCGTCTCGAGTTCTTTTTTATACTTGCTTCTTGTCATCCGTGATACCAACTTTTCGCTTGTGAACTCCCTTTATGGAGAAAATTGAAAGTGAATCAAGGTGACAGCTACGAGGTCTTATGAAAAGATGAGGAAGAACATTGATAGAAAATAATGGTGAATATCAGTATAGGGATGACAGGCATGCATAACTTGAGCTTTAATGCGCATGTTTTGGCCTTTTTCAAAATTTGACTTATACGAGTACATCAGCTTTTAGTGAGCCAACCGTGGAGCCATGAACAGGAGCATTAGACTGGTACTGTCAGCTGAGTTCGATCGACTCTCCTCCGCCTAGCAATAGGAATAAATATAATTTCGTATGGCATCGATGAGGTGGTTGTACAGTTGTTATTCGATGAGGCAATAGAGATTAACACAGTTGGGGAGGAAATTTTCTTGCCTGGCTATACAATACTCGATAACATATTTTTCATTTTCTATCGTGCCTAACAGTCGGGTTACTTCGTTGACCAAACAAAGAGCTCTTTCAACATAACAACAAATATACCCAGACTGTAACCAATCAGAGCGCGCGTAGCTTTCAGTCTATATTCTAATATAAAATAAATCACCTATTCTAGCAGTTTATAATCCACAGAATGCCTTATCCAAAACGTTCCATTTCCATTTTGCTCCTAACGTCATGTAGTACTGGGGCTCATCCCCAATCCTTCCCACCCCACCCCCCTCTTTATCAGTTACAGGGAAGAAATACGTTGATCTTAGGTCATCTCTGGGTAATTATTTTTTCTGACAAAAGAATTCATGAAAATTGAATTTTTTAGTTATAGAACGATATTTGATCATGTAGCCGAATCTGAATACAAATAATTATTAATGGCAAACGAAATATCAGTTATTTTTAGCGAGGAAACGCATGCTTATTATAAAACATAAGACACCGAACTTGTTATATCTTCCTTTCGGTTTCCCCATTTAAAAATAAAGGTAAGAAACCATTTTTCGTTATGGCAAATTACCTTACCCAAATCGGAATCAGCCAATCAGACGCTCTATCTACTAACATGAATTCCTACTGTATCAAGTCAACAAATTATTTCAAAAACGACAGCACTCTACGGTCCCAGCGTTTTGTCAAATTCACCTCTGGAGAAAGGAAGGAAGACATTTTAAGGTAAGATGATGGAAATTATGAGCGTAAACATAACGTTAATGTTCAAACCATAAACAATCAAGAGAGCGGGGTACAAATACACACCGACATCGACGTTCACAACGCGTAACACATTTTTATTGGAGGAAAAAGAAAACTGCTTCTTGCCAAAATATAAAGGAACCATAGCTCGACCAAACGCGCCTGATGTGTCACCGAAGCGTAGCGAATTGAACAATTAGGCAGAAGAGAAGAATGTTTCGAAAATTGACGATTGGTTTCATGCTACAAAATAATTATTGCGTCACCAAAGAAAAGCGTGAGTTTTCATTGGTGGTAATAGGCAATTATTGAATAGGAATTTGTTGGATGTGAGTAATCATATAACTGCTTAAATTGTAATGAGAACTGAGGCACACTAAGTTACGTTTTATTTTTTCGCGACAATCTCGTCTCGAGTTCTTTTTTATACTTGCTTCTTGTCATCCCTGATACCAAATCTTCGCTTGTGAACTCATTTTATGGAGAAAATTGAAAGTGAATCAAGGTGACAGCTACGAGGTCTTATGAAAAGATGAGGAAGAACATTGATAGAAAATAATGGTGAATATCAGTATAGGGATTACAGGCATGCATAACTTGAGCTTTAATGCGCATGTTTTGGCCTTTTTCATAATTTGACTTATACGAGTACATCAACTTTTAGTGAGCCAACCGTGGAGCCATGAACAGGAGCATTAGACTAGCATTGTCAGCTGAGTTTGATCGACTATCCTCCCGCCGAGCAATAGGAATAAATATAATTTTGTATGGCATCGATGATGTGGTTGTACAGTTGTTCTTCGATGAGGCAATAGAGATTGACACAGTTAGGGAGGAAATTTTCTTGCCTGGCTATACAATACTCGATAACATATTTTTCATTTTCTATCGTGCCTAACAGTCGGGTTACTTCGTTGACGAAACAAAGAGCTCTTTCAACATAACAACAAATATACCCAGACTGTAACCAATCAGAGCGCGCGCAGCTTTCAGTCTATATTCTAATACAAAATAAATCACCTATTCTAGCAGTTTATAATCCACAGAATGCCTTATCCAAAACGTTCCATTTCCATTTTGCTCGTAACGTCATGTAGTACTGGGGCTCATCCCCCAATCCTTCCCACCCCACCCCCTCTTTATCAGTTACAGGGAAGAAATACGTTGATCTTAGGTCATCTCTGGGTAATTATTTTTTCTGACAAAATAATTCATGAAAATTGAATTTTTTAGTTATAGAACGACATTTGATCATGTAGCCGAATCTGAATACAAATAATTATTAATGGCAAACGAAATATCAGTTATTTTTAGCGAGGAAACGCATGCTTATTATAAAACATAAGACACCGAACTTGATATAATTTCCTTTCGGTTTCCCCTTTTAGAAATAAAGGTAAGAAACCATTTTTCGTTATGGCAAATTACCTTACCCAAATTCGGAATCAACCAATCAGAAGCTCTATCTACTAACATGATTTCCTACGATATCAAGTCAACAAATTATTTCAAAAACGACAACATTCGACGGTCTCAGCGTTTTGTCAAATTCAACGTTGGATAGAGGAAAGAAGACATTAAAGGTAAGATTATGGAATTTATGACCGTAAACAGTTAATTTTCAAACCATAAACAATCAAGAGAGCGGGGTACAAATACACACCGACATCGACTTTCACAACGCATGACACATTTCATTCGAGGAAAAAGAAAACTGCTTCTTGCCAAAATATATACGAACCATGGCTCGGCCAAACGCGCCTGATATGTCGCCGAAGCGTAGCAAAACTGAACGATTAGGTATATTAACAGAAGAGATGAATGTATCGAAAATTGACGATTGCTTTCATGCTGCAAAATAATTATTGCATTTACAAGGAAAAGCCTTCATTGGTGGTAATACCGTCAACTCTCTCAAAGCGGACACCACTGTAATGTGAACACCTCTCTAATGCGGACATGGTTGGCTGATCCCGATCGAATCAAGTTTCTCTTATATTTCTGTAACAAAACTCTCTACAAGGCGGACACCTCTTTAGGGCGGACAGCTAGAGCTAATCCCTAGGGTGTGGGAAGGGCACACTAAGTTACCGGGTTTTTTCGCGGCAATCTCGTCTCGAGTTCTTTTTTATACGTCCTTCTTGTCATTTTTGATACCAAATCTTCGCTTGTGAACTCCCTTTATGGAGAAAATTGAAAGTGAATCAAGGTGACAGCTACGAGGTCTTATGAAAAGAAGAGGAAGAACATTGATAGAAAATAATGGTGAATATCAGTATAAGGATGACAGGCATGCATAACTTGAGCTTTAATGCGCATGTTTTGGCCTTTTTCATAATTTGACTTATACGAGTACATCAGCTTTTAGTGAGCCAACCGTGGAGCCATGAACAGGAGCATTAGACTAGCATTGTCAGCTGAGTTTGATCGACTCTCCTCCGCCGAGCAATAGGAATAAATATAATTTTGTATGGCATCGATGAGGTGGTTGTACGGTTGTTCTTCGATGAGGCAATAGAGATTGACACAGTTAGGGAGGAAATTTTCTTGCCTGGCTATACAATACTCGATAACATATTTTTCATTTTCTATCGTGCCTAACAGTCGGGTTACTTCGTTGACCAAACAAAGAGCTCTTTCAACATAACAACAAATATACCCAGACTGTAACCAATCAGAGCGCACGCAGCTTTTAGTCTATATTCTAATACAAAATAAATCACCTATTCTAGCAGTTTATAATCCACAGAATGCCTTATCCAAAACGTTCCATTTCCATTTTGCTCGTAACGTCATGTAGTACTGGGGCTCATCCCCAAATCCTTCCCACCCCACCCCCCTCTTTATCAGTTACAGGGAAGAA